>BLSH010148152.1:150210-167791 GCA_018402905.1 Glandirana rugosa
GAGGAGGGGTGCAGAGGAGGCCCTGGACTAGGAGGGGGTGCAGAGGAGACCCTGGACTAGGAGGGGGTGCAGAGGAGGCCCTGGACTATGAAGGGGTGCATAGGAAGCCCTGGAATAGAAGGGGAGTGTCTGTCACACATTTGTTGTGGCACAGTCATTAAAGCCTTTAAGCCCCTCCCACTGTTGATGCAATCTGACCACACCCGCAGTCCACACTATATTTTTTTGGGGGGGCTGAAAAACAACTACTCTCGGGTGCCATATGTGCTACCTACCCTACTGGGTCCTCCACTTATACTTTCATAACCAATGTGTGTGTGTATGTGCCCATGGAACATATCTCAATTTTGTTAAATAAAACAATACCAAAAATGGAATTTCATTACATAATAAAGTAATGAGTCAGACCTTCCATGTTGTACGCAGGGAATAGAGAGTTACCTTAGTAACACACTGTATGTGGTTAATGCTCAGGCACCTTTTTGTTTTTTGATTTATAAAGCATCTGTATCTCTAAGACCTGTTTTACTTTAATTTGTCATCAGTCTGGGGTATATTATACTTCATACAAAGTGATTTCATGTTGCTGTCAAAGATGTTATAGTCTTTAATCTCCAGAGAACCTCATGTGTTCTGCCTGCATTTTACAAACAGTAATAATAAAACTCACTCAACCCAGCTAACAAGGTTAGTTCTATGGCAGGTGATTTATACTCGGGTGAATGTAAATGGACACACCTTTAACGTTTCATGTCCGACGGCAGCTGGAAATATAATCAATACAATAGTGAAGATATTTCATGTCATATTGGATGACTAACATGTTCATCCAGTGCTAGAGTAGATAATACTGTTGAATATATCATAGCAATTTATTTAGACTGGGGGCAAGTGCAGCAGCTTTAGATGTAAGCAAAATGCAATGAGCATGTTCAAAAGGCAATAAATAAACTAACCAGCAACCAACCCATAATTGATCTAAGGATAGTAAACTGAAATTTGATATAATATGTAAAGTGTCAGGCGGTGCTAAAACTCTAACATTAAAAACATTAAACTCTAAACATTAAAAAAATATATATCAATGCAAAGAAAAATAATTTCTTTTTTGGATAAGCTGCTGCAAAAATATATACAACCACAAAAATCTTTGAATATAATCAATGCAGCACTAATCCTCCATGCTAGTGCTTAAATAAACCTTACCAATACCAAATATTGTTCATGGTAAAACCATAAAGTGCTATAATAGAAAAATGCAAAACCATAAAGTGCTATAAACCAGTGGTTCTCAACCTTGGTCCTCAAGTACCCCCAACAGGCCATGCTTTTGGAATTTCTCTTGTATAAAATAGTTGTCCAAAATACCAAGCCATTCACTCCGATTTAAAGCACATGTGAAAAAAAAAAAAGAACCGGAAAACATGGCAAGTTGGGAGTACTTGAGGACTGAGGTTGAGAACCACTGCTATAAACAATCATTTTTTTTTTTTTTAACAATCAGAATGTTCCTTTATTAAAACAATTGATGGTACAGTCAAACACCACGTAAGTCAAGACAGAGCAGTATCTAAGGCAATGACAACTCAGGATCAGTAAACATTTATGTTCAAGGGATAAATCTATGTATCTACAGTAACAGTACTACAGGAAAAGGTCATGCTATTCCCAGCTAAATTCAAGGAACAAGAAAGTATCCTAGTTCCCATTCCCCCTTCAATGCCCTGCAGAGGGAAGAGACGGGTATGTCAGCACCTCCCGCCCCCCTAGGCATTGCCCAGGGGAACCAGAAGAGCGCCTTAACCCACCCATGGTTGCCAAACCCGATCAAATTTCTTAGGGCAGTTGCCGTTAATATAAGTTAGCTTATATAGGGGAAGGACAGTATTAATAGCTTTTTCCCATGAGCTCACAGAGGGAGGGGAAAGGGCATTCCCTCTGAGTATTATTTCTCTCTTAGCGTAATAAAAGAGGTATGTTAGCAGGAGCTTGGTACACCTAGGACGCTGATCGTCCTCTTGTATACCAAGCAACGCCAACTCCGGCGAAGCCGGAAGGGCCATCTGGAGACGACCATTAATGAGCTCCACCACCTCCAACCAATATTTAGCAATGGCCGGGCAACTCCAGAACATGTGGAAATACGTGCCCTCTCCAACATCACACCTAGGGCACTCTGGAGATCTCTGTGGGTACATTCTATGAAGCCTCTGAGGGGTGTAATAAACTCTATGCAAAAATTTTACCTGGATCAGCCTATCCCTGGATGATATTAGCAACCGAACACTGTCTTCCAAACAATCATCCCAGTCTTCTCTTTCCAACTCTGGAAGGTCCGCCCTCCACTTTCCCCACAAACTGTCCATCTTAGGGGAGTCCACACTCAATAATGTCCCATATAGGACTGATAATGGCTTAGATAAAGATTCTTGAGCCAGTAATTCCTCGACAGGATCCATGGTCAAACTCAGGGGGACCCTGAACTGTGCTCGGGTAGCGTGCCTTAATTGCAAGTAACAGAAATATATCCAACCCGGGAGATGATATTCCCTCTGAAGGTCTAAGAAGGGACGTAAAGCTCCTGCTCTACACACATTCCCAAGAGTTTTGATTCTGTATCTCGCCCACACCTGTGGGTCAGGAATTGTATGGAAGTGCGAGAGGTTAGGATTTCCCCATAAAGGGGTGTAAGGGGACCATTGGCCCGGCTGCAATAATCTGAGTCTAGCAGCCACCCAGATTTTGAGTGTAGTTCTGGTGGGAAGAGGGAGGTCAGCATATGCCCTACCGCCCCTATAAGGCAGATTGCCCAGCTCTTGCAATGAGCCAAGGACAGATGCCTCCAGGCACACTGCTGCATTGTCTACGGAGCGCAGGACACCATCGGACAGTTACCATAATGGCAGCCCAGTAGTAGATTCTAAAATCAGGCAAGGCCAACCCTCCACACCTCCCCGGCAGAATCAATGTCGACCTAGCTAGTTGTGGAAGGGTCCCTCCCCAAATAAATGAGCTTATGCATCGATCTAGGGCAGAGAAAAAGGAGTTTGGTAGCCAAATTGGGCAGGACCGAAATATATACAGGAACTTGGGGAGAAAGAGCATTTTGATTAGGTTTATGCGACCCAGGAGATTCAGCGGTAACGACCCCCACGCGGCGCACCTGGAGCGGAGCTGATTCATCACTGGAGCCAAATTAAGGTCATAAAAATCTTTGGGGTCCCTCCGGATCATAATGCCTAAATACTTAAACTGGTCGACCCACTGCAGCGGGGTATCAGCAGCCATTGTCTTAGTTTGGGGATCTAAATGAAAAAGAACCGATTTGGATCAGTTGATCCTGATTCCCGAAAACCTCCCGAACTCATTAAAAATGTCTAGAGCAGCCTCCAGGGATTCGTTAGCATCCTGGAGGTACAAGAGCGCATTGTCAGCGTATAAAGATATCTTTTCCTCCAGGGCACCCACCCTCAGTCCCTTGACCTGGTTGGAGCCCCTGATCAAGATGGCCAAGGACTCGAGGGCCAGGACAAAAAGGAATGGGGACAGAGGGCATCCCTGTCTAGTACCCCTCTGCAGTGAAAAAATGGCAAGAGAGCATTATTGGTGCGAATGCGGGCCTTGGGGTCGCTATATAGCAAGCGCAGCCACTTAATAAACCTCGGACCAAATCCAAATCCCTCAGCGTCCCCCACAGGAAGTCCCATTCAACCGAGTCAAACGCCTTTTCAGCGTCCAGGGAGCCGATGACTCTACTTCCACAATTAGTGTGAGACACTGAGAGATTAAGGAAAAGGCTCCGGAGGTTGATGTCGGTGCCCTTTCCGGGCATGAACCCGGTCTGATCACTATGAATCAGCTCCCCCAATATCCCGGACAGCCTATTTGCCAAGATCTTAGCCAAAATCAGAATTCAGTGGGGAGGCCATTTACGCCAAGGGTCTTCCCCGCTTGAAGCTGCGAGATAGCCATCTGTATCTCATCAAGGGTGATGGAAGTCTCCAGCCTCTCACACGACTCAGAGGTCAGAGTTGGAAAGGGGATTTTATCTAAGAAAGACTCTAGCTCGAAGGGAGAATAATTCACCCTGGACGAGTACAACTCTTCACAGAAATGGAAGAACCTGTCATTAATCTCCCTGGGCATTCTCAGGACTTCCCCAGCATCTGCATCCTTAATTCCACTAATGTGTGTGACCTCAAATTGCCCCTTTGCCAGCCACGCTAAGAGCCTACCATTTTTATTCCCAAATTCAAATACCCTCTGAGTGGTATGAAGAAGGGACTTTTGGGTCATCTCAGTGGGAAGCAGAGAAAGCTCGCTCAAGGCATATTGCCAGGCACCATAGGTGCCCTGGCTCGGGTTGGCTACATATTTCCACTTTCCTTTGTCTGGCTACCTCCTCTAGCCCTTCCATAGATCCTGATAATCTCTTCTGCTCCGCTGCTATGCGGGATATGTATTCTCCCCTAGTCCATGCTTTAAAGGCGTCCCATTGCACTGGGGGGGGGGGGGGGGTGGTGGTCTCACCATTTGCTATCCAAAAATTACAAATACCCTCTTGCACATCCTCCTGGATTCTCTCATTCTCAATCCAGTACCTAGATAATCTCCATAACTTCTCCCCAGGAGTGCCCCAGGTAATTTTCAAAAACAGAGGAGCGTGGTCCGATATACCTCTGGGCAGAATCTCCAAAGCAGAAATACCTCGGAGCAGTGACTGAGATGCATAGATTAGGTCTATGCGGGATAGGGTACGAAAGGTCAGGGAGTGACACGTAAACCCTCTGGTATTGGGGTGAAAATGGTGCCAAACATCTGTAAGACCAAATGTATTGGCCCACTGACTCAGGCCTGGAACCCACCTAGAGGCCGTGCAGTGTCTATCTTTATCAGGGGAGGGAGTCAGATTAAAATCCCCCAATATCATTACATTATCAACTCCAAATCCTATGACAGTTTGCATAATAGTGGACAGCAATTCCAGGGCAGCTGGAGGTGGGAGATATATACCCACCAATATACAGGGTACAAAGGCTAAAAAAACATGCATAATGACATATCTTCCCCCTGGATCCAGTTTGATGTCCAGCAATTGAAAAGGGATACTTTTATGCACTAGTACACTGACCCCCCTCGAGTAACTGGAGTACGTAGAATGATAGTGGGCTCCAACCCACGCTCTTTTAAGTCCCAATATTTTAGAGCCCAATAAATGAGTCTCCTGTAGTACACAGATGTGCGGGGAGTGCCTCTGCAGGAATTTGAATACTAAGGACCGTTTGTGAGCAGAGTTAAGTTTCCGCACAGTCCATGAAATCACAGACAACTGGGCCATTTCATAATTATGTTGAGATGTTCAGCATAGACCCCGTTTAAAGTGAGTACTCCAGCCTCCCGGAGGGGCCCAAAAACATTAGCCATTTCTCCCATCAATGCATCGCCTCCCCCAACACGCCAAGCCACTCCAGAGTCATGTCCATACACGGTGCATATGTAACCATACCAGCAAGAAACATATTGAATTGTCCAAACAAAAAACAAATATCCAACCAAAAACCAAGGATATGCGAGTTCCCAGAGAAAGTGTCTAGTGACCAGAAATCTTGACTGGCAACGGCCAGTAACCCCTTCCCCCCTCCCCGCGAGATCCACCAAGAGTGAGACTGCATAAACCCCAAAAAACCTGCCCGAGGGCACTGAACGAACAGGGAGACGTGTAGCAGATGGAGAGGGTACAGTTCCCGACTCAGTCTATCAGCTCCCACAGGCAACAAAACAAAAGGAGTTAAGTGAAATCAACAGCACTGTCAGGCCGTGGGAGATGCTATAATGTCACCGGAGCCGGGTTCCCTGCAATCTCCTGGACTAAGCCAGGGGCACCTTTCTTGTAACGCATGTTTCAACAGATCCAACGGCTTCCACCCCCCAGGGACTACACATTTTCACAACAGCCGGGCGGATCCCCGCCCGGGCATGGCGCTGGTATTACTCTCCCCCTGTGCAAAGGCCTCCAAACATCCCCAACCTAGGGGCCTCCGCAACTGGGGAATAATCACAGGGGAGCGAAAGCCTCCAGGCATCAACAGCAGAAGCAATATAAATCATGGCAAGGCGAATCCTCTTCATTCACGGGGCGGCAAGGTTTCCAGCCATTCCGCAGCATCCTTGGGGGAGGTAAAGAAACGGATCGTCTCCCCGTCCACCACTCTCAACTTAGCTGGGAAAAGCACGCTGTACTTCACCCCCCTGGAGCGTAGGGCAGCCTTGACAGCGTCAAAGGATCGGCGGAGCTTTTAGGTCTCTATGGAGATGTCCGGGAGCAACATAATTCGGTTGTTCCGGTAGGTCATCTCTCCCGCCGCTCTTGCCGCCCTTAACAATTTGTCCCGGTCTCTGAAATGAAGGAGCCTCAGGATAAAAGTACGCGGAGGAGCTCCTTAGGGGCCCGGCTGCGGCGGCACCGTGAAATAAGGGGATAGTTGGGCTGCAGGCAGTAGGGATCTGAATAACTCCTCAGCAAACACCGTGGAGTTCTTACCCTCCGCACCTTCTGCCAATCCGACAATCCGAAGGTTGTTCCTTCGACACCGATTCTCGGTGTCCTCGGCGCGGGGTTCCAGCATCCTAACTCTGGAGTGCAGAGAGCGAATTGCCCCTGTGTTGTCTGCCACGTTGTCCTCCATGAGGCCCACCCTTGTTTCAGCTGCGGTGAGGCGGGAGCGGACCTTGTCCACATCCTGGCGAATGAGCCCAATGCCTAGTTGAACCGCCTCTATCTTGGAGGTAAGTGGGGTTTGGCAGGTCGTTACGGCTGCCTGGCAGGCAGCTATTGCCTCCATCACCTGCGGGATACCTGGGGGAGAGAGCGCGGGCTCCTCCGCATGTTTCGTCTGGGACGCCATATTAGCTCGTGCTGGCAGACCGTCACTCTGCCGAGGCTCCGGCGTGTGTAAAGCTAGCGCCTCTGGGGAGAATCTGAGCTTTTTCCCTCCTCTACCTTTACCGGATCTTTTGGGCGGCATCCACCGAGGGATTTCTCTGGAGCTAGATGCAGGAAACCCAGCCAGGATAGGTTAGTAGAAGGATACAGCAGCAGAGCTCCAGATAAGACAGCCGTTCACTCCGCCATCTTGGACACGCCCCCGCTATAAACAATCATTAGTGCCAAAAAACCATAACGCGCATCAGAGTGTCCATTCCACAATGCATTAGCAAGTATATATTTCAAAGATGAATAATCAGATGACAAACTCAATTTTATTATTAAATGTGCTCCACCCATGAGTGAAATTCCATTTATGACCCTTCTACACCAAAAAAGGTGACAAAGTCCCATGCACACTCTTTTGGACAACCTTAAAATTACCGCAAGGGATGGACGTTTGTCATATAACAAAAGGTCAAATCCCTTTCAAGCACTGAATGGAAAGCTGTTTGGTTGGTTATAATAGGGTCTCCTAAAAACGTTTCCGATATACTCACCATTGTCTCTTTGGGTGTTTTGATAATCCCTTCAGGGACCATATCCAGGTTTACCCCTGAAGTTGTTATCTTTATATCCTCCTGGGGCAAGTCTACGCACCCTACTCTAGATCCTATCACATGATAATCGAGGTGCTCATTTTTTGGGCTTTCATGCGGGAGGTTTTCAAACCTATTAAAGGTGGGGATCTGAAAACTCATTTCCCAGTGCTCCCTACAATTATCGCTGGACTTTGTCACTTATTTTGTTGTGGATGGATTACAAATGGGAGTTCACTTCTGAGTGGAGCACATTTAATGAAATGTAATTTGTCATCTGATTATTTATCTTTAAAATATATACTTGCTAATGCATGTTTAAATGGACACTCTGATGCACTTTAGAGTTTTGCCACTAATAATTATTTATAACACTTTATGGTTTTTCATCTTTTATTGTAACACATAATGGTTTTGCTATAAACAATATTTGGTATTTTTAAAGTTTATTTGGTATGTTTAAGGTTTTTTTAAGCACTAGCACTTTTTATGGAGGATTAGCACTGAAATCTGATTTAGTTACTATTGGTTTTGCTAAAAGTGTGTTCCAACTTTTCCAGAAGTGTAGGATGCTCTCCAGTAGTAGCAATATAAGAGGAAGAAAAAGAGAATCTTGGGGTTTGGGACTATTCAAGTGGTTCTAAAGGTATAAGGTTTTTACCTTAATGCATTCTCTGCATTAAAGTAAAAAAACTTCCATGATCAGCTCCCCCCACCCCCCTTAAATACTTACCTGGCTCCTCTTTTGATACAGCGCCATGCCCGTCTTTAGCAGAGTTGGTCTCTTTCACTCTTCACACAGGACACAGAAGCAGCAGTGGGAGCCATTGGCTCCTGTTGCTGTCAATCAAATCCTATGAGGAAGGAGCAAGGGGTGGGGCCGAGCCATACTGTGTGTGTATCTATGGACACACACAGCCCGGCTCTAGAGTGACCTCACAAGTCCACCCCCACAGCTCACAGCTTGTTATGGGGGCACGCAGGGAAGAGGAGGAGCCGACAGCACTGGCAGGGGGACCATTTAATGCCATTGCACAGAGCAGGTAAGTATAGCATGTTTATTATTTTCGCTTTCAATAATTTTTATTGAGTTTTCATAATAAAGTAAAAAGATTACAAAACAGAGATTGTAGCGAGTAATGGGAGAAGGAAGTCTCTCTCGCCGTTCGCCTATACAGCAGAATATTGAATATGCACAACAAAGGCATCATTATATCAACATTTGGATATCATAATCTAATCAAGATGTATCCTTCTCACCGAGCCACTTTAATTATTACTAATCAGTTTTTACGGGATCACTTTGTTTTATTTCTAGAGAATCTCTTTTTGGCCCCTCTTTTGATTCAGTGCTGTAGCCATCTTCAGCAGAGCTGCTTTCTTTCCCTCTTCACACAGGACACAGAGGCAGCAGTGGGAGCCATTGGCTCCTGTTGCTGTCAATCAAATCATATGAGGAAGTAGTTAGGGGTGAAGCCGAGCCACGCTGTGTGTGTATCTATGGACACACGCAGCCTGGCTCTGGACTGACCCCACAAGACCACCCCCACAGCACACAGCTTGCTATGGGGAACTCAGAGAAGAGGAACTGACAGTGCTGGCGGGGGACCATTGCAATGCCATTGTACAGAGCACATAAGTATAGCATGTCTATTATTTTAAGAAATAAAAAATATGCCTTCACAAGCACTTTAATTATTACTAATCAGTTTTTACAGAACCACCTTTTTTTTCGAGAGTCAATTCAAAGTCAATAGCACTGGTACAAGCAATGATAAGTATTCATCACATTTTTTTTCCTCAACAGTTTCTAGAAGAGAGACCAAATCATGTATTAGTCTGCACATTGTATTACTATCTTATCACATACACATCACTAGTACACATTATATCTTATTACCATGCATATTACTTACATTGCACTTATGCTGACCATTGTGACTGGCTTACTCAGCAGCTCTGTTTATTTTTATTTCCTTTTGTGTCAGCAAAATTATGGCTGCAGTGTATGCCCTTTAAAACAGTTCATGGATACAGATTAAGCCCACAATCTTCACAGGTTACCTACTATTAGTATGTGTATATATATATATATATATATATATATATATATATATATATATATATACACATCAGGTAAAAGGAATATTGAACATGTCACCATTTTTCTAGGTAAATATATTTCTATAGACAAATTTCAGAAATTAAGTTATGTGTAATAAAATGGAATGACACAGGGAAAAAGGGATTTGTTGGTAATGACATAGTTATCTAGTTACATAGTTAGTGAGGTTGAAAAAAGACACAAGTCCCTCAAGTCCAACCTATGTGTGTGCTTTCATGTCAGTATTACATTGTATATCCCTCAATGCTTTGGTCCCTTAGGTGTGCATCTAGTAGTTTTTTGAATGTATCTATACTCCCAGCAGAGACCACTGCTTGTGGAAGAGAATTCCACATTCTCACTGCTCTTACCGTAAAGAAACCTCTACACATTTTAAGGTTAAACCGCCTTTCCTCTATTCTTAGTGAATGGCCGCGTGTCTTTGTGTACTCCCTTGCACTGAATAGTTTTGTCCCTATAGTGGGGTCAACAGTACAGTATTTGTACATTAAAATCATATCCCCTCTCAAGCGTCTTTTCTCCAGAGAGAATAAGTTTAGTGCTTGTAATCTTTCCCCATAACTAAGGTCTTTCAATCCCTTAATTAGCTTTGTGGCCCTTCTCTGAACCCTTTCCAATACCTGGACATCCTTCCTGAGGACTGGTGCCCAGAACTGGACGGCATACTCCAGGTGTGGCCTCACCAGAGACTTGTATAGTGGGAGAATTATTGATTTATCCCTGAAGTTAATCCCTTTCTTGATGCATGCCAACACTTTGTTAGCTTTGCTTGCAGCAGCTTGGCATTGCATGCCACTGCTGAGCCTTTTCTCTACTAGGACCCCTAGGTCTTTTTCCATTCTAGTTTCCCCCAGGGGCTCCCCCCCCCTAGTGCGTAGTTTGCATTCATGTTCTTGGTACCCAAATGCATTATCTTACATTTTTCTACGTTAAATCTCATTTGCTATTTGTCTGCCCACCCCATTAATTTGTTCAGATCTTCTTGCAAGGTTTCCATATCCTGTGGAGAGTTTATTGCCCTGCTTATCTTGGTATCATTCACAAATATTGAGATTGAGCTCTTCACCCCATTCTCCAAATCATTTATAAATAAATTGAATAGGATTGGTCCCAGGACAGAACCTTGGGGAACCCCAACAGCTTCAAGACTCCTCCTGTATGGAGAAACTAGTCGCATGCATCGCTCAGGTGTGATTTTGGCCCATTGTTCCACACTGTCTTCAAATCTTGAAGGTTCCTTGGGTCTCTTATATGAACTCTGATCTTTAGTTCTTTCCATAGATTTTCTATTGCATTCAAGTCAGGTGATTGACTGGGCCATTCTAGCAGCTTAATTTCCTTTCTTTGAAACCAATTGTGAGTTTCCTGGGCTTTGTGTTTGGGATCATTATTTTGCTAAAATTTCCCCCCCTGTTTCATCTTCATCATCCTGGTAGATGGCAGCAGATTTTTATCAAGAATGTCTTGGTGCATTTTTCCCATTCATCCTTCCTTCCACGATATGAAGTTTCCCAGTACCGTATGCTGCACAACAGCCCCACACCATGATGTTCCAACCTCCAAACTTCACTGTTGGTATGCTGTTTTTGGGGTGATGTGCAGTGTCATTTGACCTCCAAACATGATGTGTATTTGCCAGGAACCATGAATCAGATGGAGACAGAAAATGCTGTAAAAATCACACCTTTTAATAAAATGGTAAAAATGGTAAAAATAGTAAACATAGTCAAAACATATCCAGGGTACAGCAGATAGACAGAACAAGCCAGTAATTAGGAAGCCAGAGATCAGTGTAGTTGGAGGCAGCAGACAGGAACAGGAACCAGAAGGGATGTCAGCTGGGCAAGTCTTCAACAGGAACACAGCAGAGAGACTCCAGATATGTTTGACCTAGGCAAAGGCATGGAAGGAATGAACCAGACAGTTTAAATAGCCAGAAGGGGCTGGCTGTAGGCTGTAGGCTGGACTGATGAACAGGAAATGATCACCAGGTGAGCCACTGTGGAACAATGAGTGCTGGCAATTAACCAACAGCTGAGCAACATGAGGCAGCATGGATGGTTGGAAACCATAATTCGCCATAGACAGAGACGATCGGGAAGCGGTATTGACAACACTATTGTGAGCAAACTTATCCCAAGTTAAGAGGTCTGACCGGTTTTTATGGTGGTCAGAAATATAGCAAAGTAGAAACTGCTCCAAGGCTTGGTTGGCTCATTCTGCGGGCCTTTTGGACCGCGGGTGATATGCAGAGGAGAAGGAAAGCTGAATTCCTAACTGTGCACAAAAGGCTCGCCAAAACCTGTAGACTAATTGGCTACCCCTGTCCGAGATGATATCCTTGGGTAGCCCATGTAACCAAAAGATCTCCCAAGCAAAAATGGATGCCAGTTCTTTGGATGTGGGCAATTTCTTTAGTGGAATACAATTTGACAGTCTCGAGAACCAGTCAACCACCATATATATATAGAATAACTGTGTTGCCCTGGGAGTTGAGTAACTCCACAATAAAATCCATTGACAGGTGGATCCAAGACCTCTCTTGATTGGGTATGGCTATGAAGGCGGTTACATCAGCACGGAGACTAGGCCACCAGAACTGCTGAGAAATAGCCCAAATTAGTTGATTTTTCCCTGGGTGGCAAGCTGCCTTGGGAGAATGGTAAGTCTGGAGCAAAGCAGTGTGGTGATTCTTAGGGACAAAGCAGCAGTCACCAGGTTTCTCAGGAGGAAAATGGATATGAGTGGCAAGAATTCTGTCACCCAAAGGTGAAGTGAGACTAGTATTACAGTGGCCAGAATATTTTCAGGAGCAGGAAATGACTCTATCTTGGAAGCGGAGGAAAACTGTTGCGACAATGCGTCAGCCCTTACATTCTTAGTACCGGGTAAGAATGAGACTATGTAATTGAAGCATGACAAAGAGCCCATCGCGCCCTTCTGGGAGATAAGCGTTTTGCCTTAGACAAGAACGTGAGATTCTTATGGTCAGCCAAAATGAGGACCGGCACAGTAGTACCTTTGAGGAGATGCCTCCATTCTTTAAGAGCTAAAATGATAGCTAAAAATTTTCTGTCCCCAATCTCATAATTGCATTCTGCAGGAGACAATTTCTTAGAAAAGTAGCCACAAGGATGCATAGTGCTCTCAGAGGTAGGACGTTGAAACAGATGGGCACCTACTCCAGTCTCAGATGCATCAACCTCAAGAATGAAGGGTAACATAGGATCAGGGTGTGCCAGCACAGGAGCTGAAACAAACACAGCCTTGAGAGACTCAAAGACGTTAATGGAATCTGGAGATCAATTCTGTGGGTTACAGTCCTTTCTGGTCATATCAGTCAGGGGTTTGACCAGAGATGAGAAGGGTCAAGGCACTGTAAAACTGCAGATAGTTTCTCTGGGTCCATCGAAAAATTGGCAGTAGAAATGTCATAACCCATAAATTGAACCTGTTCACGATGGAACTCGCACTTTTCCAACTTACAATAAAGGTTATTATCTCTCAGCCTCTGTAGCACATGGGAGACATCTGTGTGGTGGCTCTCTAGGGATTTAGAATATACCCCACATTGCTGCAACATATCTCGGAGGACATCGTTGATGAAATCCTGAAAAGCTGCAGGATCGTTGCAAAGACCAAATGGCATTACGAGGTATTTGTAATGTCCTTTCTTGGTATTAAATGCAGTTTTCCATTCATTGCCCTCCTTGATCCTCACAAGATCGTATGCCCCTCTCAGATCATGCTTTGTGAAAACCGTTGCTCTCTTGAGACGGTCAAATAACTTCATAATTAACGGATAGGCATTCTTAATCGTAATGCGATTGAGACCCCTATAATCGATACAAAGTCTCAGTTAACCACTCCTCTTTCTCACAAAGAAGAAACCAGCACCAGCAGGAAATAAGGATTTGTGGATGAACCCTCAAGAAAGTGTATAGGCAACATAGTCCTCCATGGCTTTATCCTCCGAGACAGACAAAGGGTAAACCCGGTCTCGAGGGCAACCAGACTGAAGGTCAATTACACAATCATACGGCTGGTGTGAAGGCAAACTACCGGCTTGACCATTGTCAAAGACATCGCTAAATTCACTGTACTCCTTTGGCAAGAAGGAGAGTGAAGAGGTGCACAAGACCTTAGCCACTTTCTGAAAACATGTTTTACTGCATTGTGACAACCAGAAAAGAACCTCAGCATGAAGACAATCAAAAGAGGGGTTGTGACTCTGTAACCAAGGATAACCAATAACCACTGGGTAATGAGGTGAGGAAATTACTTGAAATTAGATTATCACATGCTGAAGAGCCCCTATGGCCATAGTCAATGAAGCAGTCTCATGAGTCACATGGGCAGGCTGTAGAGGTCTCTCATCAATAGCCTCAATGGCAAGTAGAGTGGCACGAAGCTGCAGTGGAATTGAGTGCTTAGACACAAAGGCACTATCTATGAACAGGCCTGCAGCCCCAGAGTCAATTGGAGCCTGCGTATCGATGGACGACTCAGACCAAGAAAGGGTAACCGGAACTAGAGGCATATCCTTCAGGATAACTGTGGATGTAAAAACTCCACCTAAGGTCTCTCCCGTACAGGACCTCAGGTGCAAGCGTTTCCTGGATGGGTGGGACAAGACTTCAAAAAGTGACCTGCCTGGCTGCAATACAGGCATAATCTCTCCCTCCTCCTAAATGCCCTCTCATCCGCAGAGAGACGCGTGAAGCCCAACTGCATGGATTCTACTTCTCTAGCAGACTCGGTACCAGGAGACATGGGAGGTGAGCAAGGCAAGAGTAGGACTGCAAAGCTCAGAGCCAAATATACAGGAGGCTTCCACAAGTGCTCCTTAAAGGAGGGTCTCTCTCATGGTCTGGAGTCAATGAGAATGGCAAAAGTGATCAACTTCTCCAGATCTGTAGGTATTTCTCTGGCTGCTATCTCATCTTTGATGTTATCTAAAAGAGCATGAGAACAAGGAGCCACAAGAGCCTCATTGTTTCAAGCAACCTCTGCTACCAGAGTACAGAATTCAATGGCGTAATCGGCAACAGTTCTTGTACTCTGTTTGATGGACATGAGGCTCTTGGCAGCAGAAGTGGAGCATGCGGGAATGTCAAATACCCTTTTAAAGGAAGCCACAAGCTCAGGGTAGCTCAGGACAATAGGTTTTTGCATCTCCCATAGAGGGTTTGCCCAGGCCAAGGCTCAGGAAGCAAAGAAATAATGAAGCCTACTTTGCTTCTGTTCGTGCAGAATGCCTGGGGCAGCATCTCCAAGTATATCCCAACCTGGTTGAGAAACCCTCTGCATTGAACTGGATCACCTCATAATCACCGGGGAAGCGGAGTGGAACCAGACATACCTCTTACAGAGGTAATTTTTGAGGGGGGTGCCTGCACAGAGACCGGAGCAGCAGCAGGGACAGCCTGCAACACAGGTTGTATGGGAACAGCCACAGTGGGAGGATCCAGGTGAGCAATGCGAATCAGGAGTGTCTGTAACGCTAAGGCAAACTGTTCATTTGCGGTAGTCCTGTTCATTCAACCTGGAAAAAATATTACCACTAGGTGGATTGCCTACCTCTTCTGAATTCATGGCCTTCACCTACTGTCAGGGACCATGAATCAGACGGAGACATTAAATGCAGTAAAATCGGTGTGATTTTAATACAATGGTAAAAATGGCACAAATACTAAACATAGTCAAAACATAGCCAGGGTAAGGTAGCCAAAGCGGATAGTCAAAACAAGCCAGTAATCAGGAAGCCAGAGATCAGCATAGTTGGATGCAGGAGACAGGATCAGGAACCAGAAGGGATGTCAGCCGGGCAAGTCTTTAACAGGAACACAGCAGAGAGTCTCCCGATATGTTTGACCAAAGCGAAGGCAAGGAAGGAATGAACTAGGCAGTTTAAATAGCCAGAAGGTGCTGACTGTAAGCTGGACTGATGAGCAGGAAATGATCACCATGTGAGCCACTGTGGAACAATGAGTGCTGGCAAATAACTGACAGCTGAGCAACCTGAACACTGAGAAGTGAGAGCTGAGAGCCCAGCCCTGACAGTATTATGGTATCCAAAGAGTTCAATTTTGGTCTTAACTGACCAGACTATATTCTCCCAGCATTTCACAGGCGTGTCTAAATGTTTTGCAGCAAACTTTAAACAAGCTTCAACATGCTTTTTCTTCAGCAATGAAGTCTTGCATGGTGAGCGTGTATACAGGCCATGGCGGTTGAGTGCATTACTTTTTGTTTTCTTTGAAACAATTGTACCTGCTAATTCCAGGTCTCTCTGAAGCTTTCTACACGTGGTCCTTGGCTCTTGGACAACTCTTCTGATAATTCTTTTCACTCCTCTGTCAGAAATTTTGCAAGGAGCACCTGGTTTTGGTCGGTTTATAGTGAAATTATGTTGTTTCCACTTCTGGATTACTGCCCCAACAGTGCTCACTGGAACATTCAGAAGTTTAGAAACCTTTCTGTAACCAATGCTATCAGCATGTTTTGCAACAATGAGGTTGCAAAGGTTTTGAGAGAGCTCTTTACTTTTATCCATCATGCAATGTTTCTTGTGTGACACCTTGGTAATGAAACATCTTTTTATAGGCCATCAGTTGAGACTGAGTCAGCTGATATTAATTTACACTGACAAGGGGCAGGATTGCTTTCTAATTAGAAAGGAAAAGTTTTATGCGCTGCTATGGTGTGAAATGCCTGGTTGCTGCTTCCACTGATTGTGAGTCACACAAACAAATAAAGTAAATTAAGATAGTAGTGTGGATGCGCTACCAGTTAATAAGTAAAATGAAACGTAATAAGATGTTAAAATAATAAGTGAACGTGACTACCTAAAAATAAATAAAAAATATCACTTGATGATATATACTATGGGATAGACTCCCTATAAATGCCAAAAAAGTGCTGAGTGCTAAAGGTACATCATTTACACATACTTCATGCAATGAGATTATAGTCCAGAAAAGTCCCTATAGATACAAAAAAAGTGCTGAGTGCTGGAAATTTCATGTGCATAGTAAACAAAAACTTCATGCAATATATTTGTAATAAAATAATAGTCCAAAAGAGTCCTTGTGTACTCAATGCCAATGGTGTTTTGGAAATTGGGGATCTCCTTTCAGTATGAACTTCAGTGATCCTTCTCATAAAACATACAAAACAAGCCAGCAAAGTCCAAAGTGCTCCCTCCACCAGGCGAACCAGACTCCCACCTCAATTGGCGACCCCCACTCGGGTCAAACCAGGTTCACGGTAAGCGCTCCCTCCGTTGTTGGATTGGGGGGTCAATTAAGGGTCATGAATTATCAATAAATGCATTAATTTCAACGTCCACATTAAGTCCTTTGGGTTTTAAAGTTTGGGCCTTATAGATCCAACCCATTTCTAACTTGGAGATTTCTCTCCTCTTGTAACCACCTCTCCAGCTTAACTTTAAAGTGTCAATACCCACAAATGAAGTGCCCTTCAAATTCTTATTATGGGTATCCAGATAATGCCTGGACAGAGGATGTTTAATGAACCCTCTTTTGATGTTCCCTATATGTTCCTTAAGGCGAACTTGCAGTGGTCTGACTGTTCTTCCAATATATTGGAGACCACATGGACAGGTGATGGCATAAACCACATGAGTGGTATTGCATGAAATAAATGGCTTTATGGGAAACGTGAGACCCGTACTGGTAGAATGAAATGTCACGGTTTTCCTTTCTTTAATGCGAATAATATTACATACCGCACATCTTCCGCATCTGTAAAAACCCCTCAAGTTCTGAAAAAACATCAGTTTTTCTTGAGGGGGATTACAGACACTGGGTGCCAACATATCTCTAAGAGAAGGGGCACGTTTAAATACCACTTGTGCCTTATCTGGTAAAGAAGGACCCAAGATAGGGTCGCCCTTCAAGATATGCCAGT
>BLSH010148152.1:203898-215481 GCA_018402905.1 Glandirana rugosa
GGATAGGACCGGTCGGTCCAACGTACGAGCCTATTCCCATACCAAACCTAAAATCCCCCCTCGGGTGCAAGTAAAAAAAAGTTAAAAAAAGTCACTAAAAAAACATATAACGGTCCTGGGCCGTTATGTAATGTCGGCGTTAAAATTTACTGTTAAAAAGGAAGTGTTTAGATTAAAAAGAGACCGATACAAGATTCGTAGTGTCTCCACGCGGTCTATCGTCGATACCCTTCCCCTGTCCCGGGATGGGTCCTCACCCAGGCATTGAGGTTCTCTCTCTTTCCCTATTAGGTCGCCGTATATGATTCGTTAATGCCAGCTAGACACAGTTCATTAACACTTGTATGGGAACGGCATGTGTGTGACCCCGGGGTGTCTGTTTTTAATTGACAACGTTGTCATTTTTATTTTTGTCAAGTGTCATTGGTTTTCATCATACTGTTGGACTAATAAAATGTAATTGCTTAGTATATGCCGCTGGATTATCCCTTTCTCTCTCTTGGAGTTACGGACCCACTCCTGGGTAGGGCCCTGTCCCCTTCCCATAGCTGCTATCTGGCGCACCTCTGTGATGCTTAGAACATAGCCAGAGAAAAATTAGATTTGTGAAGGAAAAATTGTCATTTAAAATTGCGGCTGTAATGTATTGCCGGGTCCTGGCAATATACAAAAAAATCACTGAAAAAAATTGAAAAAAAATGAACGTGGGCTCCCCCCTAAAATCCAAACCATACCCTTATCCGAGCATGCAACCTGGCTGGCCAGGATAGGGGAGGGGAGGGACGAGCGAGCGCTCCCCCCCGAACCGTACCAGGCCACATGCCCTCAACATGGGCAGTATGGGTGCTTTGGGGCATAGGGGCTCTGCGCCCCCCCACCCCAAAGCACCCTGTTGTCCCCATGTTGATGGGGACAAGAGCCTCTTCCCCACAACCCTGGGCTGTGCTTGTGGGGGTGTGCGGGCTGGGGCTTATCGGAATCTGGAAGCCCCTTTTAATAAGGGGGCCCCCAGATCCCGACCCCCCCATGTGAATTAGTATCGGGTACATCATTCCCCCACTAATTCACCAAAAGTGTCAAAAAAGAAAAAACCACAGGAGACAATTAGGGGCATGTCCTTTATTAAAAAATAAAAATAAGTGTCCCCCATTGTAATCCATCGTCAATCACGGTGAGCAACGGACCCGGAAAAAACAAAAACAAAAAAAATGAACAGCTCCTCCTCCATGGGAGGGCTCCCGCCGACTGAGCCCTCTTTGTTTTGACGTTTTATTTATAGTGAAGGGCGGGGCCACCCAGTGACGTAATTGAGCGACCCGTCCCTCTGACGTCACATGATAACTGCACTATAAATGAAATGTCAAAACAAAGCCGGGGAAGTCGCTACGAATGCCCCATAATGTTCTAAATTCAACGAACAGGCAAACGCAGGCCCATCCCTAATGGTGAGGAATGAAAAATGTGGGTGGAACTCCACTTTAAGTACATGTTTACTTTAATGATGACTAAAGTATATGTGAACTTTCACCTTGTAAAACAATTCAGTATAAAATAGAAAAGCAAGGCAAAACATTTATATATTATATTTATATACCTATATACTGTATATATACAAGGTGTATATATTGTGGCAGGGTAAGGCCATGCCACGGTTTAATATGGTGGTCTGGGCCAGGTTTTCTAGGAAACAGGCACACTAATGGTGCAGGTGTGTGCTGGATTCTAAGTGTGTGAAGCCAGCAGTGAGAGGTGCACATCTGCACCGTACTGTCCAGGTCAGGACAGACAAAGACCTGAGCCTGTAAAGGACGTAACAGCAGGGAGCTGCAGTATAAGAAGCCATGCTGACTGAGGTACAGCAATTACTGCACAAGCACTGGGATGTGTTTAATGGTCAGGAGGACCAAAGGTACTAAGTGTGAGCAGTAAAGCTGCAAAGAAGAGCCACAAGGCTGAATTTTGTATGTTTGTCGTATTGATGGTGAGAACCCCCAGTGTGAGAAGATATTTGTTTGTCAACTTTTGCTTTCTTTTATATAAAAGTGGTCAGAACAAGCCCTGACATATATTTCTGGCATGGAGTAAACTTACTGTCTTGCAGTACCAATGAGCTACAAAACCCCCAACTTGTCACAATAAACTGTATATACGCATGTGTATATACTGTGTATATATTATTATTATTATACAGGATTTATATAGTGCCAACAGTTTGCGCAGCACTTTACAATAAAGAAGGGACACAGTTCAATTACAATACAGTTCAATACAGAAGGAATAGGAGGGCCCTGCTCGTGGAGCTTACAATCTAAAGCGAGGGGGAGGTGGTACAGAAGGTAATGGCTGCAGGGGATGATCTGATAGAGGTGACTCAAGCACAGTTCTTGGGGAAGGTGGGGTAGGCTTCCCTGAATAAGTGAGTTTTCAAGGATCGCCTAAAGGTGGACAGGGTGGGGCTGACCAGACATTCTGGGGCACATTTTTGTAAATACTTTATTATATTTTTTCATGTGAAAACACTGAAAAAATGACACTTTGCTACAATGTAGTGAGTGTACAGCTTGTATAACAGTGTAAATTTGCTGTCCCCTGAAAATAACTCCACACACAGCCATTACTATCTAAATCCCTGGCAACAAAAGTGAGTACACCCCTAAGTGAAAATGTACAAATTGGGCCTAAAGTATCAATATTTTGTGTGGCACCATTATTTTCCAGCACTGCCTTAACCCTCTTGGGCATGGAGTTCACCAGAGCTTCACAGGTTGCCACTAGAGTTCTCTTCCACTCCTCCATGATGACATCACAGAGCTGGTGGATGTTAGAGACCTTGAGCTCCTCCACCTTCCGTTTGAGGATGCCCCACAGATGCTCAATAGGGTTTAGGTCTGGAGACATGCTTGGCCAGTCCATCAGCTTTATGCTCAGCTTCTTTAGCAAGACAGTGGTTGTCTTGAAATCTGTGTTTAGGGTCGTTATCATGTTGGAATACTGCCCTGCGGCCCAGTCTCCAAAGGGAGGATATAATGCTCTGCTTCAGTATGTCACAGTATGTACAGCAGGAAGTGATCTAGAATAAGTATGAAGTAGCGAGGAGACATTGTTGGAAGTGGTAGCAGAGGAGGAAACGAGCAATTGCGCTTACATCCACCGCTGACCTTCCCAAGTCCCTGTGCAGAGTGGTTGGAGTCCTGTCTGCTCTGAAGCATTGGAGGTGGCCTGTATGGTGACACCCTGAATGTGTGTATTACCTTTCCATTTGGGCGCTGTCTGACCCTCTGTAATTAAAGAGTCCAGACCATCTGGTAAACAGGATTGCCTCTCTAGGCACGGTGGTGATGAGTGCCATATACTATTTTTTACACTCTTGATGGTCCTGGGATTTCTTCTTTCAACATTATTCACCTCTTTACCATTTGAACTCATCTATTGGTGTTTACATTTATTGGATTAGCTCTGCACCCTGATTTTATTTTGTTATAGTACGCTGATCTTCCCATTGAAGAGCTGTGCAGAGGGGTGTGTCACCACAAGTGTTCGCCATTCAAGAACAGGCAGGCTGGTCACCCAGCACAGCCAGAAATCTGACCATGCTAGAAAGGATATGCTTCTGTGCCTAGCATGGTCAGTTTGAAATAGGAAAGCAAAGGGACTGGCAAGATCACCAGGTCTTTAAAAAAAAATACAAAAAGAACAGAATACTCTTTAACACAACATCATGGTACAACAGACACACATCAGGAACATGAAATGTTGGGGTAACATACACGGTACAATGTTAATATTCAGTGTAGTTATGTACATCCTTGAGAATGTGTGAAAGTACCCAGCCTTTACTGCTCAGTTGTCACAATTTGCAGCACTTTGGCTGTTTGACCAATATATCAGCATGAAACCGTTGCCCTTATAAGAGTTTTGAGAAACTCTGACCTTTTTAAATGTATTTGTAATAATGTGATCCTTCCAATTTATATACACGACTTCCGTCTATTGAAAGGATGTGAGTACAAAATAAATGTCAGTTTATAAATACTAGATATTGTAGTGTAGGTTCTTCCGCAGTTGCTCTTTATACCTCTTAAAGGTCAATTTTTGATCAATATTACTTGCGTGGAAGGAAAATCAATAGGACTGCAGAGTATGAAAGCAATCAACACAGAACTGAACTTCTGGCACGGCTGATAGCTATTCTGCAAAATAAACATGACTACTAAATAACTTTTCAAAGTTCAGTTGTCATTTTACATCTAAAACTCATTTAATCATTCCAGCGGCTCCTTACTGATTCACTTTCCTGTTTTTAACTTAACTTGTGAAGGTCTTTATTTGTGTCTTCAAAGACAATTTTCTTGCTCTGTCACTTAAGTTTGGCAAGAGCCAATCACAAATTTACCAACTTGAAAATTGATTTTATAGTGTGCCCACCGTGAACAAATAAGCCACTGTGCGTAGCATGCATTGAGCCGCAAAATTGATGTTTAAATTAGTATGTGCTGCAGAAATGCCTAATTATCATGCATCACAGTAAATAGAATGTATGCAGGGTGCAGAATAAATATTAAAATTAAAAAATATTTGATTGCATATGTAAGTATTGATAGGTGTAGTATGGCAAATGATTTCATGAAAACAGTCAATCAAGGTAAAAGGAGTGAATGGAATTGTGGACTGAAGATTTACTAGATTTAGCATACATAAAATAGAGCTCACTTTCAGATGATTCTATCATTAACAATTAGACAATACTGTTGTATTATTAGGCCATGTATATGTAGCGCTACCCCCGTAGGAGCCGCTGATGAAATTTGTATTAGACCCGAGTCTTCCGCTGAATATTCTGCAGCCAGTCACTATACCATTTTCACACAGCCAGGTGCACACACAATCCTGCTTGTTTCCAATGACTAGTCTAGGGGATGAATTTTCAGTGCTTTATTGTTGAACTTGGATGGGAGAAGGATAGGTATGAGATACTCCAAGTAACTGACTGTAACTGAGGACAAATTCTCCCTAGGCTCTGTATAGCAGGCGGTCAATGGCTTCACACAGCAGACTGACTCCAGTGAAACAAGTCCATCTCTAAACAACAAAGGACATGAAGGACTTTGTTTCTTCAAGACACTAGCCAGTGTCTCCTTTCTAACTCAGTGTAGCAGACTACCAAAGGCACTTTATGGCAGGCTGACTTTAGCAGAACAGGTCCCTTGTTAAGCAGTAAGGACAGAAGCTGGACTCTGTTCTTCAAGACACTCTCCAGTGTCTCCTTTCTAGCTGGCACACCCAATTAAGCTGATATGAGGGCAGGGGAAATTCTAGTACACAGTCTCAGGGATTCTCCCACAGATCTGTACTCACACCATGTCCTGGGACAGTCGGTAGCCCGTTCTGCCAACCTCCAAGGGACACTTTGCCACTGCAGTATCAGACTGAATCCAAGGACATCCTTCCTCTGTCAGCTTTCAAAGAACTGTGGGTTGCAGCTTCAGCATCCGGATAGGCCTCGACTAGGCCTAGCAGCCGGCAGCCTCCTGGATAGGCTCTCAGGCCTAGCAGCCAGGAGCTGGACATACACCTGACCCCTCAAGCTTGGGTGGGCTGGGACTCCTAACCTTGAGCCCATGTGCTCCCTTTTATATGAAGGTGTTCACCCAAGTTGCAGTGGGTCACCACTCCCCTGCTAGCTGGTCAGAACCACCTCCAAATACACCTGCTGTCACTGGCTGAGGATTTCTCCCTCTGTCCAATAGGGACCCATACTACTGGACAGGGTGAAATAGCTCCAGACCATATGAAACAGCATCAGAGCACATAGAGCAGACCTTACTTAAATCAGGCTCCCTGATAAGCAGACAGCATATACATTTACCTGTCAGCTCTTCTGTTAAGCAGATAGAGCCAAAAACTATATTCAATCACTAGTACCCAAACTAGGAGGGCGCTACATCTACTAATGATGCCTAAAGTGGCAGCATAGTGTGGTACAAAATTTGAAATAAAAGTAATATATGAGAAAACAACTGAAAAGGCCATGTGATCTAATACTGCAACTGTGTTATGTCGTTGTTAACATAGAGTCAGATAAGAGTGAGTTTCCTTTTACACTTGTTCCTGTGTAAAATCCATAAAATTGTTCTTCTTTACAATTTCAGCAGTTTCTTTGGCCTTGGTTGATTGGAATGCATATGCTGCAAAGGTCCTGCAAAAACTGTAGTGAAATGCTAAGGTCTCTGGAGAAAGACAAACACATTATATCAGAGCACCTGTGAACCCCTGTGGGATTGTCGTGTGTGCTACACACATTGCCCTAAGGTATCCTAGAACCTTATGACCCCTATGCCACTACAGTATATGTATGATGCATGAAAGTGCAACAAGGTATAGCCCCCCCATGGACTTTCAAGGGAGGGATGCATCAAAGAAAATCATGCGGACTGACCACAGTCTATCTCTGGTAGTACCCAGGGTGCAATTTGATATTTTTGGGTACTTGTTTTTATGCCCTGTTCAATGTACATCTATGTATATGTTAACAACACTTGTCTTTGTAGGGCGCATAGAGCCCTCCCTCTCATTTTAAACTTGTATCAATAAAAGTGGCATTGTTGTCTTTTAAACCAATTTACTTTCTTACATAGACTCTTTCTTGAAAGTCCAAGGGGGTTTATACCTTGTTGCACTTTCGTGCATCATACATATATTGAATTTTGGATGTTGCCAGTTCCATACACCCAACCCCGAATGCAACTGTTTTACTATGCCACTACAGCATTCTTCAGGGTCCATACCTATAAGAATCTTTCTGGGTTTAAAGGATACGTCTAGTTAAATCTAGTCTTGTTAAAAATAGTCCAGAACATATGGAAAATTAGGAACGTTTGCTACAATACCCACCTCCAGTTCAGAGCTGTCTGTTGCAGTAAATCCTTTTTGTATCTAGTCTTCTGGACACATCATTTAACTCACTTCATTTGAGTCCAGACTGTCATAGTCCTACCTACTTGTCAGGGGAAATTAAGCAAGCCTAGGCTCACAATGCTGCAGCACAGAATGTCATTACACAAGTGACATTTTGTGCTACAGTGAGAAGGAAGGACCTCTGACAGCATTAGACTTGCCAGAAGTCCTTTGGAAAAAAGCAAAGGATGTTTTTTTTTTTAAAAACCACAGGGAGCCTCTGGAGGAGCGAATGGTCTACAAAACAGAATTTCTGCTTAAAAGCTTTTTCTTGGGCATATGCAACTGTTTAATTATTTTAAAAATAATCCAAAAAGTCAATGAAATCAATGCTAAATAGAATCAGATATATTGTTTGATGTAGATTTTCACAGATGAATGCCTTAAAACTACAATGACCTTAATAAACACCACAGTAAGTTTTTTTTGTCTGTTTGAACCTTCTAATATATCATCATACCATATCATCATTACATCATTAGATGTCTGCTTGCAATCTTTCTCTACATCTCATCTATTCTCTTCATAGATTGGCTTTGAAATCTCAATCACTCTGTGGTTTGACATTGACCATGCAATTCAAAGCAACATGCTGGTGTTTCATTATTCTTTAATAGGCCCACTTTTTTCCTCATGATGCCTTAAAAATATGTCTTGACTACAGGCGTTATTACAGAAAATGATCCCATGGTGACATCTGTATAGAGCTTTCGAGATGTAAGTGTGTCGTAGTAAATAATCAGATACTCTTTACATTCACCTCAGGATTTTCACCACAGGGTGCACACATAGACCCTATTAATGCCCCGTCTATGGCGTTTGTCCGATTGCCAGTGACATAGGTTATATTGTTCACAAAGATTTGAAGTGTTGGTGCTCAGAGTATTATCATTTGTCCTATCTGATGATTTAGAACAAGATCAATCCAAAGTGAATATTCCCATGGTGCCATTCAATATGTGTTGGTAAAGGAAAAAAAGGAAATGCTGACTTTGTTCTTTTATATATATATATATATGTATGTGTTTGCCACACAATTCAAGTAGTCTTTTTTTACTTTCTAATTCTGAATGAATATATATATATATACACACACATACACTATATTACCAAAAGTGTTGGGACACCTGTCTTTACACTCATATGAACTTTAATGGCATCCCAGTCTTAGTCTATAGGGTTTAATATTGAGTTGGCCCACCCTTTGCACCTATAACAGCTTCAACTCTTCTGGGAAGGTGTCCATAAGGTTTAGGAGTGTCTATGGGAATGTTTGACCATTCTTCCAGAAGCGTATTTGTGAGGCCAGGCACTGATGTGGATGAGAATGCCTGGCTCCCAGTCTCCACTCTAATTAATCCCAAAGGCGTTCTATCGGGTTGAGGTCAGGACTCTGTGCATGCCAGTCAAGTTCCTCCACCCTAAACTCGCTCATCCATGTCTTTATGGACCTTGCTTTGTGAACTGGTCCAAATAATTTGGAAGGGGGGATTATGGTGTGGGGTCAGGGATTTCAGGGATTGGGCTTGGCCCCTTAGTTTCAGTGAAGGGAACTCTTAAGGTGTCAGCATACCAAGACATTTTGGACAATTTCATGCTCCTAACTTTGTGGAAACAGTTTGGGGATGGTCCCTTCCTGTTCCAACATGACTGTGCACCAGTGCACAAAGCAAGGTCCATAAAGACACAAATGAGCGAGTTTGGGGTGGAGAAACTTGACTTGTCTGCACAGAGTCCTGACCTCAACCCGATAGAACACCTCTGGGATGAATTAGAGTGGAGACTGCGAGCCAGGCCTAATCGTCCAACACCAGTGCCTGTCCTCACAAATGTGCTTCTGGAAGAATGGTCAAACAGTCCCATAGACACACTCCTAAACCTTGTGGACAGTCTTCCCAGATGAGTTCAAGCTGTTATAGCTGCAGGGGTGGGCCAACTCAATATTGAACCCTATGGACTAAGACTGGGATGCCATAAAAGTTCATGTGCATGTAAAGGCAGGCGTATCAATACTTTTGACCATATAATGTATGGCGGGTGTGCGCCTTTTTATCTTGGTCTAGTATCTATTGTTGGAGATAGGCTGCAGCACCAACGTCTACATCTACCTCATGACTGGCCTGAGAGGGGAAGTGTAGTTTTGAAAGTACCCCCTTTCCACAATTGAAGAGTTTTTCTAAGCTGGATTGAGCTTCCAGCTTAAATATTCTTCTTCTCCAACTAACTGGGTCAAGACTGTACCCTGTCCACGTTTAAAAGCAATTTTTTGCACCAGGAAAGTCTTGGGCTATGAGGACTGGTTTCTTGGCATAAAGCCTATTTCAACAGGCAGAATGCTGTTTCTGCCTCAGGACAGTGGATGTGTTTCCCTTTGTGAGGTCTGTGAAAGGTGTGACCAACCTGGCAATATGGGCATACATTTTCTATAATATACCTCAATGCCAAGAATGGAGAGCTCTTGTTTTTTTGTGAGGGGCAGGGCCACTTTCGGATGCCTTCCACCTTGGTCATCTGGGGTTTGATTATGCCTTTGCCTACAATGTACCCCAAATAGCATGCTACCTCTAATCTAATCTTACTTTTCCCAGAATTCACCACTAACACCTTCTGTGGGGCAATCAGTAGTAACTATATTAATTCAATTAAAGTAGAACTATGGGCAAAACTTTTTTTTATTTTGGATAGAGTAACGGAGGGTTATAACCCATTTCAGATTTTCTTTCACCATCTGTTTCATTGTGGAGATTTCCCTTCACTTCCTGTCCTATAGCCAAACAGGAAGTAAGAAGAAGTCCCTGCAAATTAAGGAAATGTATTGGGGGCCCCCAGGTCACCAGAACTAGTGTTCTTAATTGGAAGATTTTCCCGCTATTGCTTTTCTGTGGAGAACCCAAATTTTGGTATTTTCTGTTGCTTTCACTTTAAATGATAACAGTAAACAGGACAAATATAGAGGTTGAATCTCCTTAACGGGGGCACAGACAGCAATAAAAACTGACAGATGTCCTAATCCCTCTTCATTCTATCCAAAACCAAAGAAAAAGTATTGCCTTTAATTGTACTTCAATTTCTCTACAAGGGATATAGGATACGCATCCAGTTTGGAGACTTTATTTATATGTTGAAAATTATTACAGAACCACAAAGTTAGCTTGGGCACTAGGACTACAGAGCTTGGCCTACTAATGGAGGACTCCTCAATGATCCCAAGGTCCAACATATTTTTAAGCTCCATTGATACAATCATATGATGGGCTTCAGTAATGCAGTATGGCTCGAATTTAGAAGGAGAGTGTACACTGTACACACGCGCAGTTTAACCAGTTCCGGACCGCCCACTGCACATTTTCTGCGGCAGGGCGTTCCGGCTGCCTTATAAATAAGGCAGACCGTCATTCTGTCACAGAGGAAGAGACAGATCTGTGATTCCTACTAATCAGAAACACCGATCGGCTTGGTCTGTAACTGACAAGTACATGAATCTGTTGCAGGTATCAACATTTGTCATACAGAGGCACAACATAGTTCTAAAAAGTGTCTGAGACACCCTTTACGAATTCTAGGGATTGTCTCCTGCTGCCTAAAAGCCAGATTCTTAATTTTTTGTTGCTAGGGCAGGCTACATGAATAGAGCTGAGCAAACCCGGACATTTGAAAAAAAGTTTGGGTTCTGAGTTCGGGTATTTGATCACACATGTTGAATAGCTGCAGGGCAGCCAATCAACAAGCGTTTCACTGGTTTGCCCTTAGAAGCCATCACAGCCATGCCTACTAATGGCATAGCTGTGATTGGGCAGTGCATCATGTGACCCAGCCTCTTTATAAGCTGGAGTCACGTAGTGCATGTCACATGCTCTCTGGGTAGTGTAGGGAGAGGATGCTGCCGGCGCTGTGAGGGACAGATTGCAAATATAATAACGTCTCATTGATCTGATTGTGGACTAGGTAGAGATTACTACTACTACTGCTTTGAGGGACAGATTACAGATCTCATCCTGCATTACAGAACGATCTGCTTTGAGGGACAGATTGCAGATTTCATCCTGCATTACCGAACGAACTGATTGTGGACTAGGTAGAGATTACTACTACTGAGATCTGCATTACCGAACGATCTGACTGGACTAGGTAGAGTCTACTGCTTAGAGGGACAGATTATTGTTCTAAAATCATCTCCTAGTTCTATAGGGTCAGGTTCCTGCTGTTGCTGTAAGGGACAGATTATTGTTCTATAATCATCTCCTAATTCTAAAGGAAGAGGTTCCCGCTGGTCCTGTAAGGGACAGATTATTTTTCTAAAATCATTGCCTACTCCTATAGGGTCAGGTTCCTGCTGTTGCTGTAAGGGACAGATTATTGTTCTATAATCTCCTAGTTCTAAAGGGAGAGGTTCCTGCTGGTCCTGTAAGGGACAGATTATTTTTCTAAAATCATTGCCTACTCCTATAGGGTCAGGTTCCTGCTGTTGCTGTAAGGGACAGATTATTGTTCTATAATCATCTCCTAGTTCTAAAGGGAGAGGTTCCTGCTGGTCCTGTAAGGGACAGATTATTTTTCTAAAACCATTGCCTACTCCTATAGGGTCAGGTTCCTGCTGTTGCTGTAAGGGACAGATTATTGTTCTATAAT
>BLSH010148152.1:225293-246940 GCA_018402905.1 Glandirana rugosa
AAACGACGTCTCTCTCGGATTCTTTAAAGGTCAGCTGGGCCAGCTCACGAAAAAGTCGTAGATGGCAGTCCTCCGTCCTCCATATAGCACTCATACTCGCATCAGTTGATTTTCCTCTCAAAAGTCCCATAATAGCGCCCAAAGTACAGGTGAGTGTTCGGGTTGGACCAGGTTTACATTGTCTAACCCATCATCCCAGACATTAAACCATCGGTTGTGAAACCGTTTGTGAAACTCTAGATGAGGATAGTTTATTTATCCCGCTATCAAGCGTGCCTCCCGCTCCAGGAACAGTCACGTGCGATCGTTCGGGTTCCGTCCGGACCCGGACCCGGACTTTGTCCCGAAGTTCGGACGGACCAGCAGAACCCGAACTTCCAGGTGTTCGCTCAACTCTACTGACAAGGACCTCGCCCTCCGTGCGAACTATCGCCCTATTTATTTGATAGGAGTAGATCTCAAAGTGTTTGCCAAAGTGTTGGCTACCAAATTACAGACCCTACTACCCAATCTGTTACATTTGGACCAGGTTGGGCTTGTGAGTGGACATGAAACCCGCGATAATACCCTGAAAACTCTCCTTTTAGTTGACTACGCTCATACTCACGATATACCTCCTGCCTCCTGACGGTAGATGCTGAAAAAGCACTCGACCGGGTCGACTGGAAATTTCTTAGGCTCTCTCTGCAGCAAATAGGAATAGGTCCCCACATGCTATCTAAGATAATGTCTCTCTACGCCTTGCCATCCTCCAGAATTCAAATTAACGGCTCCTTGTCCCTGGCATTTCATATCCACAATGGGATGAGAGAGGGATGCCCTTTGCTCCCCCTTCTCTATGTCCTCACCATAGAACACCTGGCTGTAACAACGACACCATCATGGGGATTACAGTAGGCCCCATCCATGCCAAACTTGTCTTATTCGTGGACAACCTGTTGATCTATGTGATTAAACCCCCTCTATCCTTACCTGCAATTATGCACGAGTTTAAGGAATTCGGGACAATGAGTAACTTTAAAGTAAATTACAGTAAATCTGAAATCCTCAATATCTCATTACCAGTGACGACCTTATAACACCTCTTGACCTCCTTTCCCTTTAAGACGGGCTCCAAGACTATTCAATACTTAGGGATCAACATCCTGACCGAAGCATCCCGGCTCTTTAAAACCCAAGCAGATCTATCTTCTTACATGATCAGGCAGCTTTGATGGTTTGGTAGAGTGAACGCTTTGAAAATGGACGTGCTTCCCCGATTCTTATACCTATTCCAAACCATGCCTATTCATATTCTGCCCTTGTATTTTAAGAAACTTTGTAAGAGGTTTTCCAAAGTTATCTGGGGGTTAGCTCGTCCCAGAACTAAATATGAAACCCTCTCTCTCCCGAAGGCCAGTGGGGGAGTTGGAGCCCCAGATGCTTCTTTTTACCACAAGGCAGCAGTTCTTACTCGGATTGTGGATTGGTTCCATCATACTGCCTCCAAACTATGAGTCCAATTAGAAAACCACTTAAATTTGATTGAGCTCTTGAACCTCTGCAGGTTGACGTAAGGATCCATCTCTCCTGCTGGATTTTACCCGACAAACAAGCCAAATCTGGGATCGGATGATCTCTACTGGTGCCATATCCAAACAGGTGGGACCCATGACTCCCTTTTTTGGGACCGTGGTATTTCCGCTGGCTGTAAATAGGCTGGAATTTGGACTTTGGAGTAAAGCCGAATACAGACAACTAGCCCAGTTTCTCCGAACAGATCCATCTCTGATGATGGACCCCTCTACCTGTTCATTTCCCCACTCCTTGACGTATTGGTTTCAAAGACGACAGGTGCTGTCTTATATACGCAGTTTTAATTCTTTATCGGTTATTCTATCCGAACCGTCGGGATTTGACATTTACTTCTACAGGCTGACCCCCGACTCATGTAGTATCTCAACTGTATTCCCTATTACTAAATGCCTCCTCTCCGGACCTCCCGTCATATACACAGACTTGGGAATCTGAGCTATGACACTCTATCTAACGAGTAGACTGTCAAAAATGTTTTATTTTGACCCACAAGCTCTCTTTGGCAATTTCAGGAGAAAAGGTTTAAACTGGTCTTGAGATGGTACAGATACCCTGCCATCATGAGACGTTTAGATCCTTCTTCTTCAGATGCTTGCTGGAGATGTTCAGACTCTAGTACCATGCTCCACATCTGGTGAGACTGCCCTCCTATCAAAAAATTCTGTCAATCAATATTTAATCTGTACTGCAGGCTGATGGCAACATCCCTAAAACCCTCACTGGAGATAGCCCTTCTATCTAGGATTCCTTGTCCTTTAAATTCAATTTAAAAAGATGTGCTCCATCACTTTCTTTCTTCTGCATGGACAGTAATTCCCCGATATTGGAACTCAACCTTCCCTTCTAGACTAGGCTATTGAGGTAGATCGTATAAGACAGGGGTCTCCAACCTATGGGCCGCGGCCCATTGCCGGGCCTTGGCCCCTCTGCAGTAGGGCTGCGGGCTGACGGCTGATGGCGTGAGATGCAGGCAGGCTGGTAAACAGAGAGGACATAGCTCTCTGCATCACCGCTCCTCTGACTTCCGTCCTCACAGCGCGACTGTTGAGTGCGGGGAGCAGAGAGATGACATAATCTCTCACTGCCCTCACCGTATCACCAATCTCCTGCCTCAGAACTGACCAGTGACATCCTCATCTGGTGGCACTGGCAGGCAGGTGGCAGGCAGCGTGCAAGTAGTATCCTCATCTGGTGGCAAGTGGTATCCTCATCTGGTGGCAAGTGGTATACTCATCTGGTGGCAAGTGCCATCCTCATCTGGGGGCAAGTGGCATCCTCATCTGGGGGCAAGTGGCATCCTCATCCAGTGGCAAGTGGGATCCTCATCTGGTGGCAGGGAGCATGCAAGTGGCATCCTCATCTGGTGGCAGGGAGCATGCAAGTGACATCCTCATCTGGTGGCAGGGAGCATGCATGTGGCATCCTCATCTGGTGGCAGAGAGCATGCAAGTGGCATCCTCATCTGGAAGCAGGGAGCATGCAAGTGGCATCCTCATCTGGTGGCAGGCAGCGTAGCAAGTTGCATCCTCATCTGGTGGCAGGCAGCGTGGCAAGTGACAATCCTCATCTGGTGGCAGGCAGCATGCAAGTGGCATCCTCATCTGGTGGCAGGGAGCATGCAAGTGGCATCCTCATCTGGTGGCAGGGAGCATGCAAGTGGCATTCTCATCTGGTGGCAGGCAGCATGGCAAGTGGCATCCTCATCTGGTGGCAGGCAGCGTGGCAAGTGACAATCCTCATCTGGTGGCAGGCAGCATGCAAGTGGCATCCTCATCTGGTGGCAGGCAGCGTGCAAGTGGCATCCTCATCTGGTGGCAGGCAGCGTGGCAAGTGACAATCCGCATATGGTGGCAGGCAGCGTGGCAAGTGATATGCTGCATCTGGTGGCAAGTGACACACTCGGGGCTCCCACTGATTCTGCATTATGGTGAGTTGAACTATTTCATTTTATATATATATATATATATATAATGTAAAAATAGAAATGCACTTCAGTCATCCTGACACCATATCTAGCATGGTGCCCGTGAAGATTGAAGCGCCAACACCAGCCATTTCCCCGACAAATTGCATCCCCCCCGCACGTCTCACCGCCCCCCCCCCCCCGGGCCTCAGCACAATTTTCTTCCGCGCAGCCGGTCCCCAGTGCCAAAAAGGTTGGGGACCACTGGTATAAGAGACCTGGAACGTCTACTGGCCGAAAATGATAGGGAGGACCAGTTCTCCATCACATGGATGTCTTGGTCCATGTTTCAATTCTCCTCTGAGTTTGTGACATGGGCAGGGGGTGACCCCCTAACACTTGCCTTATAGCCCTGCTGGAGTTTTCTCTAACCTCCCTACCCTATCTGGACTCCCATCTCCTGTATTCCCACCTTATTCTGCAAAACTTGAAATGTTATCTTCCCCTTTGGAACGAATTGTATGCCAACTCTTCTTTTCTTACTCCTACTCTAGAAGATAATGACTAAGCTACACCGTATCCTTTATATAACTATACAGACTTATAACTTTCTCTGAGTTTTTATCTCAACTAACCCTATGGGGTGTCTCTTTTTTTCTCTCTACTTGTATGATATGTGTGAGAATTAGAGTTGAGCGAACACCTGGATGTTCGGGTTCGGCGGGTCCGGCCGAACTTCGTGAAAAAGTTCGGGTTCGGTACCGAACGTTACACGAACTTGACCCCGAACCCCATTGGAGTCAATGGGGACCCGAACTTTTCAGCACAAAAATGGCTGTAAAAAAGTCCTGGCAAGAGCTAGAGGGCTGCAAAAGGAAGTAAAATTGGGGTAAGAGTAGGACAAGTGCCCTACAAAAAAATGGGCATAGGGAAAATAACTTAAAATCAAATAATAAAAAGAGGTTGACTAGGCCGTGACCGTGACGGTGGTGGAGGAGGAGGAGGAGGAGGAGGAGGAGGAGGAGGAGGTAGCCAACACTTTTTGTTGTTTGTTTGGTTTTTTTTTTATCTAATTGGGGTAGCCCCCAAAATATTGAGGCATATTCAAAAAAACAAGTATATCAATGGCTGTGTGAGGCTGGTCTAAATGTCTATTCTGCACAAGGTACAGACAAGTCTTGTGGGATCCATGCCTGGTTCATTTTAATAAAGGTTAGCTTGGCCACGTTGGCTGTGGACAGGCGGCTGCGCTTGTCTGTGATAACGCCCCCTGCCGTGCACGTTCACACGTTCAGACAATACACTGGCTGCAGGGCAGGCCAGCACCTCCAATTTGGAGACCCAGAAGTTGAATGGGGCAGACCCATCAGTCAGTACGTGTACGCGTGTGCACACATACTGTTCCACTATGTTGCTGAAATGCTGCCTCCTGCTAAGACCTTGCCTATCAGCTGGTGGTGCTGTTTGTTGTGGCGGGCTGCTGACAAAGCTTTGCCACATTTCGGCCATGCTAACCCTGCCTTCTGAGGTGCTGGCGGCGGCACAGCTGCATTGGCAGCCTCATCCTCCTCCTCCTCTGCCTTCACCTTGTGCTTCCACTGAGCTCCCAGTGTCATTTGGGAATGCCCTCAGCATCACCTCTACCAGTGTGCACTTGTAGTCGCGCATCTTCCTCTCACGCTCCAGTGAGGGAATTAAGGACGGCACATTGTCCTTGTAACGGGGATCCAGCAGGGTGGCCACCCAGTAATCAGAACAAGTTACAATGTGGGCAACTCGGCTGTTGTTGCGCAGGCAAAGTCAATATAGTGATCAACCCTGTGTCGGAGGGGTGAACCTCAACGACAAAAAATTGGTAGATTTATCTGAACTATGAACAATAAATATATTTGTGATCAAGATAGGTTTGTCTGAGGTTCGTCCATCTTATCTAAAAGCTGTTAATGAATGTCTACGAAAAAAAAACTAAACATAATCATACCATAACCTTGTTTTTTGGAGTTACCATTTTGTAATTTACTGCATAGTAAAGTTACTGGTTAAAGTGGAATTCCAGCTTACACTTAACTAGCCTTAAAACTTTCACTCTAGTCCAGCCATATGATCCGGCTCCCCTGTGTCAGCCAACACGGCTGCACGGGAGAGGAGGGAGCATTGACAATGGATGGGCCCTTGAAGCCTATGGGGGTTGTCACTGCTCTAGGCTTTATTAGACATCGGAGCACTCTCTCCTCTCCTCTGCAGCACTCTCTCCTCTCCTCTGCAGCTGCCACTGGCTGACTCAGGGGAGATTATGTGACTGGACTGGAGCTGCCTGAAAATAGGTAAATATATTGCACAGGTTAGTTAGCAAAGGTGTTGGGGTGGGGTGGGGTGGGGGACAATTTAAAGGCTAGTTAGGTGTAAGCTGGAATTTGACTTGAATACGTTTGAAAATTAGACTGATGTTCATGAGATGCAATTTCTCACAATGATTGCAGCTTTGGTAAACAGGAAGGCACCTGTGCAAGTGTTGCCAATTTTGTCATACAGGAGGAAAATCCTTTATGACTTTTATTTAATTTCAAATTTTTTTTAGAATCTTACTCTAATATTTTTCCATACCTCTTACTAATTTACATGCCTTTTTTATTACATTTGTTGCATGTCTCTAAACCCTCTTCAAGTTCTTTTTTTTACAATGTGAAGCCAAATAACAGATCCAATATTCTAGATGAGGCATTGCAAGTGATTTATACTAAGGCAATACTATAGTTAAATCACGTGCATTCATTTTCCTTTTTATACATTGCAAGATTCTTTTTGCTTTTGATGCTGTCACCTAGCATTGAGTGGTGTTGCGTAGCTAATTGTTATTTAGTATTCCCTAGTCCAGTTCTGGTTCTAAATGTATACCATTTCATGTGTAGAGGGTAAGACTTTTCTTCTGATCTAAGTGCATAACTTTAAATTTGCATGTTTTTAGGTAACCATTAAAATAGTGAAAGGGTTACTTTTCAGTAGAGGTTAGAAATTTGGAATATTTGTGGGTCTGGTATTTCAGGGTTTTAGTTGATTTACTGGTATGGTGTGAACACAGACCATAATAGCAGGATCTCAGGTTACACATACACACAGATGAATAAGTCGATTGAATGACGTGCAAATCTCAACCCCCTTACTCCTCTTGAACTATAGGCTGTGCCATCTAGATCTTCAGTCGGCAGAAGCAGTCAGCTATTGCTGGGCTCTCTTATTAGATAACTCAGCATGTACTACATCCTAAAGAATGAAAGCATACTTTATTACATTTTTATTTGTAAAATAAGAATACAACAATAATGAAAATAACAAAAAATATATTTAATATCCATTTTATACCTCAAGAAAAAAAATACTATAATGTATCTTGAAGGATTTATTCTGCTTGTGATAAAATGCATCATCTATAGATGGCTGATTACTGTGCACAAATAAATAGTTAAGTCTTATGTGGCTTTCAATGTTTGATTTGCCCAACAAATTATTTGGCCAGACTGATGACAGTGTACCCTTATTAGCAATTCATCAGAATCAGCTGAACAAACAAAATGTGTGATCGGAATTCAAAGTTACATTATACATCTGGTTTATATCACATGCAGGTGTTCCAAAAGTGTGCTAGTGAGAATGAAAATGTACTTTATAAGAGGGTAGGCGGATATATCTGTATATATTTGTCTACCAAAATAGCATATCTGCATGGAGAAACGATGAGCAGGAACGGGTAAAACAATCAATAATACAGTGTGATACCTTAGTGAATTACTAATAGAGTGCAACCTAGAGGGAATAAATCAGTATTTCAGAATGATATAGTTGTTATAGTTTGATCCATCGGTGGAAATGATGGAAGACTTTAAGGAGTTGGGGGGGTTCCCAGAAGTTTGGGGGTCCAGGGAAGATAGGTCAGAGGGTTTGTTCAATTCTGGTAGTTTAAGTTTACCCAAAGAGTTGGTCAGTTGGCGTTTTAGGTACCAGTCAGAATAACGAAAGGGGCGCATGTTTATTGCAAGTTCTTCTTGTGTGATCGCATACTCCATAAATTTCCTCCATCTAGTAAAAAAAGTTGAGTTGATTTAAAGTTTGAAGCAATTGTGTCACGTTTTTCCAGATTATGGAGTGATAGAAGTGCTCGTTTCACAGCCAAAAGTTTTGGTGGAGAGGTGGCAATCCAGTTGTTTATTATTGTTCTGCAAGCTGCTATTAAGCACAAGTGGGTCCACTGTGTAAAGTTGGGTGGAGGGGTTGAGGACGGTAAACGGGCTGAAGGTTCACATTCAAAGAGACATAGTAGAGAAGCGGTCCCCAACCTTTTTGGCACTGGGGATCGGCTGCGCGGAAGACAATTGTGCTGAGGCCTGGGGGGGGGGATGCGATTTTTCGCAAGTAATTTGTCTGGGAAATAGCTGGTGTTGGCACTTCAATCATCACCATGGCACCATGCTTGATATGGTGTCAGGATGATTGAAGCACATTTCTATTATTACGTTGTATAAATATAAAATTAAATAGTTCAACTCACCATAATGCAGAATCAGTGGGAGCCCCGAGTGTGTCATTTGCCACCAGATGCAGCATGTCACTTGCCACTCTGCCTGCCACCAGATGCGGATTGTCACTTGCCACGCTGCCTGCCACCAGATGAGGATGCCACTTTTACGCTGCCTGCCACCAGATGAGGATGCCACTTGCATGCTACCTGCCACCAGATGAGGATTGTCACTTGCCACGCTACCTGCGACCATATGAAGATGCCATTTGCATGCTCCCTGCCACCAGATGAGGATGCCACTTGCATGCTCCCTGCCACCAGATGAGGATGCCACTTGCCACCAGATGAGGATGCCACTTGCCACCAGATGAGGATACCACTTGCCACCAGGTGAGCATACCACTTGCTACCAGATGAGGATACCACTTGCCACCAGATGAGGATACTACTTGCACGCTGCCTGCCACCTGCCTGCCAGTGCCACCAGCTGAGGATGTCACTGGTCAGTTCTGAGGCAGGAGATCGGTGATACGGTGCGGGCGGTGAGAGATGTCATCTCTCTGCTCCCTGCCGCACCTCCGGCACTGAAGAGTCCCGCGCTGTGAGCGGTGGGGGCAGTGAGAGATGATGTTATCTCTCTGCTCCCCGCACTCAACAGTCGTTCTGTGAGAACGGAAATCGAAGGAGTGGTGATGCAGAGAGCTATGCCCTCTCTGCTCACCAGCCTGCCTGCATCTCACGCTGTTGACCCACGGCCCTACTGCAGAGGGGTCATGGCCCGGCAATGGTAGAGGGCCCTTGGGTAGCTTGAGCTTAGCAACTTTAGTTATATATATGAAAATTGAGTCCCAGTTGGAAGAAATAGTTGTCCATTCTCATAGGTGGTGAAACAACATAGGATGTGGTAGTGAGCACCAGGAGCACTGTGCTTGTGCAGCATTCTCAGGATTGATGTGGAAAGGGAAGTAAGCCCTGTGTACTATTTTAAATTGCGTTTCACACCAAGATTCTGATACAATTTGGAAAAGGAGCCAAATGGTATTTGTCTGACTGGTGTGTGATGAAATGAGAGTGGAGATAGAGTAGTCGTTACGTTGGGGCACTACGCCAATAAATGATTTCTGAAGAGGGTCTCTCTGGGATCCGTAGCAAGTCCGTACATAGCTGATGAGTTGGTGATAGTGGAAAAAGGTGCTTTGCGGGTAAAGAGTATTCCTGAGAGAGGCTCACGAAAGTTTGAGCGTACTAGGGTTTCCATGGAATAAGGAGGAGACGTGGACAAGTCCGCATATGCGCCAGCATTCAAAATCTTCGTATGTAGTGGACGGGAGAAACATAGGGTTACCCTGAATAGTTAAGTGACCAGATATATTTGAGGGCAGTCCCAGTAGTCTCCGTACCTCCCTCCAGGCGACTACTGTGTCCCTGATGAGAACATTCGATTTTAGGTGTGCTGGTAATGCCCTCGGTTTAGAATGTAAGACGGCTAGTAGAGTAAGCGGAGAGATCATTGTTTAGCCAACAAATTGCCAGCTTTGTTTCCAAACTTGTGAAAGTGCAAAGTTGTGTAAGAGGTCTTAGCAGCTTCCTGTTGCTCCGCCGATAAGTCAAAGTTATGTTTGGCTGTTTGCCAGCCCTTAATAGTGGCTGGGGTGCGTGTTTTGTTCAGGATTTCGTGTGCCGAACGAATCGATTCACTGGCCTGTGTGAACAGTTGGCACGGCCGCTTTATAAAGCGTGATGTGTAGGAAATGATTTTCCCCTGTAAGAAGGCTTTGCCCACTTCCCAGAAGAGGTTTGGGTCAGTGGTGTGAGCGCCATTTGTGGAGGCAAATTCTGCCCATGCCTCGTATAGCATCCGATGAAAATCTTCGTTATCAGCTAAGTACGAAGGAAAATGCCATGGGTGAAAGGGACTGTCGCTTAGTGTTAAGTAGGGTCAGTGCTGGGGAAGCAAAGAAATAATCTATACGTGAAAATTAGTTATAAGGCGGTGAAAAAAATGTATAATCGCGATCGGTCGGGTGTGTCAGTCGCCAAATGTCTACAAAGTGCATAGAGGAGATGGATTGTGCTATAAGTGTAGGGCTCGCCGTTGAGTAGGCATGGTCTCGTGTAGTATGGTGCGAACGTTCAGATGGGCGCATAACAGAGTTAAAGTCCCCACCGACTAGGTGAAGAGCTTCCAGTGCTTGGAGTATCCAGGATACCATGTCCTGAAAAAAGGGGTGTCTGAGAAGTTAGGAGTATAAATATTGGTGATAGCAATGTCACTGGAAACGAGGGTTAGTATGTCGGACAGTATGTCTTAAGTTTTTATGTAGTGATAGTGGAAAAGGTGCTTTGCGGGTAAAGAGTATTCCTGAGAGAGGCTCATGAAAGTTTTGAGCGTACTAGGGTCTCCATGGAATAAAGTGACGTGGACAAGTCCGCATGTGCGCCAGTACTCAAAATCTTTGTATTTAGGGGACGGGAGAAACATAGGGTTACCCTGAATAGTCAAGTGACCAGATATATTTGAGGGCTGTCCCAGTAGTCTCAGTACCTCCCTCCGGGCGACTACTGTGTCCCTGATGAGAACATTAGATTCTATCGCTACTCTGGCTTTGCGTCCCACTGCCGGGGAGCCATAAGTATTGCCTACCCACAGTTTACGTAAGCGTGACAAATCATCTGAAGATAGATGGGTCTCCTGAAGGAGTGCTACATCTGCCTGGAGTTGTGTTAAGTGCCTAAGAATTTGCATTTGCATTCCTGGGGAGCGTAGCCCCTTGACGTTCCATGAGATGACTCTTAAGTGATTCCCCGCTGCTTTGAGAAGCTTTGACTGCGTTGAAAGAGAGATATTAAAAGGTAGCTCACTTGTGAATCTCATGCCTGATGCCATTCTTCCCAACTGAAGAAAAGCAAGAAATTGATAACAATCTGGGAATGTAATGATATAGGTAAATATTGTGAATACCATATACGGGAAGAAAAAAGGAAAAGAAAAGGGGGAAAAAAGAAAAAGCAAAAAATATATAGATGCTGGTGGTGGTTTCCACCCGGTTAACCATGTAGACCTCACTTTTTTCCATATAAGGGCCGATACCCACACAGAGCTCCCGCTAGCTAGTTGCTCCTCTCCATAGGGGTGAACCTAGAGCTCGGGGGGGTGGGGAGGGGTAAGGGGGAATGGAGAAGGAATGTGGGAGGATGGGGGGACCCAGTAAATATAAAGACAGGGCAATGTCAAAGAAGCCCCTAGTTCCAACCTAGGAGGGGGCAAGGAGCTAGCGTGCAGAAAGTGATCGCCTTTTAGGGGTGAGAGACAGAGGAGGAAAAAAAAGGGGATAAACATTATACATACATGAGTGTTAGAAATAAGAACACATGAAAATCATAACTCGATTCAGCAGCCCAGGGGCCATATTTAAGACCATAGGATAGGCTGATTATTACCCATATGAGTAGGGGAGAGCAGATTATAGGGCCAAGGTGTCAGCGAACCTCTGGTATTGTAGCTGAGTCATCAGAGTTGTTCGGTGGAGGGTCTGTAGTGTCCATTTCAGGAGTTTTGTTGACGTAGTGCTCTGCTTCCTCTGGGGATGTAAAAGGGATGTGTTCTGTTTGAGAAGTGATATGCAGGATAGCTGGATAGGCCAGGGTAAACTTGACATGTTTGTGATATTGAGAAGACTGCAGAGTAAGCTTTGTGCTGTTTCATTTCTTCCATTGAGTAATCAACGAAGAGTAATAAATCAGCACCCTCAATGGTTAATGCTCGGTAGCTTCTGAATTTTTGCAGAAAAGCGTTCTTATCTGCACAATTTAAATAGCGCACAATAACAGGCCGAGGTTTGGTGCGATGGTCTGCAAGTTGGCCGATCTGGTGTGAACGTTCGACTACACAGGGTGTACGTAAGCTCAATTGTTCGGGTATGAGCCGGGCACATATATCAGGAAGCTGGGTGGCAGAGAAGGATTCAGGGAGGCCGACTATGCGCAGATTGTCACGCCTCCCTGTGTGCGTTGGTCATGCGGGCTAGGGCAGCAGAGTTAGCAGCTGCTTCGTCTTCCAGGGAGGGTACCTGTTCCTCAGCCTGTATAATGTGCTGGAAATCTGCCTGGAGATCCAGGTGTAGTTGTTCCAGGCCCTCTGCACTGCAGTGTCCACTGTAGCTGTCAGGGTGGGCACCAGCAGGGCTACCACAGCCTGTGCTATGCCCGTGGGTGAGGCTGGGTTGGGTGCCGCCGCATATGGCAATGGGGGAGGCTGCGTCTCGTCTTCAACTCCGAGGATGGACGCCATCTTGGCTCTGGCAGCGGCCGCCTCTCTTGCTGATGATGGTGCCTGTGTGGAGCTGATCGGTTGTGGGTACGCTCCACAAACCAATCCATGTGGGTCCCGCTGTAAGGGGGGGGTGGGGGTCGCCTTGAGTCTGTGCTGGCTTTGAAGCAGGTTAGAGGAGAGGAGTGGAGTGGGAACTAGCTCTGCTTACCTCCTTCTCATACCGCGTTGGAACCGGAAGTGCCTGCACTCTTCATCGACTGCCTCTAAACTTCCTGTCCCCACCATCAACTGTCCTCCTCTGTACTGCCTGTTTCCATCATCAACTGCCTTCCTCTGTGTTGCCTGCACTTACCCTCAACTACTCCCTCTATACTGCCTACCCTAGCATCAACTACAAACAGTTTTGACCTTTAGTTGTAAAGCCAGACAGGTTACCTTTATGATATTGTTAAGGTTTTCATATTGTTTATACTGTTTAAATATTCATTTAAATGAGCCTGGACAAAGGAAGGGGTCTTAAGTTATGATCTTGCACACAGTTCCACTGCATTAAAAAACAACCCTGAGTATGTTGCATATTAAGATAACTGTAAGGGTCCTTTCACATGCACGGACTGTTCAGGTCCGCCTGTCAGTTTTCCAGGCGGACCTGAAAGGACACTCCATTTTCCTCTATGGAGTGACGGATGTCAGCGGTGACATATCCGCTGACATCCGATCCACTCCAATCCCATTTTCCATCTGTCTGGCGGATCGGATCGAATGAACACGGACAGACGGTCCATGTTCATCTGATCCCCCATAGAGGAGACCCGAGCTCTGACAGGTCCATTTCTGCACGGAGTGCAGAGGCGGTCCTGTCATCCGCCAGCTCAGCGGGGATCAACGGATGGATCCCCACTAAGCAGCGGAGCCCGTCAAAATGGGCTCTGCTCGCGTGAAAGAGCCCTAAGGCTGCATTCAAACAGGGGTGACCCGACTTCAGTGCGACTTTGTTAGGCATTTTCAGCGTGACTTTCAGTGCGACTTCAGGCAACTTCAAACGACTTACAATGCAACTTCATGCCAGGTGACTTTGCCTGTGGCAAATCAGAGCAGGGAGGGAGGAGGTTGCCCTGGAAAAATGATTTTCTTTTCACTGTAAAGTCGCTTCCATTAAGATGGGGGATCCGACTTGGTGGTGACTTCTTTTCAATTCTATGGGCACAAGTCGGACAGAAGTCGCCTAGAAGTCGTGCAGGAACCTTTTTTGAAGTCACTCCGACTAAGTGTACTTTAAGACTGGTCCCATTCATTTCAATGGGATTTCAAATGTCAAGCGACTTGGGGCGATTGAGGTGACTAAAGTAGGAGCACAAGTTGCCCCTGTGTGAATGGGCACTCAAAGATATGGTCATTTCATTATGTTTTGTTTGTAAGGAACATATTGTTGCATTAATTACAGCAATACATTTCATGGTTGATAAACTATTATGTTTTAAATGGGTTATAAAATTACATTTACAAATTAAAAATACCTTATAACGGTTAATTGAGCAGAATATTGCAGCTACCTTTTATCAAGGCTTATCTAGAAGTAGTCTAGGATAGCTAAACATAAGCAAGTTTATTCAACAATGATACAAATGGAATACGGGGATATATTCCAACTAATCTGTAGACTGTAGTTCACCAGACTAGATCAGTGTAAGATGAATCCTTATATGTTACAGTATTTTACATATTATCCTTTGTCTCTATAATCCTTTCCCTAATGCATTATGTGGGAGAGAGAAGAGAAAGCTTTTGCTGTTCAACTGGGGCAAGGATTTGGGAAAATACTGTAGCCAACTGATACCTGTAGAACAAAATGATGACTAGACATGTGCAATTTGTTTCGGTCCAAATATAAATTCGGACTAGTTTTTGGTTATTCAGAGATTCAGATGTATTCGAATTTCCGAATAAAATAGTAATGAATAGTTAATTTGCTTAATTTATTAGACTTCTAACAAATTCCAACTTTTTAGAACAATTCGAGTTTGGATCGGTCGAAAAACGATCAACCGATTCAAATTGTGTGTGAAGAAATAGCTGGTTGTTAAGCAGCGGGCCGGGAAGCCAGCCGCCTGTGTCCTTAACAACCTTGAGTCATTATCTGTCAGTTGGCTTCCCCACTGACAGGTGAATGTTAAAGAAAAGAATGCAGGCAATTGCCCGGCAATAGAAAAAATGTTAAAAAAATTGGCATAGGGCCCCCCCTCCATTCCATACCAGGCCTTTAGGGTCTGGTATGGATTTTAAGGGAAGCCCCATGCCAAGATTAAAAAAAGCGTGGTGTCCCCCCCCCCCAAAATCCATACCAGACCCTTATCCAAGCATGTAGCCTGGCAGATCAGGAAAAGGGGGGGATGAGCGAACGCCCCCCTCCTGAAGCATACCAGGCCACAAGCCCTCAACACATGTGACGTCAGAAGGGGGCGGTGCCACAGGGTGACATACCAGGGTGGCCCCGCCCTTGTCTATAAAAGAGCTGTCAAACCCTAAGACAGCTCATTCGGTGGGAGACCTCTTAGGGGGCGAAACATATTTTCAGTTTTTCTCTATTTTTCGGGCAGCATGATTTAATGGCGGGACACTATTTTTTTTTCTTTTAATAAAGGATTGGTCAAAAACTGTCCCCTGTTTTTCTTACACGTTTTTTGGTGAATGGGTATGGGTACGATGTACTCCATAGCCATTCACATAGGGGGGCTGGGATATTGGGGCCCCCTTGTTATAGGGGGCTTCCAGATTTCGATAAGCCCCCCCACCCGCAGACCCTGACAACCACAGCCCACGGTTTTTGGGAAGAGGCCCTTGTCCCCATCAAGAAGCACCCACCCCCCCATGTTGAGGGCATGTGGGCTGGTATGGTTCAGGAGGAGTGGCGCTCACTTGCCCCCCCTTTTCCTGATCTGCCAGGCTGCATGCTTGAATAAGGGTCTGGTATGGGTTGTGGGGTCCTAGCACATTCCTTGGAAGATAGCCTGGTCTGGCCCTGCTGCATGGGTTCCTCAGATGGCAGAGGATGCTCCTCAATATGAAGAGAGGGGGGGGCCGGGCAGTGCTGGCGTTTTCTTTCTAGGGACCTCTCCTGAAAACGGATGTCGATCTGGTTACACAAGGAGATGACCCCGTCCAGATCAGTGGGAATGGTTCTCCCTGCTAATTCATCCTTTACTTTGTCAGAAAGACCATGTAAAAAGGTTGCCACTAAGGCCTCATTATTCCAGCTCAGCTCAGCAGACAATGTATGAAAATGAAGCGCATATTGTCCTACAGAAGCGGACTCTTGACGTAGAGGTAAAAGGGCGCTGGCCGCTGAGGAGACACGACCTGGTTCCTCGAAGGAAGATATTCCGAAAGAGTTTCAAGAAGCTAGACAAGCTAGAAACTACTGGATCATTATTATCCCAGAAGGGGGCGGCCCAGGCTAACGCCTCACCAGACAGGAGAGATATAATATAGGCTACCTTGGCCCGATCGAACAGGAAGTTTTGGGGCTGGAGCTCAAAATGAATGGTGCACTGGCTAAGGAACCCCCTGCAGGCCTTGGAGTCCCCAGAGTACCGGGACGGAGCCAGTAAATGCAAGGAGTTCATGGCTGCAGCTGTGACCGGAATAGGTGTGGCCGCCGATGGTGGTTGGGGTTGTTGCACAGGGGTTCTTAAGGAGGCCTGAAGTTGTTCAAAATGGGAGGCCAAATCCTGGAGGAATCGCATCACCTGGGTCTGATTAGATTCCTGGGTCTCGAGTCTGCAGAGTATGCCCTGCAACAGATTATTTGCAGGTAGCGGCACATCAGCCGGGTCCATGGCTGATCAAACTGTGATGGCACCTGAGGTCAGGTGATGGATGCGCACCGCAGAAGTGTGAATCACATTGCAGAAGTGCGAATCGCACTGCAGAAGTGCAAAGCGCACGCTAAGGTTGTGAAGTGCATGCAAGGTTGTGGACCTATGGCTGACTGCTGTTAAGTAGTACCGGCTGATACAGGACGAGGGCTCCTTAGAGCATGGACACTGAAACTCAGGGAGCTAGTGCATCGGTTTCCCCAGGGCGCGGAGTCTAAGAGCCAGTGGGTGTTCAACAGAGCCTCTAGTGGTGAGGATGGATTTGGCTGCAACTGGATCCAGGTCGCGGCTCCCAGGGTCCCGTAGCTCACGCTCAGCTGGCCCCAGTTGGGAGAGGGGAAGCAGCAGCAGAGGAACAGTGAGAATAGTCAGAAGAATAGCGAAGGGTCAGGACAACCAGAAGACAGGAGAAACTGAAGACAAGCCGAAGGTTGAGGTAACAGGCAGGAAGGAATAGTCAGACAAGCCAAGGATCAGAACACGGATAAGACTCAAAGCAACCAAAGGAGACTAACACAAGCCAACCACGGACAAACGTTGATCAGCAATGCAGCCTTGTACTGCCAGGATTATATTCTGTTACCAATTAAGCCAGGGGCGGAGGCCAGCTGAGGAGGGCCTACTAAAGCTCACAGGTGAGGGAGGCCTGGCCTTTAACTGGACACATGCAGCAAAGGTAGGCAACAGATAAGACATGAACATTTGCTTAGGTTACATGACAGAATGTTTACTATGGTTTCCTGACAGCAGGTTTTCTCATGAAATAAAAAAATTGTGTGTAATGTTTCAGAGACAACAGACAAAAATTGTACAGACCCCCATGCACACTATGTAATCAGTTTAAGTAGGTCATAATTATACTTTACAATAAGATTGTGCTATGTCATGGAAAAAATAGCCAATGATGTATTAGCTGAATGTATAGTATTTAGACACTTAATAGATCACAATTTGACAGGGAGATACCAGGTAGATTTTAACCACAAAATGAGCATTAGAGTGCATTATTTCACAGCAAAAATACAGAAAAACATTGTACTAACTTCATACACAGTATGTAAGCAGTTTCATGAATTTTGAAAAGGAGAGACACCAATCAGCTTTTAATCAAGCAACCAACAGTAAAGCGTAATTGTTTCAACTGGAAAAAAAAAGAAGCACATGTTTTACTTTCTCCATACACAGTATTTAAGCACTTTTAGAATGACACATTTTGGAAAGGAGAGAATAAGATTAAGAATAGACAGTTCTTAAACAAGAAATCATCATTAGAGTGTATTATCTTTTTTTTAGCATTAATCATTGAAAAACATCTTTTGTAAGAGCTGCCTATCTGCCAGCCATCTCGTTCCACATTTCCCTTGCATGCTTTGCAGCTTCTAATTTGCTCATTCCCTAGGTTTGCTTTCAAATTCTAAGGACTTCATATCTCATAGTACCTAACACCTGCAGTCAGTGATGCCGTGGTGTGCTTCCTGTACTAACTCTGCCTCTTAGATCTATGTTTAAAGAAAAACTTCTTGAAACTTCTTCTCTCAGCAGTTCAGACAGCAGGATCTCTGAAATGTGTGGCATAGGGAATATGTGACACAGAATTCAAGGAAGTAAATATGTGGGATTCTTCACAAAGTAAGTTTACAAACTCCAGGGTTGTTCAGGTTAATAAGACTAGACTAGAAAAGGTTGAAATTCAATCTGGAAATTAATATATGATTTTAAATTCTGACCATAGATACACTTAAACACTACTTTTAGTAGGCTGCATTTTGAAAAGAGATACACCAGGCGGCGTATAATCAAGAAATCAACATAAGAGTGTAATGATTTCATAGAAACAAAAACAACAAAATATTCTACTGACTTCATATATATATTATTTAAGAACTTAGCAGGCTTTGGAAAAGAGGGGCACTAGTCAGCTTTTAACTTTATAAATTCAGCATTAGAGTGTAATTATCTCAAGAAAAAGCAGCAAAATATTGTAGGGACTCTGTAGACAATAATTAAGCACCTTTGGTATGCCACATTTTAAAAAGCAGAGACAGTAGGCAACTTTTAATCAAGGAATCAACATTAAAGTGTAATTATTTCACAGAAATAGAACAAACACACTGTACTGATTACACAGACATTTACATAACTGTAAAGATTATGTAAGCACATTATGTAAGCATTTTTACTAGGCCCCATTTGAAGAGAGAGAGAGAGACCAATGCAAATATTGTGCTGAATCCACAGCCCATATTAAAGCACTTTCACAGGGAGAGACCAGGCAGGTTTTAATCAAGAAACCACATTTAGAGTACAGTACACTATTTCAGAGAGACAAAAGCCACAAATATTTTTGCTAAAGCTTTAGAATAGGCCACAAAATGATAAAAAATGGCCTGTTTTACCCTGCACCAAACATTAGACATTTTGAGGTCTTTGACATGAGGTTCAGCTGCAAAAACATTACATGTGGCACTTTTATAGTAGCAGAATAGGGCAGGAAATGCTGCAGGAGCTGGTAATGGTAGCAAACCAGCAGCCGTGGAAGGTGCTAGTTATGGTGACAGACCAGCAGCAGTAGCTGATGATGGTGGTGAGAGCTGGTAATGGTGGAAGGACATGATAATAGCGGCAGTCTGGCAGAGGTGACAGGAGCTGCTAATGGTGGAAGGGCAGCAGTGGTGGTGGGAGTTTGCATTGTTGGCAGGCCTAGAGATGGTTATGGAACAGGTGCATCCGAGCTGCCACCTCCTGTTCAATGTCTAGTGAGCCTCATGAACACAGCACTCAGCCTATGAAGTCTCTGTAAATGTCCATATAGTCCATGCAAAAAAAAGAGAAAGGCTGGTGCCATGGAATTCAGCTAAAACATTGTTTTATTATTGCATGTGAACAACAGTAAAGAAAGCGAATGCGTTTCGGCCATCAGGCTTTAATCATAGAGATGGTTATGGTGGCAGACCAGCATCAGTGGCAGGATATTATAATGGAGGCAGACCAGCAGCGGTGGAAGGAGATCATAATGGTGACAGGACAGTAGTGATGAGAAAACTGGTATTGGTGGCAGCCTGGCAGGTGCTGGTAATAGTGACAGGCCAGAAGTGGTGGAAAGAACTGATAATGGTTGCAGGCCAGCATAGATGGCAGGAGCCAGTAATGGTGACAAGCGAGCCACAGTGGCAGCAGATGGTAATGATGTAAGGTATAATGCATTTTTTGTGGCAAAATTCCAAGCAAAAATGTCATCATTTGCATCAGCTGTAGGGGTTTTGTAATCATTACTGATTCATTACTGGCTGATTTAATGGTGAGCCGATCAACTGTGTCAGGGATCAGAAAGAATTGTCTCCTTTGTCCCAAAACTGCCCTCTACAATAAATTCTGCAAACTGGATGCAGGACAAAAAAACAAAACAAAATAGTGCTGCGCTTGGGATGAATAAGTATAAATATGAATGAAGTGAAAAAACAGTCATAAAAAAATCTGTGCTAATCAAATAAGAAATCATAAGAAATTGCACACACTCCCATGATCAAAAGTGCACAATGCATGTAGTGAAAAAATAAATAATGGTAAGCAAAAAAGTTCATAAATTCAAAGTCCTCAAAAGGCTGACTTATGCACACTGTCCCTTTGAAGAAATACGGATAAAAGAAAACAGTTAAAAGTGTGCACACAGTATGAATTAGAAACACAACGATATTGTCCTCTTCACAGTACACTTCTCCATATATGTAACCCTCATTGTGAAAATGTGGGGGGCTTACTGGATAGAGTGGACCTATTTGGCATACACCAAACTAGGTCAAATAGGCTATGGTGTCATAACACCCAACTCCTCTGTATAGTATGAAGAGACTCATCCATGTGGAACCCAGCACCATAAAGACCATCACACCCCAGATGATGTCCTATTGAGACGAAACGATCCTCGGGTCCGTTGCTCCATGCCATATCTGTATTTTGAAGAAAGCACTAACTTGTCTTTTAAAATGTGAGTGTTTTTATGTATTAATAAAACAGCAAGTTTTTTACGGTATCACACTATGTTCGATTCCATCCTTTTCCATGATATAATACCAATGATCTGCGAGTGGATTTCTGTACTTACTGGTGATTTGGAAGCGTAAAGCAATTACACTTTGTTCTGAAGACATCCGGGCTTTCACCATTTGAGTAAAGGGATATTGACAACCGCAAGACTGAGAGAGGGTGTGTTGACACCAAAGTCTGTTTGACCTAGGTTGGCGTATGCCAAATATGTCCTTCACATCTGGTAAGCCTCCCATTCAGCCCTGGTGATGGTCTTTATGGTGCTGGGTTCCACACGGATGAGTCTCTTCATACTATACAGAGGAGTTGGGTGTTATGACACCATAGCCTATTTGACCTAGTTTGTGTATGCCAAATAGGTCCACTCTATCTGGTAAGCCCCCCCACATTGTCACAATGAGGGTTACATATATAGAGAAGTGTACTGTGAAGAGGACAATTTCGTTGTGTTTCTAGTTCATACTGTGCACACTTTGAACTGTTTTCTTTTATCCATATTTTTTCAAAGGGACAGTGTGCATAAGTCAGCCTTTTGAGGATTTTGAAATTATGAACATTTTCGCTTACCGTTATTTATTTTTTCACTACATGCATTGTACACTTTTGATCACGGGAGTGTGTGCAAATTCTTATGACTTCTTATTTGATTAGCACAGATTTTTTTATGATTGTTTGTTCACTTAATTCAGATTAATACAATCGCGGCACTATTTTGGTTTTTTATTCATTGCAAATTGTCAGTTGTTGTGCCAGCTGCTACTCATTCAAAATTAGATGAGAGAGTGCGGTATTTTGACATTATTATTTTGGATGCAGGACAAGCCAACAGTTTTATAATGTTCTGTACAAGCTCCAGAAAGTAGAGTTGAGCGAACCCGGACTGTAAAGTTCGGGTCCGTACCGAACTTTGGGGTGTCCGGGACCCGGACCCGGACTTTTCAAAAAAAGTCCGGGTTCGGGTCCGGGGTTCTGGTAATTTTAATGAAAAATGCTGTAAAAAAGTCCAGGAAGGTCCTAGAGGTCTGCAAAAGGAAGGAAAATGGGGGTAAGGGTGGGACAAGTGCCCAACAAAGAAATGGGGACAGGGAAATAACTTTAAATATTTTTAAAAAAATAAAAACATAAAAAATGCAAAAATGGAGATCATCTTCAAAATGGGTCTGAAAAGTATTAATTAACATTAGAGGCCATAGAACTGTTCTAAAATCATCTTCAAACTGTGTCAAAAAAGTATAAATAAGCCGGTAGTACCCATATCACTGTTCTGCAAAATGTGTGTGTCACTTTAAATGAAACCGGGAATCAGTGCACATCTGTTCTGCACAATTATTTAAAGTCTGTGTGTCACTTTAAATGAAACCGTCAATCATTGCACATCTGTTCTGCACAATTTTTTAAAGTCTGTGTGTCACTTTAAATGAAACCGTCAATCATTGCACATCTGTTCTGCACAATTTTTTAAAG
>BLSH010148152.1:281442-292222 GCA_018402905.1 Glandirana rugosa
ACGAGTAGGCACGGTGTAGTCACGAGTAGACACGGTGTAGGTACGGTGTAGTCAAGAGTAGGTACGGTGTAGTCACGAGTAGGCACGGTGTAGTCACGAGTAGGCACGGGGATGTGGCACGGATGAGCACTGATGTGGCACGGATGAGCACTTATGTGGCACGGATGAGCACTAATGTGGCACGGATGAGCACTGATGTGGCATGGATGAGCACTGATGTGGCATGGATTAGAACTGATGTGGCATGGCTGTGGCACGGATGAGCACTGATGTGGCATGGATGAGAACTGATGTGGCATGGATGTGGCACGGATGAGCACTGATGTGGCATGGATGAGCACTGATATGGCATGGATGTGGCACGGATGAACACTGATGTGGCATGGATGTGGCACGGATGAGCACTGATGTGGCACGGATGAGCACTGATGTGGCACGGATGAGCACTGATGTGGCATGGATGAGAACTGATGTGGCATGGATGTGGCACAGATGAGCACTGATGTGGCACGGATGAGCACTGATGTGGCACGGATGAACACTGATGTAGCATGGATGTGGCACAGATGAGCACTGATGTGGCATGGATGAGCACTGATGTGGCATGGATGTGACATGGATGACCACTGATGTGGCATGGATGATCACTGATGTGGCATGGATGTGACACAGATGAGCACTGAGTTATCCAATCACGCTGTAGCGGTCATTCAGCTATGGCCCGGTCGGCAAGTGATTAAACAAACATTTTTCTATTGGATGGCACCTTAAAAGTCCTATGCATTTGTAACCCCCCTTTTCTTTATTCACTTTCTAATTGGGGATGCAGGTGTCATTTATTTTTTATTTTATTTACTTTAGGTACTTATTTAGCACCATCAATTTACGCAGCACTTTACGTATATATTGTACATTCACATCAGTCCCTGCCCTCAAGGAGCTTACAATCTAAGGTCCCTAACTCACATTCATACATACACATACTAGGGCCAATTTAGATCGGAGCCAATTAACGTACCAGCATGTCTTTGGAGTGTTGGAAGAAACCCATGCAGGCGCAGGGAGAACAGGCAAAATCCAGGCAGGTAGTGTCATGGTTAAAAAAAAAGGAAAAAGATTTCTTAACACTGGCAGCTCTACGGGTACCGGTTATGTACGATTTGCCCAAATGGCATGAAAATCTCCTTCAACCACCTGGTAGGCTTATTAAAAGTGGGATAGATTATATTACCCCCAGGGCAGGCCGGTGCATAGGCAATTATTTGCAGTCCCTGGTGGTGATAAAAATAAATAATAAATATTTTGGATGGGGTTGAGTGGAAGGTGAGCTACATCCTAGCTACGGCTGATGTGGCTTCTCTCTACACTATAATTTTCCACCAGCATGGCAGGGAAGCAGTAGAATATTTTCTGAACAAGGATTCAAAATTACCTACCTCACAACAGGAATTTATTTTGCAACTACTTTATTTTTCTATGGGACATAACTACTTTTGGTTTCAGGGTACATATTATTTGCAGTGCCATGGAGTGGCTATGGGCGCTAAATTTGCACCCAGTGTGCCCAACTTGTTCATGGCCAAATGGGAGGAGGACGTCATTGATGGCCCCCAGAGACCAGAGTTGGTTCTATAGAAGAGGTATATGGATGAAGTCCTCCTTCTATGGGATGGTGATCTGGAGTCTTTAAATGGATTCATATCCTGTCTCAATGGGAATGATCGGGGTATTGTCTTGCAACATGAGATGAGTAAAGAGAAAAGACATTTTCTAGATTTGAGGATCAGGGTACATAATAACAAATTAGTTACCTCAACTTATTTTAAAAATACTGGTAGGAACAGCTTTATGAATGTAAGTAGCTGTCACCATAAACCATGGCTTAAGGCCGTGACAAAAAGGCAGTTTTTATGTTTGAAGAGAAATTGTACTCTTCGTAATGACTATTGACAGGAAGCTGACCTTTTGAAGAGATGCTTCCTTGAAAAAGGATATGCTGCGGTGGAACTAGACCGGGTCATTCTTGAAGTGGATAACCATGACAGATCTAATATAGTGGCACCCACCATTGACAGAACAAATATGGACTCATCATTTTCCTTCTTTACATCCTATTCCACTCAGCATTTTATCATTAAAAACATATTTAAGAAACATTGGGGTATCCTTAGGAATGACAAAACACTGGGCCCTTCCTTGCCTGAGCTTCCGGCTGTTACCTTTAGAGGGGTTCCTTCACTAAGGTTGCAAATTGCCCCTAATGTAATAGAACCCCCAAGAAATGCAGTTTTATCCATCAGATGAAGGGATTCTCTCCCTGTAGAAAATGTTTGGTCTGTTAGACCAGCCATCCCAGAGATAGGAAATACACATCCTTCCAGTCCAACACCACATCTAAGTCGTATGAGATTAAGTCTTTCTTAACTTGTACATTCAAAAATGTGGTATACATTATCCCTTGCCCGTGTGGGCTTCAATATGTTGGCCGTACCATACGCACATTTCAAATTAGGATGAAAGAGAACATTGCCAGCTTTAAAAAGGGCTTTCCCAGCCATAGTTTCTCTAAACAGTTTGATCCGTGCCATGGGAGAGACCCAATGGGAACCTCTTTCACGGCTATTGATCAGTTCAATCCTAACTGGAGAGGTAGTCATATCAAGAGAGAAATCTCCAAACTTGAACCAAATGAATTTATTGGCTAAGAACCTATAGTCCTTATGGTTTAAATGTTGATTGGGACATTAACGCTTTTATAAATAATAGTTAATGCTCTCTCTTGGGTTATAGCTCCCCAATTATTTTTATTTTTAGGTTATAGTCCCTCTGTGTCTGTTCAGGCGGTTGGATGCGATGTTGTATTCCAGTATCTGGGACGCGACAACATAATTTCTGGCTTCATTTCTGGAACGCAATTGCATCCTTATTGTTTTCATTTCCGGCTATTACCATATATAAAGTGTATAAGTGACCACGCCCCTGATGACCTCTATGATGACGAAACAAGTCAGGAGGAGCTGAATTATGTGGCATCGCCACGCCTGGCAGCCGGACATTTCCTTGGTTGGAACCATTCCCTTTTATATCGATTGACACTTGAATTCACATGCGATTTTACCCATGTTGCTTGTGAGTACTTTGGTATCTTTTAATAAATATCAGTGTCGGTAATAATGTAAAATGAACATACATATAAAGAGAGTTAACATGACCATTGCTGCCTCCCTCTGCTTCTGATGGGAGCGGGAGACAGGTGAAAACAATACTCAAATATAAGCAGATGTAAAAATACAGATAGATACATTGGAACAAAAATGCAAAAAAAAAAAAAATTGCAATGCGGTGCGGTAAATGCACAGGACTCACTGCGTCTCCCGCATCTCATCAGTGTGAACCAGGCTGAGTGCAGGAACCGTATGCGACCTTGTAAAAAAAAAAAAAAAAATTTGCACCGCATGCCCGCTTAAATCACATGCTATTCTTCAGCAGTGCGGCTTGAGCCATTATTATGGCTCAAAACGCACCAAATCCGCACCAAAATTGTGCTATAGAAAGTTCCTATTGATGAGGTGTATTTTGTTAGGGATTCATGAGATCGGAATGATTCTTTCAGAGTCTTAATTTCCTCATTAATTGTACTCAGCAGGTTCTCTTCATGGGTTACGATTAACCCCATGAGTTCCAAGGAGCATTTGGACAGGATGTTGTTCCAGTCGGTCATAAATCCTTCCGTTTTTTTTTTTGCATTTTTGTTCCAATGTATCTACCTGTATTTCAACATCTGCTTATATTTCTGTATTGTTTTCACCTGTCTCCCAGAGATTTAGTATTGTTTTGCCTTCTGTGCCTAAATAGCAATGAATTGTCAATTATTCAATCAAGCATCTAACCACTCAGAAGCGGAGGGAGGCAGCAATGGTCATGTTAACTCTCTTTATATGTATGTTCATTTTACATTCACTTGTGTGCAGTGATCTAGGCTTGTTTGCGGAAGCTAGTCTGCCATTTCTATTTTTGTACTCACTGGTGTGGTCTATATGAATAAATCATCAGAGGATTATGGAGTTGCCGGCTGTTTTTTCTTATTTTTTCTTATTTATAGACACAGTGTCAGGACTAGGCTCTCAGCCCTCCCTTCTCAGCACTCAGGTTGCTCAGCTGTCGGCTAATTGCCAGTACTCATCGTTTCACTGTAGCTCACGTGGTGATCATTTCCTGCTCATCAGCCAGCCCCATCTGGCCATTTAAACTGCCTTGCTCATTTCTCATGTGCCCTCGCCTTGTTCAACATATCTGAATATTCCGTCAGGAACCATGAATCAGGCTGAAACAGAAGTGAAGTAAAAATCACACTTTTTAATAAAATGGTAAAATAGTACAAACAGAGCAAACATAGTCAAAACATAGCCAGATTTCGGTGACCAGAGCGGGTAGTCGGAACAAGCCAATGAAACAGGAAGCCATAGATCAGCGTAGTAGAAAGAGCAAACAGGATCAGGAACCAGAAGGGAAGACAGCCAGGTAAAGTCTTTAATACAGAAATCAGCGTAGTCAAAGACAGCAAACAGGATCAGGAACCAGAAAGGAAGTCAGCCAAGTAAAGTCTTTAACAGAAAAACACAGCAGAGAGTATCCTGATATTTTGACCAGGCGAAGGCACAGAGGATATGATCCAGGCAGTTTAAATAGCCAGCATGGCTAGCTAATGAGCAGGAAATGAAGACCAGGTGAGTCACTGTGGAATGAAGAGTACTAGCAATTAACCAACAGCTGAGCAACTAGAGCTCTGAGAAGGGAGGGCTGAGCCCAGCCCTGAAAGCTTCTCTGCTGTGTTCCTGTGTTGCCTGGCTGACATTCCTTCTGGCTCCTGATCCTGTCTGCTGTCTCTGACTACGCTGATCTCTGGCTTTCTGATTTTCTGGCTTGCACTGACTACCCGCTTTGAATGCTGAACCCTGGCTATGTTTTGACTATTCTTACTGTTTGTACCATTTTTTCCACTATATTAAAAGGTGTGATTTTTACTGCAGGAGTTACCAGGAGAATTCAGGAGTGTGAGGGCTTGAAGTTAATCATTATAAAAAAATGAATAGTCCAACATTTGGGATAAGGGTAAGTGTGTGTCCCCTCTATAGGTGGTGGCTTCTCATTAGCACCTGTTGTGTGGAATTACAGTCACTGGATCTATGACATTTTTATCTTCTAATGTTATGGACTCTATTCATGTTTAAAGTGCTGCATTCATTTTATTTTATATTGTTTTTACCAGAAAAAGCACTGCATTTATTTTATATTTTTATAGTGTCATCATTGTGATTCGAACCAGCGACCCCAGTGCTGCTAGGTGAAAGTGCTAACCACTACAGCAATGTGCTGTCCCATCATGTGATCACCCATCACTCCTCTCTGATGTATTTTTTTTTTTAAACACATTACTTTCTTTTTACCTAATGTGCACTGATGATAGGGCCGTGCCTGTCCAAAGAAATTTACTAAAATATGACAGCACTGGCTGGATATTTCAGCTTCTCAGATGGCAAATATAGCCTCTTCCCAATCCTCCTCTTAAAGTGGTAGTAAACCCTCCTATCATTTTCAGCCAAGGAAGCTGCCATCTTGGCCTCTGTTTAATCTACAATTGCCGTGATGCTGCACATGTGATCAGCTTTGACACCAACCATTGGATGATTTGACAGTTTGGTTTAGAGCACAACCAATGGGAGTGTTACATTTTCAGCACATGCCGGAAATGTAACTGGTTTTTAAACTGTTAAATGGATGGGTTTACTACCACTTTAAACAGTTTGGATATTATGAGTATACTACTGCCTGGAGAGAGCAATGTGTGAGTGTGTGTTTTCTGTGTGTTGTCTGTGCAAGTGTGTTTCTTGTTCGTTCCTTGTCCTTTTTGTTCATTGGTTGGCACCCTTTTGCTCATTGAACCACTTGTTTTCTTCTATTCAGGGATGTATGTCATCAGTACTGGTATATTTAATTCCTTTCTATGTTTTACTGACATGTGGGCACTGCGTAGCCGACTATATTACCATAGTATACTGTGTTTTGATGATATTTGTTTTGTAAGTTTTAGTTAGCCACTTGCGGACCGCCCACTGTAAATTTACTGCGGGCGTGGTGGGGCAGGCGCTCTGTGCCAGATCACGTACCTAGCATGCACCACCGACGACCCTCTCCCGCTGTGATCACACACAGCGGGAGCCCAGCTGCGGGTACCGTGAACTTGATGTCTGCCGGGACCCGCCGATTACACAGGACACAGGCAGACTGAAGTAGAAACACAGATCTTAGCCTTACCCTAGTCAAAGCACCTCCCCCACAGTGAGTAAGCACAACCTAGGCACACAGTTAACCTTTTGATCACCCCTGATGTTAATCGCTTTCCTGCCAGTGTCATTATTACAGTGACAGTGCATATTTTTAGCACTGACCTTTTCACAAATAAAAAAAATAAATACAAATATCCCATATTTTGTAGATGCTATAACTTTTGTGCAAACCAATCAATATACGCTTAGTGGGATTTTTTTAGCCAAAAACATGTAGCAGAATACATATAGGCCTAAATCGATGGAGAAATTCGATTTTTTACATTGTTATGTTTATGTTTTATAGCAGAAAGTAAAAAATATTGTTTTTTTTTTCAAAATTGTCACTTTTTTGTTTATAGCGCAAACATAAAGATTGCAGAGATGTTCAAATACCACCAAAAGAAAGCTCTATTTGTGGGAAAAAAGGGCAAATTTTATTTGGGTACAGTGTCGCACGACCGCGCAATTGTCAATTAAAGTAACGCAGTTCAAAAAACGGCCTGGTCACGAAGGGGGGTAAATCTGGAGGTCAAGTGGTTAAAATGTTAAAATAAACGCCTTTTAAAAAAATCCACACTGATGATAAAATAATGTGAAGTGTTAGAATACAAAACGAGGCTTTTTGCTTGTCCACTTTTTGGGGCTGCACTGACCAGTGCATGTGGTTAAACAAGCTCTAATTCAGAAAAATGCATTTATTCATTGCAGCTGTCAGGTATGCATTAAGAATCCACTCATAAAATGTATTTGCTTCTAGAGTGTCCTCTTAAGCCTCGTACACACAATGCGATTGTTGTTCAAACGCATGTCCAACTTTTCTCAAAATCGGCTGTCCGTGATTTTGTCCAGTGTATTGACGGTAGTCAAATTTTCGTTCACCGAAGTCGAACGCAGTGGCATGTTACGAGCGTATAAAGAGGAAGTTCAGGTGAATTGTGAATTACGGACGTAGGTTTACACGATCGAACACTTCCTGGATACCGAGCATGCGTGTTTGTACTTTCAAATTTTGTTTGTCCAACTTCTGTACATACGAGCCGAAAATCGGATGACGCCTTGTCGGCAGACAAAAGTTTTCTAGTTTGCTCATACAACTTCTGTTGGGTGATAATTCAAAATCAGCTGTCGAATGGAGCGTACTAATGGTTGGATTATTGTACGACAGGCTGTCGTACGACCGTTTTCGGCCGATAATTGTACCGTGTGTACGGGTCACATGTGTTTATGATGAAGATACTAGGTCTGTTCACCACTGAAACGGGAACTCCCTGCCTTCATCTAGGTTTTGGCAATTTATTTTCTGGTTGTGGGATAATCATCGAACGTGTGACCAAATATGGAGGACGACTATGGACAGTATAAAAAACGCACTCTTCTGTAAATTATGCAAAGGGCTAATATAGTGATAACCTGGAATAGCAGACAGAAGCAAAAATGCAAATGCACATTGCTGGTCTCTCTACATAGGGTGCCTCAAAATATTCTGAGACATCATCTCCGTTTCCCTATTGTATTCAAATGCACCCATTTGTCATTTTAATGATACATTTATTGTTGTGGTTTATAGTCCCTGGCTTCTGCACCGTGCTCATCTTTTGTGTGTGTTAAGTCCTTCTCTCCACAGGGAATCCCAGCATGCTGTATGGTGAAGGCAAGGAGGGGATGTCTGTCTGCTGGGTGCCTGTTATATAGTCAGTATTGCCAGAGCACCGCTACAACTTGCTGTGTAATTACATGTATCACATAAGTGTGTCATCCCCAGGGGAATTTCAGCTTTGGACTCTATTTGGAGAAGATAATTTATGCAGGGAAGGGGCAAAAGGTCAAAATTTAACCCAGTTCTCGTTCTGTTAGGATTCATGATAATTGCTGCAGTGTTACATTTGCATGAGGTGTATGAAATATATTTTAGATTGAGGTGTTTCAATATAGCCTTGGCTGGGTAAAGAAATGAGCGTGTGCAGATGGTACATGGTTTATGAAGGACAGAGTGGTCTGCCATGTTTATTCATCAACTTGGAGCAGAAATAAGTAGAAGTGGAAGTAGATTAAATTATGATTAAAATGCGATTTTCACAGTAAAATGAGCAATTACATTACACAAGATGGAGAACATGCACATTAATGTTCCATTAAATCAGTAAAATGTACACTCTCTTTGCTGTCAAGTGGAATAGCAAGTGTCGCTTGTGTTTTATTTTAAGACAGTAGATAAAAACCAAATAATAAAATGAAAAAGAACATTTGGTGTAAAATGATTACAGAGAAAAAGCTCATGTACCTTAATCCCAAATGTACACCCAGCTTCAGCACTCTCCTGGGTAGAGAACACATTAACAGCTTAAAATACCTTTTCAGGGTGCTAGGAATGTGAACCACTCCTTGGCATTACAAATGTCCATAAGAACCAAATTTTGATGTCTAAAGCATTCAGTATTGTGAGAGATTTGCTCGTGGGGATCACATTTCCAGGGGAAAATATTCAGCGTGCAGCCAATTTTCTTTAAAAATCTGGCGGCTTGTCAGGTTTATTATCAAAAGGTTTGCAGGTTATCAAACAAATAAAAACAGAAACAAAACCTTGCCACCCGGCGCTAAACTAAACAATAGTGTTTCTTCACTATACGGTGTGGGGCTGGCCCCCGACACCCCCAAAATATAAGCAAAATGAAAACCTTGTCTTTTAAAGTCCAAAACAGCACACAGAGCACACTCAGATTCCCCTCTGAGTTCCAGGCCAGAGCCCAAGTGAGATCTCTTCCTGATTATTTAAGCCACCTGCTGGTGGACTGCAGTGGACCACAAACTCTGGACTGGACCAGCCCCGCCATGGTGACTGGTAAAATCTGGACTCTGTTTAATCCAGTCCAAAGGAACGCATACGAGGTGACAGGTAGTGTCCGTCTATCACTTCGCCCCGCACACCGTCACAGTATATACAGTACATTATTTGAAATAAATAGTATAGTAAATTCTGTATTTGTTTTTCTTTCACTTGCATGCAGAATCTCAGTGTATGTGAATGGATCTGCTTTCTCTGAAAACTGCTAAGTAATAAGTTGACGCTTTATAAATATGGGAAGCAAAAAGGCCAGCATGAAATTACAGTTTCGACTCTGTCTGATTTAAATAGCTTTTATTCTACATTCTGATTTTATGACTCATTCTGTGTCTACTTCCACTCCATTAACTTGCTGAAATATTTCAAAATTAGAGGTTACGCCACTGGTGGTGACAATGCCGGATCACTGGATAATATTGGCAATCTTACGCTGCTGTCTGTAAGAAGATCATTTCACTTTAGTGCACAGCTTTGGAATACATTTCTCAGCCCTGACAATCTGGCTTCTTGTACAGTAGATAGGCACCAAACATGTATAATATTATAGTGCTCATTTATAACAGAGAGCAGATATCACTATGAGCTCTCCATAATACTCCATAAGGTTACACACACTACAACCCATTCATAAAATGCAAGTTGTGATTTGCTACACAATTCATTGCACATTTATAAAACACACAGTTGTGTGTTATAAATGTGTGGCTTTTCTTTAAAGCTGCAGCATGGCTGCGGTAAGGCCATACCGCTTCTTTTTAAATTGACCCCCAGATTTTTGTCAAGATACTTTTTTCACCATTGTTTTTATTGTGTTAAAATTTATTGGCACATTAGTATAACTCTTAGGCATCAGAATCAGATAAAGTGTTAGGTTTAGGACCCATTCACACTAAGGCCTTCCATTGTGGTATGATAATATACATGTGCTAAAGCGTGTTATGGTTTATTCATTATGATCAGTAGGTGCATTGCCATGCATTGTGACAACAGATATTAACACCACAAAGCACAAGTATGAAGGGGCTTTTAGTGTTCAGGTTTACAGTTTACAGGACCAGGGCCGGCCCCAGCATAAGGTGGTTTAGGTTTAGGGCATCAGCATGAGAGAGCAGTAAAGTTTGAATCCCCAGCCACTTGCTAGAGATTTCATACCTTCCAACTGTACCACCTTTTCACGTGGCATTCCGCCTCAAATGTGTACTGAGCTGTGTCCTGGGAATGTGCCTCTCCCGGGCACACTCTATAGGCCATACCCCCTCCCCTACACAGGCTTGCAGCTCGGACATTTCAGTATAGAATTCCTGCAACAGGAGGAGTACTGTAGAGCCTCCTTGGACCTCCCCTCTCCACCTCCCTCCTGCCGTACATCTAGGGAGTAGGGTGGTGCATATTTTCTGGACACTCCGTGGCTTCTGCATAGAGGCAGAGAAGTGCCTGAGCAAGGCAGTCACAAGTAGACAGGCTCAAACCCCCCAGGTCAGCCCTCTTTGTGCAACGATGCCTGAGCTGCTACACATCAGACCAGAAAAATGATCAAGAGAATGGTAATGCAATAGGTGTGCTGGAGGAAGAGGGGGGAATATAAAGCATATATGTGCTGGATTGGGGG
>BLSH010148152.1:313719-327346 GCA_018402905.1 Glandirana rugosa
CGCCACTTCCACCTACACTACCACGGTCACGGCCTAGTCAACCTCTAGGCTCCTACTCCACATCCACCCCCCTTCCCATTTTTTTACTTGATTTTAATTTATTTTCCCTATCCCCATTTATTTGTAGGGCACTTGCCCTAGTTTGAAGATGATTTTGGAACAGTTATATGGTTTCTACCGTTAATTAATACTTTTCAGACACAGTTTGAAGATGATCCACATTCACCTCCATTTTTGCTTTTTTTTGTTTTTATTTTTTTTAAAATATTTAAAGTTATTTCCCTGTCCCCATTTTTTTTGTAGGGCACTTGCCCTACCCTTACCCCCATTTTACTTCCTTTTGCAGCCCTCTGGGGCTTTCCAGGACTTTGCTACAGCCATTTTTGTGCCTAAAAGTTCGGGTCCCCATTGATTTCAATGGGGTTCGTTGTCCGTGCGATCATTCGGGTTCCGTCCAGACCCGGACCCGGACTTTGTCCCGAAGTTCCGATGGACCAGCAGAACGCGAACGTCCAGGTGTTCGCTCAACTCTAGTAGTGAGGAGAACAGGGAGTTCTTTCTGAACAATGTTTTTTTTTTATGAGATCTCTTCACACTGACGCTATGGCTCCCCTAAGTGTGAAGGACTGGGTTATCCTGCTCACACATTATTGGCTGTTTTGAGTCTGTTGACCAGAGTCAGAGTTTGTGCAGGGGGTTTGAGGCCTGATGTCAAAATATAATGACCATGACTTTGATTGAAATTTGAAAAAGTTCTATTGAATTTGAATTCTGGAAATCCTGTTTGAATCTCAACACTGCACTGTAATGCCAGGGCAATCTGCTACCTGGGTAGTGTTGGAGTGTGCCCAGTTCCTCCTTCTCCCATACAGTCTTATTGGCTTATCGTTATGATGTGCTGCCCCATTGGCCAGTATGTATATAGAGGTGGATAGAAGGGGTGGACAAGCTTTATCACTTTCAGGAAGAGCTGATGGTTTGAATATCAAAATAGGATGGCATTTTGGAAAATCAGTGATTGAAAGCTGTTTCGTGTGTGTATAGGCAACTTTTTGGCAGCATTTTATTCTTTATTGTGGCAGAATTTCTTTAAACCCACCTAACCCTCATATTTTATTTGCCCCTGGGCAACAAAATCATATTTTATATACACTAGTTCACAGTCCCATGTAAGAAATAATTTAGCACAGTAGATTTATGACATAGTTGTTTAAGAAGGTAAGAAGAAGCTGTATTTGGTATTCATTCCTCTTCAACTGAAAGCACAACTATTGATTCAGGATTTGTGGCTAGGATCAGGATGGTGTGAGAAACGAGCTTTGCTGACATGATGAGTTTATCAAAGAAGCCCTAAAGGATTATAGGTCACTGATGTCTTACATGGTTAGCAAAGGTCAATCAAATGGAGTTCATTTTGTGTCTTAATGCCAGATACACAGACTCAAAGGAATTTACTCCAGCAAATTGCCAGAACATCCTAAATTTACCTTTAACAACTGCCATTATGTCATATTTCATGTGCCACAGGCCTTTCATTTATCTAAACTTGGCTTATTTTATTAAGTGTTGTCACATTTTATGGCATAGTAGCATCACAGTTGCTTGTTGTATACAGTGGTGAGATTTACTAAAACTGGTGCACACAGAATCTGGTGCATAATAATCAATGAGCGTCTAGGTTTTATGAGCAAATCTTAATTGAACAAGCTGAAGTTAGAAGCTGATTGGTTACTATGAACAGCTGCTCCATATTCTGTGTGCACCAGTGTTAGTAACCACCCACCCCCCAATATGTTATTGTGGCTTCCCTGTCAGGACCTAGATGGGGTGCTGGTGGCACTGTGATTCATTGGGCAGAGAGTTATAGTTCCAGTGTCCACCAGTTTGTGTCTCCCAGCAGCCAGCAGTTTCCAATAATTTGTCTCCACCTGATGCTGGTTGCTTAGAGGGTATTTAGGTCCTCTCTTTTAGTGTCTCTTTCTCCAGTATTTTGCTGCTGCCAGAGCATGTTGCCATTTATCCTGTTCCTGCCCTGTTTGCTGTACCCTGTATCCTGCTGCTCTCTACCTGCTCTGCCTTGTTTCTGATTCCAGTTTTGTTCCCCCTTTCCATTCTCTACCTGCACCTCCAGTTTTCCCTGCTATTCTATGTCCCCTATTTTGTATATATTGTTAATAGTTAGTCTGTTAAGTTAGGCTTAAGCTTAGGGTTTGTTAGGTTTATTAGTCAGGTATTCTGCCTCTGGTCTTTTTGGTTCACTTGTTATTTTTTGTTTGCTGTATGTTAGTGTTTGTATAAATTTTATTTCACTGTAAATAAATCTCACTTAAAGTGTTATTAACCCTACAACAGTAAAATCTGTCTATATATGCAGTATGAATGCTTGTTATACTCACCATGGAATCTAAGTGGCTAATCCTGTGCATTGTGTAAAAGGGCTGTTTTGTCCTGTCTTCTCTGTTCATCCCCTTCTTCCACAGTCCCTAAACTATCTGCTGATAGAACAGAGCCTTGGGGGAAGCTGCACATGCTCAGTTAGGTGTGTATTGCTAGAGAGATTTTTTTTTTTCTTGGGAGAGTGCATGTGATCGGCATGGGGGCAGACAGAAGGTCAGGGGTCCTGCAGCCTCATAGGACAATCAGGGGAGAATGAAAAGTCCTCCTACAAGCTTTAGGCAGTGCTCGGCTGAACACTGATAGAAGTCTCAAGACTGCTCTAACTGCTGATGAGAAAACGTATTTAACAGTTGGTATTTACTAAAACTATTGCATTTCCATGTTCTGTGTTCTATGGGAGACCGGATATAGTGAATGCAGGGTCCTGGGTTTAGTAACACTTTTTTTTTGGAAAATTGCGTTTATTGCTTTTTGTTAAATACAGAAAAGAAAAACACATACACAGTTACAACATGTATAAAAACTCGTAGCACTTAAACCTACAGTGTCACCATTGCATTAACTAGGCCTTTCCATGAAGAGAAACGAAGAAGTGTGGGAACAGCTGACCTCTTCCAATGCAAAAGAATCGCCTTCCTGGTGTAAAAGAATGGTATATTCAGCAATGTTTTTAGGGCCCTGGCCTGAACCACTTCATCCACTAAGCCAAACAGATATACCCCAACAGACATAGGTATGGGAATAGAGAGGAGTGATGTCACTTCACTCCAAAAAGTTTGAATCTGGGGACAACTCCAGAACATGTGGTCAGCATTTGCTGGGGAGTGTGTACTACGCCAACATTCTGCAGACATAGTGGGGTATATTTTAGCCAGCCTGGCGGGTGTGTAGTAAGACTGGTGGATGAATTTAAATTGTATCAACCTGTCCCTTGCAGAGACCAGATGTTGAAACGGCTGGTCCCATACGTCATCCCAATCCTCTCCTTGTAGGTCTGGAACCTCTTCAGCCCAGTATTCTCTACATTTGGTCACTGCCTGTGGTGTTTTTTTAAAAAGTGTTTTATACCCTGTTGAGAGTGTTTTGGCCAATTCTTGCACTGATAACATGCATTCTAGGTCTGATGGCAATGCCGCTACTTTCTAATTGCTAAATTGGGTTTTGAATGCATGGCGCAGTTGGAGGAAACAAAAAAAATAAAAATTTAGTAAGTTATGTCTCTGTTTTAGTTGATCAAATGTTACTAGGTCCCCTTCTCTGATTACGTCTTCTAACTTTTCAATCCCCTTAACTGACCACAGTCCAGGGTCTGGGCTGTGTAGGAAATGTGGTAAAGTTGGTTTAACCATAATGGGGCTGCGGGGGAAATGTCTTGGTAACTAGGACAAGCTAGTCTTAGTTCTATTTCCCACGCTTTTATCACTGCTCTCATGGAAGTTGTTAGAGGGAAACTAGTTTTTGTACCTCTAAAAATCTCTCTCATATGGGCAGCCTCCAACACATTCGCTGAATCTCCGTCATCTGACGAGAGCCACCAAAGTGCATACACCATTTGGCCAGCAAGATAATATTTGTGCCAATCTGGAAGAGCCAGTCCTGCTTGGCTTAGTAGTTCATGCAGAGTCTTTAAACCTTTTCTAGGAGGTTTGGTTTAATAACACTTTAAAGCATACACAGTTTGGAGTCCATGTTTGTGCAGCTTTCATTTTTCTGCAGTGTGTGTATGCTTTTTGCCATTCTGACCCTGTTTTGCATTACTGCTTCCAACTTTGCTCTTGTTTTGTAAATTGTCTGATCACTCTGACGATTACCTATTATGCTACATAACATGTTCTGCCCTGCTTATATGTATATTTTGTGTGTTGTTTTGGACTGGTTATTATTGTTCAACAGCATGCTGAGATCTAGTGGCAGTTATGGGCCACTGCATCTTGTTTACTATGTCATTTTGGTTTCTGACCTTGTCTTCCTCCCCTGTGCAGTGCTAGTTAATGTAGCCCTAGCTAGATCCTGCCTTCTTAGTCTATGTTCTTTCAGGTAATGTTGGTACTTCACAGAGACAGGGCTTATGAAGCTTATAGGGTGCAGTTTTGACTCCATTTCCAATACCAGAAGGCTTTTCCAGGTTTGTTTGACTGACTGTATCTCAGGACAGTTCTTAGCCAGATCTAAGAATAGAAGTGCTTCTGTGAGCACTGTTACCATTGGTATGTGTGTGAAACTTTGACATACAGATAATGATTGCCAATCACGCCTCTCCTTTAAATGTACGTTTAAAAAAATGATGGCTTTCAAATGCAACAGTAAACAGGTCCAAATGAATAGTTGGGAAATACATGTGAAAGCTATATTCAGTTAGCAAACAGACAGCATAGCATTTGGAATTTCATCTGTACCAGCAGTTTTTGGAAAGGGGCAATGGTACGGGTTAATTTAAAGTTACCCTGTCATGAGATATTAATGTCAAATGCTTGGATTTGTATAAGTTGGTTTGCTAATTTTGAATACTATTTAAAGAGAAATCAGTTCCTATTTTCACTTTGCAACAAAGGAATGCCAATCAGTGTTAAAATTATGTTATCCTTATTCAGTATATTTTGAAATAATATACCCAGTTATCTGTCTGACCATCTGTCCATCAATCTGTATATCTATATACTTACCTAACTGCATGAAAGGATACAGAAATCTGCCAAAGAATGAAAACTTTCTAGTTATATCAATAAAAAAGGACATCTTTACAAACATGACATATTGACAGAAACATCATTTCACTCAGCTTTCAAAACACAAGGATACCCATCAAACTCATTCATCACTATATAGTAATATACATAATACTTGCAACACTTGTACATACCTCTAATGCAGCATCCTACCCTGGCGTGTTGAATATTTGTGGGCTATTGTTAAAATGCCATTTGCTTAGTTCAGAGAATATATAAAATTAAATATAGAGCAGCGATTATGTATCCGTTTGTCATGTGCAATGAAGCCTAGTGTTAACAAGCAATTAAATCCTTACACATCAAATGTTACTAATTATGGAAGATGTGCCCCTAATTAGTAGTTTGGGATGAGCTGTGGTTTTGGGTTGAACATGAGTTTGAGACAAACCCAAATCATTCATTGGCAAAATAATTTGGTTATACTGTATGGGACTGAGGCGCATGCATTTGAACTGAGTTTTGGCATCCAGCAGCCTATTTAAAGCATTGCAAGGCTCAGGGTCATTTCTGAAAGGTCGTTAGCTTCTACGACCCGAGACCACACTCTGCTCATTCCTGTGTTTTGTCTGGTTTGCCTTCTGACTACGTATGATTTTAATCCCTAAGGTACCTGATATTTTGCTTGCTTCTTGACTCCGCATCTTGCTTATCATTAGGACTCATATTCTGCTCATGTGATACTGACCTCCTGCTCATGTGATAGTGACCTATGCTCTTGTCTTCCAAATCTGTATCTCCTCCTGCTGCCAACTTCTGCCTGTCTGACCACATTTCTGCAAGCTCTGGGATGACATCTGTCATGAGTTTCTGTCCATCAGCTTCTACTGCTCTGCTTCATCCATTTCTTCCAGCTGGCCAGGCAATTATGCCACTCCATGTTCTGTCATATCCTGTCAGCAATCTCAGGGAAAAGCAGGACAGGAGGTGTAAGGGAGAGTCAGTTTGGCCTCTACCAAGTATGTGACATCTACCACCTCCATCCCTGTGAGGTAGGAGTAAATATTTAGTTGTGCTCTGGCTCAAAAATGCTACCTTTCACCATTACCAGCTATTGCCACTGCTGCTGCTGGCCTAGAGATGGGCCGAACACCCCCCTGTTCGGTTTTCAGCAGAACTGCCGAATAGAGGAAAAGTTCTGACCCAAACTGCTAACCCCATTGAAGCCTATGGGAGCAGAACAGGAAAAACTGCCCATTTTGAAGACTTATATGCAAGTAATTGGCCATAAATGCAGTATGGGGTCTGAGTTCTGCTCTGGGGAGCATGTATCAATGTAAAAAAAGTTTTAAAACAATAGTTTTTAAAGGAGCAGTGATTTTAATGATGCTTAAAGTGCAACAATAAAAATAAAAAAAAATCATTAAAATATAGTGCCTGGGGGGGTCCACTTAGTCTGCCTAAAAAGTGGCGCATCTGTAGCATGTATAGAACGTACTGCAGCAAAATGCCATTTCCAAGAAAAAAAATAGTTCACTCCCATTTAAATTGACTTGCGGTTGCAATTGAGGGCACCTGGCTATTTTTAAAAAAATAAAGAAAAAATGGTGTGGGGTCAACCCCCCAGTCCGTTTTAAGGCGAACCCCACGCCAATTTTCTTTTAAAAAATGGCGTGGGGTCCACCTCCAAATCCATACCAGACGCTTATCCGAGCATGCAGCCTGGCAGGTCAGGAAAGTGGGGGCGAGGGCCCCCCTCCTGAACCATTCTGAACCATACCAGGCCACATGCTCCCAATGTTCATAGGGACAAGGGTCTGTGGGCTGGAATCTGGAAGCCCCCTTTAACCGCTTCCTGACCACCCCACATACATATACTGCAGCAGGGCAGGCCAGCTGAGCAAAGCCCTGTACCTATATGTGATTTTGTGCATGCGGTGTAGGGGGTGTGGACACAGAGGGAGCCAATCAGCAGGTCCAGTGGCCGCGATGGCCGTCACGACCTGCCGATTGTTCTGTGGAAAGACGGAGCAGTGGTGTGTCTATGTAAACAAGGCAAACTGCTGATCTGTCAGGGAGCAAAGAAAAGATCTTGTGTTTCAGGTAAGCCGATTGCCCTGGTGTTAACGCCTTCCCTGCCAGTTTCGTTTATACAGTGATCGGTACATTTTTTTAGCACCGATCACTGTATTGGTGTCACTGGTCCCAAAAAAGTATCACTAAGTGTCAGATTTGTCCACCGCAATGTCGCAGTCCCAATAAAAGTCGCTGATCACCGACATTGCTAGTAAAACATTAAAAAATAAAGAGTCCCTAAATCTATCCCATAGTTTGTAAATGCTATAACTTTTGCACAAACCAATCAATATAAGCTTTTTGGGATTTTTTTTTTAAACAAAAATACGTAGCAGAATACAAATTGCCCTAAATTGATGAAAACATTTGATTTTTAAATTTTTTTTATTGGGAATGTTTTATAGCCGAAAGTAAAAAATTTGTTTTATTCAAAATTGTCTGTCTTTTTTGTTTATAGTGCAAAACATAAAAAATGCAGAGGTGATCAAATACCACCAAAAGAAAGCTCTATTTGTGGGAAAGAAGGACATCAATTATATTTGGGTGCAGCATTGCACGACCGTGCAATTGTCAGTTAAAGCGAACGAAGTGCTGTATCGCAAAAAATGGCCTGGTCAGGAAGTGGGTAAAACCTCCCGGAGCTGAAGTGGTTAAGAAGGGGGCCCCCAGATCCAGGCCCTCCCCATGTGAATGAGTATGTGGTACGTAGTACCCCTACCCATTCACCAAAAATGTGTCAAAAAGTAATAAAAACACATAGACAGTTTTTGACATTTCCTATATTAAAAAATAAAAAAACAATGCCCCCCGATGTAAATCCATTGTCAATCACGACGCCCGCTGCACCCAAAAAAGAAAAAAAAAATACAATTTGTACTCATGCCTGAATGCCTCCTCTGCCGGTCAACAGTTCTTATATTGGTAAGGGCAAGGCCACCTGTCAATGGTACTGGGTGGCACCGCCCCCTTATGACATCACCGACCCAGCATGCACCAGTCTGCGGTGTCTCCAGGTGGCCCTGCCGTTATCTATATAAGAACTGTCAAGCGGCAAGCCAGCCTTTCGGCGGTTTGCCTTCACGGCGGGCGGGGGGGCAATTTTTTTTTGTTCTTTTTCAGGTCCCACAGTAGGATTGACAATGGATCTACATCGGGGACTTTATTTTTTATAATAAAGGAATTGTCAAAAACTGCCTCCTGTCTTTATTTTTGACACTTTTTTTGGTGAATGGGTGTTGCAGCCGTACATTGCGGCCTCATAAAACTGTTTATATACTCTGCATTGACTTACAATATTTCTGGCTATTGTCTGTGAAATAATACACTTACTGTATAATTTTGTAATAAAACCTGCCTTGTTTCCCTCTTACATTTCAGTCTAATAAAGTTTCTTACATACTGTGCATTGACTGTGCAATATTCCTGACTACTGTCTGTGAAATGTTACACTCAATTCTATTTTTTGATAAAATCGTGCTTAATAAAAGCTGCTAAGTACTGCACATGGACAGCACAGTATTTGTGGGTATTTTCTGTAAAATAGTACACTCTCATTTTTAGTTCTTGATACAATCTGCCTCAACTCTTCCTTTTACAATTGTGACCTAATAAAGCTGCTAATAAAGCTGCCTACCTACTGTGCATTAACTGTACATTATTTCTGGCTATTGCTATTATTGTGAAATAATAACTACAGTTTTTGTTTTTCTTGATAAAACCTGCTTCAGCTATCACTTCTGAATTGCAGCCTAAGCAAGCTGTTTACATACTTACATTGCACTCAAATATTTTAATTTCTTGATAAAAATCAGATTTGTATCTTCCTCTTAATGTGGGGCCTATTAAAGCTGCTCAGTATTGTGCACTGACTGTACAGTATTTATGGGAATAAATAATTCCTTGATAAAATTTGCCTCATCTCTCTCTCTTAAATTGTTACCTAATAAACCTGCCTATGCAGCAACTGTACAATATTGTAACTATTGTCTCTGAAATAATATACTTTTAATTTAGTTTTAATTTCATGTTGAAAGTTTCTCTTTTTAAATTGCAACCTAATCAAGCTGGTTACACACTGTGCAGTGAGTGTGCAATATTTGCGTCAATTGTTTCTGAAAAAAAGAAACTCTAATTTTTATTACAGTGTAAAAGCTGCCTTGTCTCTTCCTCTTACATTGCAGCCTAATCAAGCTGCTTACAGATTCTCCAGCGTCTGTACTATGTGTGGGTATTATCTATGAAAAAATATACTGTAATTTTTATTTTATGATAAAAAAAACTATCTTGTCTCTCCCTCTTACAGTGCAGCCTAATCAAGCTGCTTACATGCTCGCTGTAGATCTGAGGGGGACATGCAAGGAAAATAAAAAACAACATTTTTGCTTGCACATGATTGGATGATAAAATCATCGGAGCTTGCCCTCATTTTAGATCTTCCCCTCAGATCTAAAGCGACTGCACTTCCAAGTGCACTTGAGTGCACTTGTAGTGCAGAATGGATTTGCCGTTAGTAAATCACCCCCATAGTCTTTAAGTAGCAGTGAAATGTTAATTCTTCTTTAATCCAAACACTGTACTGTAATGTAGTAAAATTACTCACTTACCAGACATTTGTGGCCAATAAAGGTCTGCCAAGCCTTAAAATTAGCTGGGCAGCTGTCGTCAAATCTGGGTTGTCTCTGAGGTAATTTCTTCCCTATAGTTTTTAGATCTGTTATGACTGCTACTTCCACCATTCAAGTCAGGCCACTTGATAAAAAATTCAGGTGTTGCAGCTAAAACTACCTGCTGTAATTAAGCAAAGTAATAATGTCAAAGTAAAAAAATCTATTATGCATGCACAATATGTGATGCCAGCTGCTGGCGCTGGTCGTGTGAACAGTACTGCTCAACAACATCACATACAGCTTAAACCCATCTCTCAAGTATGTCATTGATAGGACTGATGTTTTTTCCACATTGTCCTTGAAATTTCATAAATAGGAGTAGCCTTTCCTTAATGTATGCTATTTTTACAGTTTCCTTTGGCATTGGTACATGTCCCCCATGCCAGTGCCAAGCTTCCAATGCCATTTGTTTGACAATCTGATTGCTAATATCCTTGAAAATGGCCAGAATTGATTTTCAAGATTTGACCCCCCCCTTCCCAAGATTTATTTATTTATTCACTTTATTTATTATGGGTACTTATATAACGCCATCAATTTACACAGCGCCTTGCACATATTTATTATACATTCACATCAATTCCTGCTTAAAGTAAAGAAATAAAAATGAAATATTCCTTTAAAAGGCGTGCCTGGAGGTCCCCTTAGTCTGCCTGTAAAGTGGCACATCTGTGTGATGTTTAGAACAGTGCCACAACAAAATGACACTTCTAAAGAAAAAAAGTCACTAGAAAATCACTGATGTTGATGGGGACAAGGACCTCTTCCCTACAACCCTGGGTCTGCAGGTGGAGGGCTTATTAGCCCCCAGATCCTGGCCCCTCTCATATGTGAATGAGTATCGGGTACATTGTACCCCTACCCATTCACCAAAAAAGCTGAAATGTAAAAAAAAAAGAGCCAGTTTTTGACAAATCCTTTATTAAAAAAATAGCTCTGTCTTCTCCCCAATCCGTCTTCCCCCGTTGCTGTCTCTCCCGGTGCCGTCTTCTCCCCGAGCCGTCTTTTCCCACGCTGTTGTCTTCTTCCTCGCCACCACTGTCTTCTTCCTCGCCGCCAGTTACCCGCTGAAAACAAAAAAGACGCTCTTCTCCTGATGCTGTCTTCCTCCATTGTGACATCCCCCGCCTTCTGACAGCTCTTATGTAGCCATGGGGCATGCCCATCCGATGATGTCACCTGGAGAGCCTGCCCCCTTGTGATGTCACAAGGTTACATAAGAGCTGTCAGAAAGCGGGAGACATCACAATGTAGGAAGACAGCACCAGGAGAAGAGCATCTTTTTTGATGTCAGTGGGTAACCGGCACCGAGGAAGAAGACAGCGGCGGCAAGGAGAAGACGGCTCGAGGAGAAGACGGCACTGGGAGAGACGGCGCCGGAAGATGGATTGGGGAAAATACAGATCGGGGAGAAGACAGAGCTATTTTTCTAATAAAGGACTTGTAAAAACCCGGCTCTTGTTTTTTTTTTTTTTTACATTTCACAGCTGTTTAGGTGAATGGGTAGGGGTACAATGTACCCGATACCCATCCACATGGGTAGGCCGGGATCTGGTGCCCCCTTGTTAAAGGGGGCTTCCAGACTCCGATAAACCCCCTGCCCACAGACCCCGACAACCACCGGCCAGGGTTGTCAGGAAGAGGCCCTTGTCCCCATCAACATGTTGTTTTGGGTATGGGTTTCCCCTTAAAATCCATACCAGACCTGAATAGTCGCTGGGTTTCTCTTAGCCACTTCAATAGACTGTGTTACTACACTGACTGTACTATATTTTCTCTATCGTATTATATATACACTAGGCACTGACTGTGTGTATGTATGTATATATATATATATACCGTATCTCACAAAAGTGAGTACACTCCTCACATTTTTGTAAATATTTTATTATATCTTTTCATGTGACAACACCGAAGAAATTACACTTTGCTACAATGTACTGAGTGTACAGCTTGTATAACAGTGGAAATTTGCTGTCCCCTCAAAATAACTCAACACAGCCATTAATGTCTAAACCTCTGGCAACAAAAGTGAGTACACCCCTAAGTGAAAGTGTCCAAATTGGGCCCAATTAGCCATTTTCCCTCCCCGGTGTCATGTGATTCGTTAGTGTTACAAGGTCTCAGGTGTGAATGGGAAACAGGTGTGTTAAATTTGGTGTTATCACTCTCACTCTCTCATGCTGGTCACTGGAAGTTCAACATGGCACCTCATGGAAAAGAACTTTCTGAGGATCTGAAAAAAAGAATTGTTGCTCTACATAAAGATGGGCTAGGCTATAAGAAGATTGCCAAGACCCTGAAACTGAGCTGCAGCAGTGGCATGGTGGCAAAGACCATAGGGTTTAACAGGACAGGTTCCACTCAGAACAGGCCTTGCCATGGTCGACCAAAGAAGTTAAGTGCACATGCTCAGTGTCATATCCAGAGGTTGTCTTTGGGAAATAGATGTATGAGTGCTGCCAGCATTGCTGCAAAGGTTGAAGGTGTGGGGGGGTCAGCATGTCAGTGCTCAGACCATACACCGCACACTGCATCAATTGGTCTACAGGACTGTCATCCCAGAAGGAAGCCTCTTCTAAAGATAATGCACAAGAAAGCCTGCAAAAGTTTGCTGAAGACAAGCAGACTAAGAATATGGATTACTGGAACTATGTCCTGTGGTAGGATGAGACCAAGATAAACTTATTTTGTTCAGAAGGTGTCAAGCGTGTGTGGCGGCAACAAGGTGAGGCGTACAAAGACAAGTGTGTCTTGCCTACAGTCAAGCAAGTGTGAGTGTCATGGTTTGGGGCTGCATGAGTGCTGCCAGCACTGGGGAGCTACAGTTCATTGAGGGAACCATGCATGCCAACATGTACTGTGACATACTGAATCAGAGCATGATCCCCTCCCTTCGGAGACTGGGCCACAGGGCAGTATTCCAACATGATAACAACCCCAAACATACCTCCAAGATGACCACTGCCTTGCTAAAGAAGCTGAGGATAAAGGTGATGGACTGGCCAAGCGTGTCTCCCGACCTAAACCCTATTGAGCATCTGTGGGGCATCCTCAAAAGGTGGAGGAGCACAAGGTCTCTAACATCCACCAGCATCGTGATGTTGTCATAGAGGAGTGGAAGAAGACTCCGGTGCCAACCTGTGAAGCTCTGGTGATCTCCATGCCCAAGAGGGTTAAGGCAGTGCCGGAAAATAATGGTGGCCACAAAAAATATTGACACTTTGGGCCCAATTTGGACATTTTCACTTAGGGGTGTACTCACTACTGTTGCCAGTGGTTTAGACATTAATGGCTGTATGTTGAGTTATTTTTAGGGGACAGCAAATTTACACTGTTATACAAGCTGTACATTCACTACTTTACATTGTAGCAAAGTGTCATTTCTTCAGTGTTGTCACATGAAAAGATACATTTCATCACTTACATGTCGAACATATTGTCACATTTAAACGACAGGGGATTTTTATTGAGTTGTATGTCGGTAATTACAGATTTGGTGACCGTTGTCATCACTCATGTGGGGATTCACTTTTACAGGTTTAACCCGGGTTTCACAGTTATAAAAAACACCGGTGGTAATAAAAGGCCGTGACGGAATTGGGAGAACCCGTACCTCTAGTGGTCTCGAAGTGTCCAACCGTGGCCTCAGAAGAAGGTGAGGAGATACTGTTGTAGTGCTACGACCACCTACAATCTCTGGAACACGAGGAGGTGGAAAACTCCTACGGGGTGTCTACGAGTTATCCCAAATCCAGCCCTCTGTGCGAACCGGTCAGGTAGTGGAAATAGGAGTCGAAGAAATCGTTCCGTCACCAGTAG
>BLSH010148152.1:335773-348497 GCA_018402905.1 Glandirana rugosa
CCCGAGTACGAGACGAAGAGACCATAGAGTGGTTTAACAGGACAGGTTCCACTCAGAACAGGCCTCACCATGGTCGACCAAAGAAGTTGAGTGCACATGCTCAGCATCATATCCAGAGGTTGTATTTGGGAAATAGACGTAAGAGTGCTGCCAGCATTGCTGCAGAGGTTGAAGGAGTGGGGGGTCAGCCTGTCAGTGCTCAGACCATACGCTGCGCACTGCATCAAATTGGTCTGCATGGCTGTCATCCCAGAAGGAAGCCTCTTCTAAAGATGATGCACAAGAAAGCCCGCAAACAGTTTGCTGAAGACAAGCAGACTAAGGACACATAGTTTACTGGAACCATGTCCTGTGGTCTGATGAGACCAAGATAAACTTATTTGGTTCAGATGGTGTCAAGCGTGTATGGCGGCAACCAGGTGAGGAGTACAAAGACAAGTGTTTCTTGCCTACAGTCAAGCATTGTGGTGGGAGTGTAATGGTCTTGGACTGCCTGAGTGCTGCCAGCACTGGTTCATTGAGGGAACCATGAATGACAACATGTATTGTGACATAATGAAGCAGAGCATGAGCCCCTCCCTTCGGAGACTGGACCGCAGGGCAATATTCCAACATGATAATGACCCCAAACACACCTCTAAGAAGACCACTGTCTTGCTAAGGAAGCTGAGGGTAAAGGTGATGAACTGGCCAAGCATGTCTCCAGACCTAAAACCTATGGAGCATATGTGAGGCATCCTCAAATGGAAGGGGGTGGAGCTTAAGGTCTCTAACATCCACCAGATCCGTGATGTCATCATGGAGGAGTGGAAGAGGACTCCAGTGGCAACCCGTGAGGCTCTGGTGAACTGCATGCCCAAGAGGGTTAAGGCAGCGCTGGAAAATAATGGTGGCCACACAAAATATTGACACTATGGGGCCCAATTTAGACATTTTCACTTAAAGGTGTACTCACGTTTGTTGTCAGCGGTTTAGACATTAATGGCTGTGTGTTGAGTTATTTTGAGGGGACAGCAAATTTACACTGTTATACAAGCTGTACACTCACTACTTTACATTGTAGCAAAGTGTCATTTCTTCAGTGTTGTCACATGAAAAGATATAATAAAATATTTACAAAAATGTGAGGGGTGTACTCACTTTTGTGAGATTCTGTATATGTACTATGTAACTTAGCTGAAAAGTCTGCAATGAAAGAACCACATAACCTGCCATTTTGCTGATTTCCTCCCAAAACCACTAGTTGCCAGCAATGATACTGATCCAAAAGCTTTATTACCTTTGAGCCACAGACCCAGAACATACATGTAAATCAGCAAGTCTGATTGAAGTCAGAACCCCTGGTCTGGGTCAGTAAGCACTGAAACCATTCAATCACCATTATAGCCAAGCAACTAGCATTTTGGGCAGCAAAGGCAGCCTCCACAATTACAGAGTCTTCCTCCTTAATCTTAACAGACTGCCTCTCCACTAAACCTATTGTTTACGATATTTGGACAATGGCTCAGTCCTGGGACTGGAAGAGCCAGGATGATCTGTTTTCAAGTGTAGCATTTTTAGGTCACTACTGTTTCTCCTGGTTTAGAGCATTTTTCCACTTTACCTGTAGACAAATCCAACAATGCACCACTTCGACATACTGCAAAATGCAGCTATTAATGATGCACTATAGCCAGGCAGCAAATACCGCATAATGTAGTTTGTACATTGTTTCTGCACATAAGTAAGTGGACAGCTTTTGTTCCAAGAGTAAACCAGGGAAGACCTCTGGCCATCATTACATTACTTGTGACTTATCAGAAAAATCTAACTGCTATATAAGTGACTTTCATAGCTATAGGAAAACTCATAACCATGGACAGCAGGGTGAGGTTTTAAGAACATTACAAATGTGTCCTGTGTATAATTTCTATGTAATTATTTCTTCACTGCAGAATTTAGTTTTTCACTTAAGTTTTTAAGGAAATTTAAACAATGTAATTTACATTTTCCCTATGTGTGATTAAGTATGCAGTTCATTTAGTATGCTAATTCTTCGTCTAAAGAAAAAAAATTCCATAGGGTAAATTGGAATAACATGCCATTTATATTAATTACCTCTGCCTATTAGATTGTTCCTATTAATATTTTATAAACTAACCCAATGAGCCACTTAAAGGCCAGCTTTGAAACATAATGCCCCTAACATGTACTGATGTCCTTGTATAGTTTTACTTGTCACAGTATATGAACAAATATACATAAATACAAGTAATAATACAGCGGTAAATACGAAGCAGCAAATGTCAGTGCTATCTCAGGTTATGTTTTATAATGCGGACATCCACGTTGCGAAAACATTGTTATTATAGGAAATTATTGGCAGAGTTGTCCAGTGACAGAATTCTTTTACAACACAACTGCCTTTTTTCATGTTTTAATAACAGCCAAGAAATATAAAATGGCCTGTTAGCGTTTTTTTTTTTTTTTTAGAAATATCATCTGGAAAAGAGCTTTTGGAGTTCAAGCCATGTCCCGAAATCTGTTTCACAGCAATAAAAATCATCATAATTTAAATATCACGCTTTTTTGCACATATTAATGTTACAAACAAAATACTGCTGATAAAAGAACTTTCACAACGACACCATTAGTTTAATGGCCATGATGTGAAGAGGGTTAAGTGCATTATAGTAGGTGTATGATATAAGAGCCATCTGCCTCTGCTAGGCAGCAGATGTATAATTGATAGCAGCCGCTGAGCTGCTATTTCAGTGTTGCCAAGTCAGAAAAACTGATTTGTTTGTGCCATGGAATTATTTGTCACTTTTTTATGTTGTTGATTACAGTACGGCAGGATGTTTTAGATGGCCTTGCAATTCCATAAAAAGTTATAAAGTTAGAAAATCGCTTGCAAACTGTATTTTTGCAGTAAAAAAATCTTAAACCACCATTCACAAAACAAACTTTATGACATATTTGAATGTTAATTAGTTAAATGAGGCATGTATTTATCAATGTATTTGATTAAACTGTTAAAACTGATTTCTCTTTATAAAACACTACATAAATAAGTACTACCACTAATGAGGGGGGACATAGTTAGTTGGGCTCTTGGAGCATGCACTCTTCCTGCACTTAAAGCGGTTGTATGCCCTGACCACAAAAAACAAAAACAAACCTGTAAAGCCTCGTACACACGGGACGACGATCGCGCGTACGACCGTGTTGAATCGTACGTTGACAGTCGTATGTATCCTACTGACATGCACACGACGGTCGTACATACAACTTGCGGCCGGCCGAACGTGATGACGCGAACGAGCGTATAATGAGGAAGTAGCATCACCTTTTGGGCACCTTTCTAATTTCATGTTAGTTGAAGTGGACTTGACGCATGCGTGTTTAGCACAATACAACTTTGTTGAACACAGCTGCTCTACACACGACTCAACGGTCGTATGCGAGCTTGTTGACACGACCAAGTTTTCTAGTCTGCACATACAACTCCCACGAACGACCGTCGTACGTTCAACTGTTGAAAGCGCCGCCACAGACGATCGATTCTGCATGCAACGGTCGTGAGTACGACGTGTTGAACACGATCGTCGTCCCGTGTGTACGAGGCATAAGTCACAGGCATAATGAGCTAGTATGCATCTCATACGGATTCACAGCTCTGGCGCTGTGAGTGGCCAGAGCCGCGATGACGCCACTCCCGCGCATGCGCAGGAGTCCCCTGTTCCGGCATGGAGCTCTGATTTTCCGGCAGCATCCGACCGACCTTTAGAGCACATGCACCGCTGACGCCAGCAGCTGCATGCAAGGTGAATATTCCCTAAACCAGGGATATGCAATTAGCGGACCCCCAGCTGTTGCAAAACTACAAGTCCCATCATGCCTCTGCCTCTGGGTGTCATGCTTGTGGCTATCAGAGTCTTGCTATGCCTCATGGGATTTGTAGCTCTGCTACAACTGGAGGTCCGCTAATTGCATATCCCTGCCCTAAACCATACAGGTTTAGGAGATATTAATTTTACCTACAGATAAGCCTTATTATAGGCTTTTCTGTAGGTAAAAATATGCAAGAAGTGGATACAACCACTTTAAAGTGATACTAAAGTATAGTTTTTTTTTGTTAAAAATAACAAACACAAATAACAAATACAGTACTTACCTGCTCTTTGTGGTAGTTTTGCACAGAGTAGCCCAGATCCTCTTTTTCTGGGGTCCCTCTTCAGCATTCCTGGCCCCTCCTTCATGCCAAGTGCCCCCACAGCAAGCAGTTTGCTATGGGCGCACCCGAGCCAAGCCGCAGATTCCTGTATCCATTCAGACACAGAACCTCTCCTCATTAACTCACTGACTTTGAATTACAGCAGCGAGAGCTCTTAGCTGCTGTTTCAGCTAATAAGGAGGGAGAGTCCTGGAAAGCCGAGTCTCTCATGTAGGGATCTAAATGGAGCTCAGGTAAGTATTAGGGGGACTGAAGGGTGCTGCTAAACACAGAAGGTTTTTTCCTCATAATAATGCATAGAATTCTTTAAGATAAAAAAACCTTCTGCCTACAACCACTTTAAAGAGAAGTATGACCAAACCTTTTTTGGCAGTACTTCTAAGGAGTGTTCCAAAACAGGAGCCCAGGAACTGATTGATTTAGCCCCTTAGCTTAGTGCTGGACCATGGCTGCCACCAACAGGGAATATCCGATTGCCTCTTGGGGGATCAGGAAGAATTTTTTTCCCCTGCTGGAGCAAATTGGATCATGCTTTGCTGTTTTTTTTTTCCTTCCTCTGGATCAACTATAGGTATAGGACTGTGTACATATAGGGTTGTACATTTTTTTCCCTTTTATTGGTTGAACTAGATGGAGTTGTGTCTTTTTTCAACCAGACTATGTAACTATGGGGTTGATTTCCAAAAACTTGAAAGTACAAAATTTGGTACAGCTGTGCATGGTAGCCAATCAGCTTCTAACTTCAGCTTGTTCAATTAAGCTTTGACAAAAAAACACCGGAAACTGAAAAATTAACGACTATGCTGTATTTACTGAAAAGAAAAAATTTGCCGGTAAATATCACATAAAAACTCTTAAAGCGGACTTCCAGTTGTTTTTAAGTTTATTAAAAGTCAGCAACTACAAAAAGTGTAGCTGCTGACTTTTAATAAACAGACCCTCACCTGTCGCACGATCCTGCGATGTGACCGTCCGGAGCTTCATTCCTCTCCCTTGCCTCCCCCCGGCGCCGGCATCACAAGTGTGGGCACCCGGCTGTGACAGTGCACATGCGCGAGTTGAGCTGCACCTTGTGGCAATCTTCTGGGACCTGTGAAGTGTTTCAGAAGATTGCAGGGAGGGAGGGGGAGAGGAGAACTTCCGCTAGAGTTGCCTAGACACCCTGAGCGGAAGTGGGAGCTGGGTACCTGTCAAAACTAGGTACCCACTCCCCTTCCGAAAAAATGACATGCCAAATCTGGCATGTAAGGGGGTGAGGAATGCTTCAACTGGAACTTCCACTTTTGGGTGGAACTCCCCTTTAAGTCCAATTCACAAACTGCCCAGAATGTTAAAAAACATGTAATATTTACCACCAGGGTTTTGCTGGCGGTATCAAATGTGGTATTTGTCAAAAAACAGCCTGGGGGTCCCCAACCCCCAGGCTGTTTTTTGACAAATAGATGGTTGCTAAGCAGTGGGCAGAGAAGCCGGCCGCCGCATCCCTAACAACAGATGGCTCATCAGCTGTCAGTGGGCTTCCCCACTCACAGCTGATTGTAAAAAAAGCAAAAAATTAAAAATTATGAAAAAAACAGAGTGGGGTACCCCCAAGCCCATACCAGGCCCAAATCCATAGCAGACCCTTATCCGAGCATGCAGCTCTGCCCCCCTGTTGCAGCTTGGTTGATGGGGACAAGGGCCTCTCCCTGATAACCCTGGGTGGTGGTTGTGGGGGTGTGCGGGCAGGGGGCTTATCAGAATCTGGAAGCCCCCTTTAACAAGGGGACCCCTAGATCCCAGGCCCTCCCCTATGTGAATGAGTATGGGGTACATTGTACCCCTACCCATTCACCAAAAAAAAAAAGAAGTGTAGTGTACAAAACACAAGAGATGGTTTATGACAAGTCCTTTGTTAAAAATCATCTTCTTCCTCCCAGTGTTTCTTCTCTCTCTGGTGTATCTTCTCCATATTCTCTCTCCGGTGGTTTCTTCTTCCTCTGGTGTTTCTTCTCCCTCTTCTCTCTCCGGTGATGTCTTGTTTGCCCATCGCCGCCTACTAAAAATAAAACACGCTGCCTTCCTCGGAAGCTGGCTGCCTCCATTGTGTCCGCTCCTGCTGTCTTCCATTTCTTATATAGTCATGGGGCGTGGCCATCCAATGACGTCATCCAGAGATCCACCCATTGTGATGCCATGTGACGGCAGAAGAAAACATCACCGGAGAGAGAAGAAACACCTGAGGGAGAAGACAGCAGAGGGAGAAGACAGCGGAGGGAGAAGAAACCACCGGAGAGAGAAAAGGGAGAAGAAACACTGGAAGGAGAAGAAACACCGGAAGAAGAAGGGGTGATTTTTAATAAAGAACTTGCCAAAAACTGTCTCGTGTTTTGCAACACTATACTTATTTTTTTTTGGTGACTGGTTAGGGGTACCCATACTCATTCACATAGGGGGAGGCCAGGATCTTAGGGTCCCCTTGTTAAAGAGGGCTTCAAGATTCCGATAAGCCCCCTGCCTGCAGACCCCCACAACCACCGCCCAGAGTTATTGGGAAGAGCCCCCCCGCTTCAAAGCACCCCCCATTATGTTGAGGGCATGCAGCCTGGTATGGTTCGGGGGGGGCGCTCGCTCGCCCCCCCCCTTTCCTGACCTGCTGAGCCTGGTATGGACTGGGGTGGACCTCACACCATTTTTTTATCATACTTTTTAATTATTGGCTTTTTTTTACAATCAGCTGTCAGCGGGGAAGCCCGTTGACAGCTGATGAGTCAGCGGTTGTTAAGGACGCGACGGCTGGTTTCCTGGCCCACTCCTTAGCAACCAGCTCAATGCGGTAAATTACCACATTATCTAATGCGGCGATTACTGCTAGATTGAACAAATACCGCATGCGATATTTAACTACAAATTCTTAGTGAATTGAACACTTGCACAATTGCTACTGCATGCGGTATTTTACCGCATAAGATAAGCCGTTATTTAATTCTTAGTGAATCAACCCCTTAACGTTCAACCTACTATGCCCCAGATCTGATTAATGGTCTAGAGTAGAGCACAGTGATATGCTTGTTGGATGGAAGCGTTGTAAGCTACAAATGAATTTCCAAATCTCTGTTGTGATCTTTGAGAATTATTTGTGTAGGCTAAACTAAAAAACGGCATCACTCTAATCCTCCAGAAGGTGAGTCCTGTGACTGGTGACACTGTATGCTGGTGCTGGTCAGGTGGTTCTTCTATGGGTGGAGATCCAAGCTGAAGCCAGTTCTCAATTCTCATCATCTTTTATTATCTAAGCTTTACAGTCTGCTGATCCTGTGTGTAGCCAGGCGCCATTTTCCTGTAATTTGAGAATTATTTACGTCACTGTACAAGCTCTTCTACCACTTGCTTTAAGTGTTTTGAGTATGCAAATATTTTACTGTCCATAGTCTTGGAACAGGTACATTTAAATACTGTCTGCTTGATAACACACAATGCATATTAACTCATCCACATACTTTTCTGTGCACACTACTACATATGGATAAAACTCTGCTTGGGCTCTTCACAAACTATTAGCATAATCATAAATGAAGAATTTTATTATATTCAAATATAAGTTACTGTGCAAAGGAACATCTGGAAATCTACAAGAATGTGATTACAAAATGTGTTCTACTGATATTACCATTAAACTAAACGATTTTCCTTTATGCTGGGCATATGTGAAATACTATGTTGTTTGATGCATTTCTGTTTTGGGAATAAAAACCTAATAGAGTTGCAGAAAGAGGCTCTCCTGACATGCATAGCTTTTTACCAGCCACGTTATGATATGTTAATAGGTGCTATGAGACACACCATTATGGTGTAATGATGTGATTTAGCAACTGCGATGTCTAGAATACTTAATATGGGAAACATTTGTTGTACTATGTTTTATATACAGTATCTCACAAAAGTGAGTACACCCTTCACATGTTTGTAAATATTTTATTATATCTTTTCATGCGACAACACTGAAGAAATGACACTTTGCTACAATGTAAAGTAGTGAGTGTACAGCTTGTATAACAGTGTAAATTTGCTGTCCCCTCAAAATAACTCAACACACAGCCATTAATGTCTAAACCGCTGGCAACAAAAGTGAGTACACCCTTGAGGGAAAATGGCTATTTGGGCCCAATTTAGACATTTTACCTCCCCAGTGTCTTGTGACTCGTTAGTGTAACAAGGTCTCAGGTGTGAATCGGGAGCAGGTGTGTTAAATTTGGTGTTATCGCTCTCACTCTCTCATACTGGTCACTGGAAGTTCAACATAGCACCTCATGGCAAAGAACTCTCTGAGGATCTGAAAAAAAGAATTGTTGCTCTAAATAAAGATGGTCTAGACCAGGGATATGCGATTAGGGGACCTCCAGATGTTGCAGGACTACAAATCCCATGAGGCATAGCAAGACTCTGACAGCCACAAGCATGACACCCAGAGGCAGAGGCATGATGGGATTTGTAGTTTTACAACAGCTGGAGGTCCGCTAATTGCATATCCCTGGTCTAGACTATAAGAAGATTGCCAAGACCCTGAAACTGAGCTGCAGCATAGAGGCCAAGACCATACATCGGTTTAACAGGACAGGTTCCCACTCAGAACAGGCCTCGCCATGGTCGACCAAAGAAGTTGAGTGCACATGCTCAGCATCATATCCAGAGATTGTCTTTGGCAAATAGATGTATGAGTGCTGTCAGCATTGCTGCAGAGGTTGAAGGGGGGGTCAGCTTGTCAGTGCTCAGACCATACGCAGCACACTGTATCAAATTGGTCTTCTTGGCTGTCTTCCCAGAAGGAAGCCTCTTCAAAAGATGATGCACAAGAAATCCCCCAAACAGTTTGCTGAAGACAAGCAGACTAAGAAAATGGATTATTGGAACCATGTCCTGTGGTCTGATGAGACCAAGATAAACTTGTTGTGTCTTGTCTAAATTCAAGCATGGCGGTGGGAGTGTCATGGTCTAGGGCTGCTTGAGTGCTGCTGGCACTGGGGAGCTACAGTTCATTGAGGGAACCATGAATGCCAACATGTACTGTGACATACTGAAGCAGAGCATGATCCCCTCCTTTCGGAGACTGGCTTGCAGGGCATTATTCCTATATGATAACGACCCCAAACACCTCAAAGAAGACCACTGCCTTGCTAAAGAAGCTGAGGGTAAAGGTGATGGACTGGCCAAGCATGTCTCCAGACCCTAAACTCTATTGAGCATCTGTGGGGCATCCTCAAATGGAAGGTGGAGGAGCGCAAGATCTCTAACATCTACCAGCTCCCTGATGTCATCATGGAGGAGTGAAAGAGGATTCCAGTGGCAACCTGTGAAGCTCTGGTGAACTCCATACCCAAGAGGGTTAAGGCAGTGCTGGAAAATAATGGTGGCCACACAAAATATTGACAGTTTGGGCCCAACTTGGACATTTTCACTTAGGGGTGTATTCACTTTTGTTGCCAGCGGTTTACACATTAATGGCTGTGTGTTGAGTTATTTTGAGGGGACAGCAAATTTACACTGTTATACAAGCTGTTCACTCACTACTTTACATTGTGGCAAAGTGTCATCTCTTCAGTGTTGTCACATGAAAAGATATAATAAAATATTTACAAAAATGTGAGGGGTGCACTCACTTTTGTGAGATACTGTATATCATAGCTCATAGGTTTTTTTAGTTTCACCTTGATTCAAGCTAGACAGACATATGATTTCCAATTTCACTAACATTCATTCTTTTGTGCTGCAGTAACCCATGAGCATTATGCACATTGGTGTGATGCGGTTTTGTTGATTCTGACATGCATTGCTGTGCTCTGTGCTGCTGAAAACTCTGAAAGCATTTTTTGGTGCCTTTTGCTGCATGGGTTGATCCAGTGCATGTTAGCGCATGGCATAACAAACGTTACCACACATGCACTAATGCAGTTCAACAGTGTGAATTAGCCTTAAAAGAGACTGGAAAGTAATTCATATCTTGTATTAAAGTGTGTTCTAAGCCAAACTAGAGTTTTCTAAAACAGTATGTATCATAAATAACTGCCATTCATGTTTGGAATCTCAGTAATCCTGATCAGGGCTGAGTTCAGGTGTGTTCGGATACAAACCCAGCTGGGTTATTCTGTCAGGAAGCTGTAACTGCTGACTGCCAATTTTAAGGGGCTGGGGCATTCCCCACCCAGTGTCACTGCCCAGTGGGGAATACCTCAGCTGCTTACAGAGGTATAATTAGAACCTTTAAGGCCCTGGTTCAAGAAACTATGAAGGGCCCCTCTGACCTCCTGGCCCTTTCCTTCGAACCCGGTGGTGGAACACCAGCGCCCGGTCGCAAGTGCAAGTTGGTAGTTCCAACACTGGTGTCAGTAATTTTTTATTTTTTGTTATTTTATTTTGTTATTACTTTCTACCATTTTATTTAATTTATTTATTAATTACACTTTTATTTTTTATTATTTAAAAGAAAATTAGGAGCCCTGTTGGGGGGGGGGGGGGGCTTTGGAGAAATAGAGACAGGGAAAAGAAATTGAGGAACCAACCCTCAATCTTCATCTCAGCTGCACATAATGCTTCCTGTTGCGTTCACAAACTGAAACATAGTAAACACAGAGAGGGGAGGGGGAAGCCATCAGAGCTGCGGGGAGGGGTGAGTGGGGGTCTGGGAGCACACAGGGGCCTGGGGGGCAGCAAAAGGAAGAGGAAGTTGGATAGGAGGGTGGCATATAGAGGAACCAATCCCCTTCTTTCCCACCCCTCCTGCAGATTTAAAAATATTGAAAATTTCATTAAGATGTTAAAGCTCATATGAAAAGTTTAGTGTTTGGGTTTACTTCCTACTTTCATGTTGATATTGGGGCATTTTTAGTAAAAACTACAGAACACTTTAAATTCGTATTTTTGAAACAATGCATGAATCAATGCCACTACAAATCATCAAAATCTATTGCTCTTTGTTTTTTTTCTCTACTTTGTTTGCTTCACATGTCTTTGTATTATATTTTATTTGTTTCTCCAAGCCAGTGGCCAGAACTTCTTTTATATGAATTTCAATGAGATATGCACAGCTGTGTAAAGTGGTCATTCTTATGATCCATCGCATATTTGAAATGGGTGCTTATTTTAGGTTAACAATATACTGCAAGCATTGCTTGAATCCAGACTTCCAATTTTCTGATTTTTCTTTTAGATTTTTTTTTTGCCAATGTACGATTGAATTAAACTGAGTTACTTTTTGCCCTTGAATTATCTCTTTGGCAAATCTATTTTTGATGATGATGATATTTTATGGCGCTGCTAAATGAACCTCTACTACCCTCCTAACCAATCTCTCAACATGAAAAATATGAATAATTTAGTGATGTTTGGCTAATCTCATACAGCTGTAATGACATAGATAAGATATGATCAACCCAGTCCACCTGTCTCCTGTCATTCAGCTGTATGTGATGTGCACAGGCTTCATTCCTCTTGATGTTTTCAGCCTTTTCCATTATCACTCAATTTTTGTCATAAAGCAACCTCTGCCTATATTGTGTGCAGGGTGCAAGTGGGAGGTGAGGAGACATGAAGCAATCATTGCAGGGACAATGATGTTTCACATATGCATGAAAACAGCAGAAAATTGAGTTTTATTATGCCACATATCGGCAAGCAGCTTTCTTATTTCAGTTACGTGTAGCTAAAATTGGATGCTGCTGAAAATAAGAAAGGATATAATTTTAGCTATAGAAAAAGACAATTTTCTAGATAAATCCAACACAATTTTAAGTTTCAACAGGCCAGTATTCAGGCATGCATGGATAATGATAACTAAAGCTGAATTCCAGAGAAATTAAAAACAAAAAAGAAACTGCCCTTGAAGTGGGGCTCGGGGCTCCCCCCACTGCAGGGGTTAAATGTTTGTTTTTGCCTACAGTACCATCAAAACACATTTCACTTACCTTATCCCTTGCTCTCCCAGCAGTCAGTGCTCTGCTCTCCCCTCTGATGCCCCAGATGTCACAAGGCCCTTGACATCCTTACCTACAATGCAGAGCCTGCAAGGAATAAAGAAAGTAAAAATTTTCGGTTTTCAGTGCTGTTGCGCTTTGAATGACAATTGCGCGGTCGTGCGACGCTGCACCCAAACAGATTTTTTATCATTTTGTTCCCACAAATAGAGCTTTCTTTTGGTGGTATCTTTTAAAAATGAAAGAAATAAGGAACGTCCGAGACGTAACATCCATTCCTACAGTTCCCGGAACACTGTAGACCCCGTAGTCTCCCCTCTCGTCTCGTGACTGACGACCCTCTCGTTCCCTATTCCATTCACTTTACACAAAACTACCATGACATCCGTTTTTGTTTGTAAATTGGGGACGTCACCCCCCTCGGGGCTCGGGGTGAAGTTCCCGTCAAAGAAAAAACAAAAATTAAAGAGACCTTAAGTCGAAATCAATAGTAATAGGTACGTACGGACTTATGACCGGACAACTTTGAATTTTAACACAACCTAAATAGATCTTTTAACAG
>BLSH010148152.1:348507-360249 GCA_018402905.1 Glandirana rugosa
AATTGGTGAAGGGCTGGCGGCATACGTTTTACTGTCGGCCCTTCACCGAGTCAATAGGACTGACCTGCAGTATACTGCAGGAGTCCTATTGTTCGGCGGCGCGCGGGTCCCCCCGCGCGTAGCGCCGCTAGTCACCACACCCTCCAGTCAGACTGGGGGGCGTTATGGCTAGGTGGTCCCTGGGCAGGCTCCCTGGTGGTCTAGGGTGGCGATCCGAGGGAGGGCTGTGCTGATAAATCATCAGCACAAACCCTCCCTGTTAGGGATGCAGCCGATCGGCTCTCCCCTCCTCAGGTCTGCAGACCTGAGTACAGGAAAGCCGATAAACGGCTTTCCTGTATTACACTGTGACCAGCCGTGATTGGTCACAGCTGGTCACATGGTAAAGTGCTTCGGATCGAAGCGCTTTACTGAGATCGGTATTGCGGGGGGTCAGACTGACCTCCCACACCACTGATCGCCGCGATGCGCGCCCCCCTGGGCGCGCGGCGGCTTGTTATCCTGAGGACGTCATATGACGTCCAGTCAGGATAACTGAGCCACTTCCCGGCTGTCATTTTGCATACGGCGGTCGGGAAGTGGTTAATGGTAATCAAGGCAAAAATGAGCATTTAACTCTTTCAATGCAGGTAAGCCCCTCTGCAAGGAAAATGTTTTAATTTCCCCAGAGTTCAGCTTTAAACATTACAAATAACGAACAATGCAATGTGTTTCTATGTGTGAGTATATATGTACACCTGCTGGGATATGTGTGCACAGCACATGGAAAACCCAGAATTATCTTCCCAAGCTATAATCAGCAAAAAGCACACGGGAAAGGGTAATTTAGTGAATGAACACCAAAGAACATAATTGTGGTATTTAGGTATAGGGTCAAAGTTATAACACATTTAAAATAAAAATAACAGCACCACAACAATACACAAAGACACATTAAGCACAAAAAGAAGCTAGTGGTATGTCTTACATGTTTCCTGGCAAGCATATTGTAAGAACACTAGAAGGCACGTATTTCTGGACCCATTTGGTAAAAACCTAGATATTTCTGTCACAGCAATTTTCTTTAATTCAAAATACTAAAGCATGTCCATTCATTGAAAGTCTATTTCAGAATAATGTAGTATATTTATCTAAGTCAGTACTTTTAATTGTAACATCTTGGCTGCAATTTGGTTTGCCATGTGCTATGGGCCCTCAAAAGGCTTAACAGACAGATTGCTTAAGCACTACCAAATAATTATTTGGCCACCCAGACAGCCATTGTAGTCTCTACTAATATGGAGATGTTTTCACAAGGCTCAACTTTATTGGCTGTATAAATATGGTATGGCTGCAATGTTATATGATTGCACAGCATTTTTCTGAAGCCCCACAAGCATGATACTATACATTATGCCATATACATGTGTATGATACAACCTCATTATCTGGCATGTTGTTTTATACTATATATCTTAGTACCAACAGTTTCTATAGTTATTGCAATGTTGTTAAAGATTTTTTATAGCCTAAATATAAGCCATAATGAAGGGGATTAATGCTGTGATATTGCCAGAAAATGTCTTTAACCACTTCAGCCCCGGAAGGATTTCACACGCTAGGACCAGAGCACTTTTTGCGATTCGGCACTGCGTCGATTTAACTGACAATTGCGAGGTCGTGCGACGTTGTACCCAAACTAAATTTGTGTCCTTTTTTCCTCACAAATAGAGCTTTCTTTTGGTGGTATTTGATCCCCTCTGCATCATTTCTGATCACCGCTATAAACAAAAAAAGGGCATCAATTTTGCAAAAAAAAAAAAAAAAAATATGTCTTACTTTTTGTTAAAAAAATACAAATCCAAAAAATAAATAAATAAATAAATAAATAAAACAAACATATTCATTGCTTTTGGACGATTTATATTCTTCCTCATATTTTTGGTAAAAAAAAATCGCAATCGGTGTTTATTGATTGGTTTGCGCAAAAGTTGCCGCGTTTACAAACCATGAGAATTAATTTCTGCCGTTTTTACAATTTTTTTTTTTTTACTAGTAATGGCGGCCATCTGCGATTTTTATTGGGACTGTGATATTGGGGTGGACATGTCAGAAGTTTTTGACCCTTTTTTTGGACCAATGACATTTATACAGCAATCAAAAATTTAAATATCCATTGATTACTGTGTAAATGTCATAGGCAGTGAAGGGGTTAACCTGCAGGGGGTGATGTAGGGATTAACTGTGTTCCCTAGGCGTGTTCTAACTGTGAGGGGGCTTCGCTGCCAGGGGCATAAGAGATCTATCTGATCCCAGTGACAGGGATCAGTAGATCTCTCATATGCTGCCTGACAGAGCGGGGAACTGCCGTGTTTACATCGGCGGTTCCCTGTTTTCTTTCTCTGCTAGGAAATCGCGGCTTGCCAGCAGAGATCGAGTCTACCCGAGCCATGGCCACACTCCTGCAGAGTGCAGCGGGCACGAGAGCATGCTGCCGCCACCGGCGCGTTCCCGCCCGCTACAGCGCATGCACGAGCCGCCGTTTATAGACTGAGATTCGAGCTACAGAGCCACTCTGCAGCAGTAAATGTACGCAACGCATACGGAAAGCAGTTAAGGGTGAAGATGGGTTAGAACCCATTTCAGGGGTTCTATTAAGGGTGTTATCCAGGGCTCCATCAGAGAAACATATCCTCACTTCCTGTTGTGTTGACAATGTTTTACCAGACAGGAATTGAGGGGAGTTCTCCAACTGGGCTAACAGAGCCCCAGATAGCAGTAAAAACACAAAGGCATTTTAATCCTTGTCATTCTATCCAAAAATAGAAAAACTGGCTTGTCATACACTTTAAACTTGAACTCTGTGCACAAAAAAAAAATGAATTTAAATATATTCCACAGTAGCCTCAAATTAATAGATTTTGTGTACACCACATGATTTTACAAACCTAGATATTACTTTTGTAAAAGTATCAGGGACATCATCACTCTGCTGTACATAGATTATGCAGAGAACAGAGCTGTGGGAGGGGCCCAGCAGACCCCACCTATATTGGCGGCCTTCAAAAACTACAAGAGGGGCAGAGATAAGACCAGTCACCCTGAAGCTCCTGAACAGAGGCAAAGTTTCACCTTGCTTTACTGCACAGATCTGGAAGAAATACACGGCACACCAGGATTCAAGTGAGAATACACATTATTCTTGAATTCAGACAATGTGGGGTTCATTTACTGAGAAAAACGGGAAGCAATGGTCACTCTACATTTAGTTACTCCCAATTAAAGCCAATTAAGACTTCAATTAGGAAAACATGCAAAAAACATGAAAAAGCGTGCTAATACCAACAAACATTCCTTTGTAAATGTCAAATGGGCATATCCATGAATTTGCAAGTGGCAATTGCTAAAGAGTTTTCTATATGGAACTGCACTGCATGATCACATGTATGTGAATAAAACATTCTTATGTGAGATGTGCTCTACTCCATGTGCATCCATTTATTTATATTCCAATTAGTACTCCTAGTGTCACAAAAGGTTTCACCTGCTGGTGGCGCTGTAGCTCCCAGATCTATGGGCTGCAATTCTGGTGTCCACCAGTGGGTGTCTCTCAGCAGTTGGAGGCTAACAGTCGGAAGAGTTCTCACCTGCTGGTGGCACTGTGCTCCAAGACCTTTGGGCTGCAGTTCCAGTGTCCACCAGCGGGTGTTTCTTGGCAGTTAGGAGCTGACATCATCCCCTGCAATCAGGCATCACCTGATGCTGATTGCAGGAGGTATATTTAAACCTGGGGAATGCTGTTTTAGTTGGCCTATTTTCTTCTTGTGCCCTTGACCTGTGTTCCTGAAGCCTATTTCCCGTCTCTTTTTCCTGGACTCTGACTGTGTTCCTGCAGCCTGATCCCTTCCTACCTGCTCAGTCCATCTCCTGGTTTCCTTTCCCTGACCTGTCTTGTTCCCAGCTCCCCACTGTTGCTCTCCCATGTATGACCCTGGCTTGGTACGATTACGATTTAGTTATTCCTTACTCTGTACATATTGGATTTAGTCTGTCTTTTATTGTATGTTCACTGTTGGCTTATTCACTGGTTGTATTTCACTATTTACTATATTGTATGTGCATTTTCTTTGTTATTTATTTATCTTCTAATAAATCATATTATTTACATTTTACTTGCGTTTGGTACACTCTGCTGCAGCCCACACATTTCTGGTTACACCAATCCCTGACACCTGGTTTGTTTTCTTCTTTTGCTAATGAATGCAGCTATGAATGAGTATTACAGAGTAATGTCTGCTATTCTGTAAAGTTACATGTATTGAACATTTACAGTTACATATTTATTATATGTTTTTTTCATGCCTATAAAGAGACTATAAAGCAGTAATTATTTATGCTCATTATTTAATCATACTACACTACTATGCAGGTCTAAATGTACTTAGCACAATGGTTTGCACTGATGTCTACAAAGCACTCAGGTTATGAGTTCAAATCCCAGCCAGTCTAACACCCACCTAGATAGCTGTATTGAGTTTTCCAGTGCATAAGCGAATAAAAAAAATGCAAACTACCACCCTGCACGTTAACTGGCGTGTGGTTTTTGGAATTCCACACCATAATATTTTTGAATACTTACATACCATTGCATGCATGTGAAGAGTTAATATTATGGAATCAACCAAACTGATGTGGCATTGGCCATTGGGCATTCGCCTATTTTAAGTATATGCTGCTGAGTACGATGCAAGCTTTCAGTAGGTGATACCATCTGTGGGATTTCAACTCATGGCCTGAGTCTCTCGTGGTAGAAGTGCAGACCACTGACCTATTGTGCTGAGCACAATCATACATAGAAAATACATGTACTAATGTATGATTCTTGTAATTCTATACAATAATGTTTTGCATTTGAGGCATTAATATTATGGTAACAACCATGCTCATGCTGATGTGGCATTGGCTATTAGGCATGTTGCCTATTGGCTGAAAGAAGTGCCCAATACAGAACTCTCAAGGAGCAGCAATGTTGTAATGTTATAACAACAAGACCAGTTGGATGGCCTGGAATGCAATATTCAATGACCACTCTTCGATACTGGAAGAGATGCTGTGGAATGTCATGTGACAACAAACTTAAATACACTATATTACCAAAAGTATTGGGACACCTGCCTTTACACACACATGAACTTTAATAGCATCAGAGTCCTAGTCTGTAGGGTTCATTATTGAATTGATCCACCCTTTGCAGCTATAACAGCACCATCTGTCCTGGGAAGGATGTCCACAAGGTTTAGGAGTGTGTCTGTGGGGATGTTTGACCATGGGGGCTGTGATGTAGAGGGGAGCTTTAATGTAACTGTGATGTAAGGGGGGGGGGGTGAGATGTAAAGAGGAGAACTGTGATGTAAATGGGGGAACTGTGATGCAAAGGGGGGCTGTGATGCAAAGGGGGGGGGGTTGTGAGGTAAATGTTGCAAGCTGTGATGTAATGGGGGAACTGTCATGCAAAGGTGGGCTTTGATGCAAAGGGAAAACCGTGATGTAAAGGGGGGTACTGTAAGGTAAAGAGGGTGCTGTATTTTTGAGGTGGACTGTGATGCGAAGAGGGTGCTGCTAAGTAAAAGGGGGGAGGGGTGTGATTTAAAGGGGGTAATAGCATAAACATGACATTTGGACCTCTACTGGAAGAAAATGTTAAAAACCCTCCATGCCCCTGCTGTATATTGTTTGACTATTATTTCTCTCCAGTGTGTTAAGGTTCATTTCACTTTTTTTCTTGCAAACTTTATAAAGGCGCCTTTACATTATAAGTTCAAACTGAAAAATCTTATCCTGGCAGAGAAGAAGACCTCATAGCAGATGTCAGTATAGAGATATGACATTTGCCTGAATAAACCTAATATTGCTTAGTGTATATTTGTGATGCCAGAGTTATAAAGATAGTCAGTCACTTTCCAGCTGATGGGATATTTAAATATTCAGACCAGATGTGTCAGTGTACAATCTTTACTCAAAGCACTCATAACTGCTGAAGCACTACTGCTCAATCAGTCTGCTCAATATGTGAATTCAAATCTCATTAAGGATATATATGCACATATGCTTGGACAAAGGCTGAGGTGGAGGAGAATCAAGTAAATTCATATAATGCATTATCTTCCTTAAAGTGATTGTAAACCCTCTCATATACCCAGTGAAGTGAACAACCTTAAATGATACACAGAGATAAAACAAACCCTCCTACATACATTTTACTTGTTTATCTGCAGTCTTCTCTTCCCTACATCCCTTCAAAAGGGTAGATCATGTTAAAAATCTTTCTTCATCTGGCAGGAACACAGAGGAGGGGGCAGAGAGGCTGCAGTTACAGTTACAGGCTGCACTACCTATCATAAAGTGCAGCGCTCAAAATGTGTGCAAAATATCAAATAAAGTATGTGTAACCTTTCAGGGTAAAACACACAAATAATACAATATGCAAGATTAATGAAGTTCATGAAACTAGTGAAAATATAAGTTCATAAATTGATAAAGTGCTCTTGTGCAAAATATGCTGGTTTCTTCTCATGGATAAACCCATCTGGAGCTGCAGTGATTATGCATCCACCACAGTGACAACCTTCACCACACATTAGTTGGGGGCTCACCAGAAAGCCTGCGACCTTCCTTATGCAGGGAGATCATATGGTGCTTAATGGGATCTCAGATCCACTAGATAGGATATTTGAATATTGTCTACAAGATGGGGTAGTGTTTTTGGTTGTGTGTTGTGGACACGGGATGTCATCTCCCTTGTAAATATTCTGATTTAAAGCAGTTGTATACCCTAATTTGTGATTTTTACCTACGGGTAAGCCTATAATAAGGCTTACCTGTAGTTAAAATGAATATCTCCTAAATCTTCATGGTTTAGGAGATATTCGCCCTGCATGTAGCTGCTGACGTCATGGCGCATGCGCAGTGATGTCCCAGTGAAGGCCCAGTGCATAGCGCCGACGGGCTCCAGCACACATGCACGGGAGTGACGTCTGGAGGCTCCGGCCACTCACAGTGCCGGAGTCGCGAACCCAGAAGGATCCCCCAAGGAAAAATGGCAGTTCCCTCTGTGGGTACCGGGCAGACCTATCGGAGCTTTGTTCTGAGGTAAGTATTACATAATGAGCTAGTATGCGATGCATACTAGCTCATTAAGAATTTATTTGCCTTACAGGTTTTTTTTTGTTAAGTATACAACCGCTTTAACCTAGTGTTTGGGTTTGGTGTTCAGTTGCTTTTTGGGAATATATTTCCATTGATATCATTTTTATATACACTAGCACAGATTTTTAAAAAAATATTATAAAGTTACAGGCTGCAGTTCAACCAGCAGAAGAACTGTGTTCTGAGTACACAAGCTGTCTGCTTAGTCTCCCCTTCTCAACACAAATGTATGTCATGTGTTGGGAAAACTTCTCAGAAGTGACACATGCTGATAACAGAGGAACGAAGCACCAGAGAGAAAAGACTCTTAGAGCTTTGGAGAGAGATAAGTAAACACTACAGATATATGTGCTTTGCTTAGATTCCATGACTGAGATTTACAACCACTTTAACCATCCAACAAATGCAATTCAGGTAAACAAGCCATGAACGTATACCTAAGTGTCCATTGATATATAGTCTACAAATGTACTGCGCAAATTAATTATTTATACTATCTTTATGGCACATAGTGCACTGTGTGTCATAACACAATTGTTACTTTATAAAATAAAATGTTTGCTTTGCTATTTTTTATTTTATTTTGTTGCATCGTAGTGCCTCTGATCCCCTGCAGCCTCTTTTCACTTCCTGCTTATCGTGTTCTCACAATGACTACATGGTAGCTTCTGAAGCAAACTACAGGGGGAGGGGGTTGCTAAAACTGGAGAGTGCAAAATCTGGTGCAGCTCTGCATAGAAACTAACCAGCTTCCAGGTTTCATTGTGGAAGCTTTAGGCTTGGCTCAAACTGCCCCTACTTGAAAGTCGAGCAATGTCACATGTATGCGACTTGGGGTCTCACAAGTCGGATCCAAAGTCGTGGCAGTGTGAACCGAGCCTAATTGAACAAGCTTAAATTAGAAGCTGATTGGCTACCATGCACAGCTGCACCAGATTCTGAGTGCTCCAGTTTTAGTAAATCTCCCCCCTGTAGTCTACTTCAGAAACTCGTGTGACAGGATGACAAGATGTAAGACCCTTGTAGTTGCGGTCAATCTCTTGGGTTACCAGATAACAGGTCTGTCTTTCTAGGCTGCTGAGAATAGAATATAAATAGACAGGTGGGCGGAGCTAATAAAAGGAGAATTGCGTACCGTGTAGTGAGCAGAGGTGGGAAGAAGATTGGACTATGTGACATTATGTGAGTAACCCAATTTCAACTCCCCCCCAGTGGCGGGATGTTCTCTGCAGCAGAGAGACTATTAGGAGCAGTGTACCCATTATGGGAAGAGAAGTTCAGACGAAAAGTTTGTATTCCTTTGGAACTAAATGGACACATGATTTACCAATTAAAGAGGAAAATATTTGCCACACTGGCTTAATCTTTTTGCCCCACTGAGCTGGAGAAGTTTACATTTCATACTGAAAAGACTGGTTGTTTTTCTTCATTTTTTTCAAACCAAACCCGATTGGATATTTTTCTGTTTATTGGCAGGGGAATATAATTAGAAATGTGTTCAGCACTGAAATTGGATTACAAAGGATGAAGCTAGCTCATTCTATGCAGCAAGGGGAGTTTTTCCTGGTGGCTGCCCTGTATCATAGGAAAAGGTAGAAGTGGATGCTGGATTGCAAACTCATGCATTCTGTCTGGGTAACTTGGGACCTAGGGTCCCTGTGTTGTGTATTTTGAGGGAACTGGAAAAAGCCAGCCTAAGGACTATGGAGGCTTGTCCTGGGGAAAGAAACTCCCCTCCAGTGACTGTGCCTGTCTTTTGGTCGCAAGTTTGTAGGGGTAGGCGGGTGATACTTCCTCCATGTTTCCACCCTCGTTGGCAGCCAAGCAAGGGTCACGTGAGAGGCCTACCTTGGGGTTGGTTCTTCTGGGCTATGTTAGGCATATAGCCTGTATCACAGACCCCATGCGTATAATTCACTTAACTCTTTTTGTCTTCCATATCTGTATACAGGATGAGGACCTCTGTGGTGCTGATCTGCTCCCATTGCCATGGAAGATGGACCTGTTCCTGGAAAGAGCGCGGACAACTCCTCCTGCAAGAGACTATCCCACCTGTCACATGTACACACTTAACGACAGGCCGCAAGAGAAACCTTTGTTGCCCTTGGTAACCACTGTATCTTCACACTGTATTAACTCTTGTAATGTTATCTTCATACCCCAAGGTGTTTTTTAACCCGAGCTGTAAGCCATATGTGCCGGTTACTTGCATTGCAACCCTTTAGTAACTTCAGACTAGGCTAAGGCAAAGTTGAAACATTTTACCTGTACAGTAAGTTAACAATACAACCAACCGTTCAAGATAAAGTGTCAACATTTCCTAACATCCCCAGTCCCTAAATATAGACCTTTGGCTGCCCCAGCATAACTGTTCGAGCAAAAATCCAATGCTTTTTGAATCTATACCTGGGACCCAGCTCCAGCTTCGGCAGGATACAGGCCTTCCAGACTCTGGTAATAGCATCATGCAGGCCTGGCAAGGTGGACCAAGCCTAAACCGAACTCCATCCGGACCCTTGTCCCTTTTATAAATCACAGGACTGGAGGGTCAGACCCAAGATAAGACAAGTCAACTAATTTTCAGGTGGAGCAGCAGTAACCAATCCCTGCCTACAAGTTAAGACTCTGACCACTTGAAACTGAAAAGAGCCCTGAAGTCACTGGGAGTGTAACTGCCAGCCCATACCCTCTGGGAAACAGGCCTTTCAAACACAGGAGCACAACTGGAAGGCAGGGTCATTAGAAGCTACATAACTTTTGCAACATCACTTGTACTGTACACTGAGGGTGGTTTATAATATCTGGTCACACTTAGTAAACAGTTGTCTGAGTTGGACTGGTTGATACTGTATAGAGCTCTAAAAGGAAAATAAAGTAATGAAGAAAATTGCATGTGCTTAACATTAAATATTGCATTATAGAGCACGTAGAACCATTTACATTGGTCCCTGAAATAGTTTAAAATAAAATATTCCTACTGCATATAGTAAGGCCAATATTGGAAAGACGCCAGTTAGCCTAATAGCATATTTTTGGAAATGTGTAAGAAAACCAGAGAACCTAAACAAAACCCACATAGACATGGGAGACACTTTTGGGTTGAATTACTAAAACTGGAGAATGCTAAAACTGGTCCAGCTCTGCACGGAAACTAATCAGCTTCCAGTTTTTTGGGTTTTTTTTTGTCAAAGCTTAATTGAGCAAGTTATAATTAAAAGCCATTTGACAACAATGCACAGCTGCGCCGGACTTTGCACCGGTTTTAGTAAATTAACCCCATGATGTCTTTATGTACACGCACATATTCAGAGGACTGGGGGATATCTGAAGCTAGCTGATGTGGTATAGAACAAAGGCTATTTGTCTCTTTCTTTTTTTTCTACATTTTATTAGAATTTTTCAGATATAAATATCAACATAAAACAAATAGTGTCAATGTATACAAGCTCACATTTTGACAAGAGTAGGTACATTTTGAGAAAGGATCTCAGTCTATGCTACATTTCCAAGATTTCAGCAAGTTAGTTATAAACACTAGGTTTTAGCAGCATTGGATTTTCCAGTGTAATCCCCAAAAGCAGGGAAGGATTAGAGATATGGTGAACTTTTTCACTATATTCTCGAGCAAAAGAAAAGGAGTGGGAAGGATGGAAATAAACGAACAACATTAATGTAAGACACAAGAATGTACCTTATAATAAAGTAGCAATTGGTTCTGCAAGAATAGGTAGTAATGTGAAATTCACAAAAAAGGAAAGTAATCCAAGACTCGGGAAGTTTAGTGGAATCATTTTGGGGAGCAGCGGGAGAGGCTTGCCCCCCCCCCCCATTGGCTATAGAGTTAATCTTGATGCAATCTCTCCATTTTGCCACTAAGCACAAAAGTACCTGATGTGAATTAAGGTCAGCATCAAGCTTTTCATTGGAGTAAACTGAATAGTGTAGTGGCTTTGACATCAGTAATAGTAGGAGCTTGAGGAGAGTTCCATCTGTTGGGGATAGAGTGTCTGGCAGCTAATAAGCAGACATTTATCCATTTGGAGTTTGAAAGTTGTGGTGTATGCAACGGTTCACGGTCAGGCCAAATAGGAGGAGACGAGGATCGCATGGTAGAAGGATATAAGTTACAGAAAATAATATGTATATTCTCACTTGATTCCAGAAGCTAATGATAAAATGGAAAGTATTGAAACAGTGAGCCAGCAAAGGGTTTGGTAGGCCACCAGAGTCCTTCTTAGTGAAGTAAGCTTGATCAATTATTTTAGACTATGGGGTTGATTTACTAAAACTGGAGAGTGCAAAATCTGGTGCGGCTGTGCATGGTAGCCAATCAGCTTCTAACTTCAGCTATTTCAATTAAGCTTTGACAAAAAATTATTGGGGTGAGATGAGATATGAAATTGATTTATGATCTCCTTCCATGAAATAATGGTATCCCTGAGAATAAAGTTTTTACATAGCTCCAAGGACAAGATGCTAAGTTTGTAATGTAGAATTTCTGTGAGTGACCACGGAGTAACTAGCACTGATCGAGGGGGGTGGTCAGTACTGGGGGGG
>BLSH010148152.1:380365-407227 GCA_018402905.1 Glandirana rugosa
TCCTATATGGTATATGATAATATTTCTTCTTATAGAGAGTGTTTCTTTATTTAAAGAGATATGGGTCGCGATGACAAAAAAGAAAAATCTCTACACGACACCAGATTTTCCAATCACCCGACGGCGAAACAGATATTACGAATAGATACCATTTGAAATTGAGGTCATCACAGATTAACGAATATGGGAAATCAGTTTCAAATTCGTCGCGGCGATGATGACACGTAGGTATTCCACGATCACGAACAAGATAAACATTTTATGTGAAGACTTAGGAATTTTTGTATGTTACGTAGACGTTAACGATATAAGTACATGGTTTTATATTTTATATTTTTATATTTTATATTTTATAAGCATTTATAAGTATTTGTAAGATTGCAGATGCATTGTATGTTTTTAAGGATTCAGAAGTGTATTTTACAAATAGAACAAGCACTAGCACCTTATGGATGCACAGTAGTAGCGGCGCTGCTTAAACTTTGACTAAAGGGTATAAGCAATTAGACACTACTGGAGTTAAAGTTTACCATAGATAAGCATTATAGACAAAGCGGCAGCCCACTAACCTTTTAGACCACAGCACATCTCTAAAAAGAAAAAACAGTAGCGCTGGGTATAGAGAAATTTATTTCTTTGTGAGAGATATTCTTCTTTATAATAGTATATGGTATATCCTATTTTAGAACCACTGATATAATCATTAGGTCTTTGTTCTTCTCTATTCAATGCAGGCAGATCATGGATGGTGGGAGGGACCAGTAGGGTGCTAAACACAGCTTCCTGGAGCTGTGGTAACACCTACACATGCAGGGGGTTACACATGCAGAGGGGCTCTTCCAAAAAAGTGGGGTTCTTTAAATAAGCGGGCACTTCCGCTCTTGCAGCCATTCATCTGAACATTCTTCTTTCTGTTAACAGGTAATCTGCATTTATATTTCTACAACTCCCATCCACTTTAAACTGAATATTGACTGACTGCTCAAATGCATATTTGATAAACTGTGTTTATATTTCTACAACTCCCATCTACTTTAACCACCTCAATACTGGGCACGAAAACCCCCTTCCTGCCCAGGCCATTTTTCAGCTTTCAGCTCTATCACACTTTCAATGACAATTGCTCAGTCATGCAACACTGTACCCATATGAAATTTGCGTCCTTTTTCACACAAATAGAGCTTTCTTTTGGGGGTATTTAATCACTAGTGAGTTTTTTATTTTTTTGTGCTATAAATAAAAAAAGATTGAAAATTTTGTGAAAAAATGCCATTTTCTTTGTTTCTGTCATAAAATTTTGCCAATCAGTAATTTTTCATAAACATTGGCCAAAATGTATACTGCTACATATCTTTGGCAAAAATAACCCAAACTGGTGTATATTATTTGGTCCTTGTGTAAGTTATAGAGTCTACAAACTATGGTGCCAATCACTGAAAATTGATCACACCTGATGCCTGACAGCCTATCTCATTTCTTGAGATCCTAACAAGCCAGGAAAGTACAAATAGCCCCCCAAATGACCCCTTTTTGTAAAGTAGACATTCCAACGTATTCAGTAAGTTGCATGGTGAGTTCTTTGAAGTTGTATTTTTTTCCCACAATTCTTTGCAAAATGAAGATTATTATTATTATTAATTTTACAAAATTCTCATATTAACAAGTTATTTCTCACATATGGCAAATACATGCTTGCAACTACACCCCAAAACACATTCTGCTAATCCTTCTGAGTATGGCGATATCACATGTTTGAGAATTGTTCACAGCCTGGCCACATACAGAGGCCCAACATGCAGGGAGCACCGTCAGGTATTCTAGGGACATAGATTACACATCTAATGTCATGACGACCTGTCACATTTTTGAAGGCCCTGGAGCACCAGAACAATGGAATTGCTCACAAAATGACCCCATTTTGGAAAGCAAACACCCCGTTAAATAATCTATGAGGCATAATGAGTCTTTTGAATGGTTCATTTTTTTCCAGAAGTTTTTGGAAAATGTGGAAAAAAAATGAAAACGCATTTTTTTTTTACACAAAGTTGTCCATGTATAAGATATTTCCAACACATAGCATGTACATAGCAAAAATGACACCCCGAAATACATTTTGCTACTTCTCCTGAGTATGGCGATACCACATGTGTGAGACTTTTACATAGCCTGGCCACATACAGAGGCCCAACATTGAACTAGCACCTTCAGGTGTTCTACGAACATAAATTACACATCTCATTTCTCAACTACCTATTACACTTTTGAAGGTCCTGGAGCACAAGGACAATGGAATTGCCCACAAAATGACCCCATTTTGGAAAGCAAACACTCCAACGTATAATCTATGATGTGTAATGAGTCTTTTAAACATGTAATTTTTTTCCAGTATTTTTTGGAAACTGTGGGGAAAAAATGAAAACTCATTTTTTTTACACAAAGTTGCCCATTTATATGATATTTACAACACATAGCATGTACATAGCAAAAATGACACCCCAAAGTTCATTATACTACTCCCCCTGAGTATGGCCATACCCCATGTGTAAGTCTTTTACACAGCCTGGCCACATACAGAGGCCCAACATTGAACTAGCACCTTCAGGCGTTCTACGAGCATGAATTACACATCTCATTTCTCAACTACCTACCTATTACATTTTTATAGGTCCTGGAGCACCAGGACAATGGAATTGCCCACAAAATGACACAATTTTGGAAAGCAAACACCCCAACATTTAATCTATGAGGCATAATGAGTCTTTTGAACATGTCCTTTTTTTCCAGTAGTTTTTGGAAAATGTGGGAAAAAAATGAAAACGCTTTTATTTTTACACAAAGTTGTCAATGTATATGATATTTCCAACACATAGCATGTACATAGCAAAAATGACACCCCACAATACATTCTGCTACTCCTCCAGAGTATGGCGATACCACTTGTATGAGACTTTTACAGGTGATGTTTACTGATAAGTTTTGACGGTCACTGACAGGTGATTGGCGATGGTCACTGATGGGTGACTGGTGGAGGTCACTGATGGGTGACTGGCAGTGGTCAGTGATGGGTGACGGGTGTCTGGTGATGGCCACTGATGGGTGATGGGTGTCTGGCGGTGGTCACTGATGGGTGACTTGCGGTGGTCACTGATGGGTGACTGGCAGTGGTCACTGATGGGTGACAGGAGACTGGTGGTGGTCACTGATAGGTGACGGGTGTCTGGTGGTGATCACTGATGGGTGACGGGTGACTGGTGGTGATCACTAATGGGTGACTGACGGTGGTCACTGATGAGTGCCAGGTGTCTAGCGGTGGTCACTGATAGGTGATGGGTGTCTGGCGGTGGTCACTAATGGGTGACCGGTGTCTGGCGGTGGTCACTGATGGGTGACCGGTGTCTGGCAGTGGTCACTGATGCGTGACGGATGACTGGCAGAGGTCACTGATGGGTGACTGGTGGTGGTCCCTGATGGGTGACGGGTGACTGGCAGTGGTCACTGATGGGTGATGAGTGTCTGGGGGTGGTCACTGATGGGTGACGGGTGTCTGGGGGTGGTCACTGATGGGTGACTGGTCACGGTCACTAATGGGTGACTGGCGGTGGTCACTGATCTAATGGGTGATGGATGACAGGCCACAGGTGATTGGCGGTGGTCACTGGTGGGTGACGGGTGACAGGCCATGGTCACTGATGGGTAACGGGGGACAGGCCATGGTCACTGATGGGTGACAGGCCTTGGTCACTGATGGGTGACGGGTGACACGTCATGGTCACTGATGGGTGACAGGCCATGGAACACCTGAGAACTGAAAGTCCACTCCCATATAGCAGTCACAAAGGACACTATGGTACTATAAAAATAAACACTTTATTGAAGGTATGCATAATATATAGAAAAAACAAAACAGAACTGAATGAAGTAGTAGACCTTCACCAATTAAAAAGACAACGTTGTCTAAACCTGGAGGGGAGAACGCAGCTGCTCATACACCTAACTCATTCATCCAGTCACTCATATCTCCAATTACTTCACATGTAATATTGAATAAACAATTAGAGTCTGAGTATGCTAGGTGATACAGTGCTTAACGGATTTAGGAAGTCATGCCATCCATTAACTTTTAACCAGTCTATGACTGTGGAAGCCGGGGTCAGGAATACAGTCCTGCAAGTTGAAAGTGCATTAGTGCTGGGAGCTGGGTGAGGTAAAGCGCTTATGATGGTAAAGGGAATCAGTTAACCTGCTTTCCAGTCCTTAATGATAGCAACACAGAGGATAAAAAGTGGTGTCTCCAAGGCAACCAGTGGTGCAAGTAGTGCAAGGAAGTCTCTCACCTTTCCTGCTGATTGTTCATTCGCCAGTTGCCTAGTATTACTCACTGTGTCACCGAGTCACCACACTCCAAAGTCCATGCTGTTTGCCGCGCTAATCCTCCGCTCCACTCAACGCTAGTTCGTGCAATGTCGTGCATGGGTCATACGAGCAGATCATACGAGTGGTCGCCTAGTACTGTGCTCCCCCGGCGTTTACTTCCATGTGGCACTTCCGTCCGTTCGGATGCGTCTCCTCCCACGTTACGTGCGTGAAGACGCATGCTAATGCGTTGCATTGACCTATCATCAATTTCCTCAGAGCTCTGAGGACATTGAAACCCCAGGTTTAGACAACATTGTCTTTTTAATTGGTGAAGGTCTACTACTTCATTCAGTTCTATTTTGTTTTTTTATATATTATGCATACCTTCAATAAAGTGTTTATCTTTATAGTACCATAGTGTCCTTTGTGACCGCTATATGGGAGCGCAGGTTGACAGAGGTACAATTACAATATCAAGTGTGCACTTTAAATGAAGGGAGCCAAAGTATGTAAGGCCACTTATTGCTGAGTTTAGGTTTGATCCAGGTTGATGTTTGTTTTTTGTGGGTGACAGGCCATGGTCACTGATGGGTGACGGGTGACACACCACGGTCACTGATGGGTGACAGGTGACACGCCACGGTCACTGATGGTGACAGGTCACGGTCACTGATGGGTGATGGGTGGCAGGCCACGGTCACTGGTGGGTGACACTCTACGGTCACTGATGGGTGACGGGTGACACGCCACAGTCACTAATGGGTGACGGATGACGCGCCATGGGCACTGATGGGAGACGGGTGACACGCCACGTTCACTGATGGGTGACAGGTGACAGGCCACGGTCACTGATGGGTGACGGGTGACACACCACGGTCACTGATGGGTGACAGGTGACACGCCACGGTCACTGATGGTGACAGGTCACGGTCACTGATGGGTGATGGGTGGCAGGCCACGGTCACTGGTGGGTGACACTCTACGGTCACTGATGGGTGACGGGTGACACGCCACAGTCACTAATGGGTGACGGATGACGCGCCATGGGCACTGATGGGAGACGGGTGACACGCCACGTTCACTGATGGGTGACAGGTGACAGGCCACGGTCACTGATGGGTGACGGGTGACACACCACGGTCACTGATGGGTGACAGGTGACACGCCACGGTCACTGATGGTGACAGGTCACGGTCACTGATGGGTGATGGGTGGCAGGCCACGGTCACTGGTGGGTGACACTCTACGGTCACTGATGGGTGACGGGTGACACGCCACAGTCACTAATGGGTGACGGATGACGTGCCATGGGCACTGATGGGTGACAGGTGACACGCCACGGTCACTGATGGTGACAGGGCACGGTCACTGATGGGTGATGGGTGGCAGGCCACGGTCACTGGTGGGTGACACTCTACGGTCACTGATGGATGATGGGTGACACGCCACGGTCACTAATGGGTGACGGATGACGCGCCATGGGCACTGATGGGTGACGGGTGACACGCCACGTTCACTGATGGGTGACGGGTGACAGGCCACGGTCACTGATGGGTGACGGGTGACAGGTGCACTTTATGATGACAGGTGAACTTTATGGGGGCAGATGTGGTGACTGTTGGGTGACAGGTGCATTGGGGGGGCAGGGGTGACGTGACAGGTGTATTTGTGCTTTACACAGATCAGTAACTCACTGATCCTAGCTCTTCTCTCCTCACACATGAAACTGTGTGAGGAGAGAAGAGCTGGTAACAGTGAGTTACCGCTCTGTTTACATTACATGCGATCGGCTGTGAGTAGATCACAGCCGACCACAAGGTAACAGCCAATGGCTGATACCAGTGTCGGTGACAGGCAGTGTTCCCTGGCAACACACCGCCACCGACATGCATGCGCAGTGCGCTCCCGATCACGCGCATGCACCGTGCAAATGGGGGAAGTACCATTTGTGATCAGCCGTGACTTCATTACGGTTGATCACATGGTAAACAGCCATGACCAATGGTTGTTCACCCCCGTCGGTGATGTGGTGTGTCCCAGGGACACACCGCCACCGACAGGGCTGGGATGAGCCCTCCCGACCGCGCAATCCCGGCTTAAAGGGCCGACATCATATGACATCCGCCCGCAATGACAGCCACACCGATCCACTGTCATTTGACGGTGGGCGGTCTTGAAGTGGTTAAACTGAATACTGACTGACTGCTCAAATGCATATTTGATAAATCTGTGTTTGTCATTGTTGTTTCACCTACATCTGTAGCCATGTTCACATAATTTTTATGTTTATTTAGCCTTTAAGTCTTACCTAATTTATGGGTTCCCTTATCTCCACAATTTTTGGCCGTTTGGCTTTCTTGCAGTGTGATCATGGAGTGGAAAGGTCTGCTGTGATAGCCATGTGCTTAATATTACGTCCTAATTGATTAATTGTCAAAATCCACCCACACCCATCACAGTATAAAACAAAGCTTTCCTTATCGGGGAACACATTGCAGGGGGTTACACATGCAGAGGGGTTCTTCCAAAAAAGTCGGATTCTTTAAATAAGTGGGCACTTCCGCTCTTGCACTTCAGCTGTTTGCAAAAAGCAAACATAAAAAAACTACTCTCTTCTTCCCAAAAACAACCCACCCTTCTCCTGTGCCCTCTGGAATGCCCACTCTGTCTGCAACAAACTCATCGTTGTTCATGACCTCTTTATCCCTAATTCCTTTAATCTACTTGCTATCACTGAATCCTGGCTCCATGAATATGACACTCCTTCTCCTTCTTCCCTCTCCCATGGCGGCCTTCTCTGGACTCACTCCCCTAGGCCTAATGGACACAAGGGAAGTGGAGTGGGATTCCTCCTATCCCCACAGAGCACCTTCCAGGTTATTCACTCTCCTCCCTCTCTTTCCCTCTCATCATTTGAAGCTCACTGTATACGTCTATTTTCTCCAACCTCCCTAAGAATTGCTGTGATCTACCGGCTTCCTGGACCGTTGTCAGCTTTCCTTGATGAGTTTTCTGCTGGGCTACCCTACTTCCTCTCTTCTGAAATTCCCACAATCCTTCTCAGTGACTTCAGCATCCCTGTTAATACAAACACTCCTGCTACTTTGAAACCGCTTAGTCTAACCTCCTCATTTGACCTAAAGAAATGGGTACAGGCTTTTGCTCACTCTAATGGAAACACCTTGACCTTGTATTCTCCTACCTATGCACTCCATGCAACTTCTCCAACAATCCTTTCCTCTCTCCGACCACCACCTTATTAGTTTCTCTCTCTCCCTGTCTTCCACCACCTTTCCATCCAATCACCTAACCATCACCCATAGAAACCTTTGCCACTTCACCCTTTCTCTCCTCTATTCTGCTACCGACCACCTCTATGAAAAAATCTCTCCCCTGTCCTGCCCCAACCAAGCCACGTCCATCTATAATAAATACCTATCCTCCACCCTGGGCAAGGTCTCTCCCCTCACAACACACAGAATCAGGCCTCGACGCCTACAACCCTGGCAAACAGATGACACCAGAAATCTCAAAAAATGTAGCAGTGCACTTGATCGTCTGTGGCACAAGACTAAATCTCTCAAAGACTTCAACCAATACAAATCTGCCCTCCTTAAATACAATTCTTGCCTCCACAGTGCCAAGCAGGCCTATTTTACTACTCTTATTAACACCTTCTCTTCCAGTCCCAGTCAACTCTTCTCTACCTTCAACTCTCTACTTCGTCCCCCACTGCCTCCACCCACTAACTCACTCACTGCACAGGAAATTGCTTAGCACTTCAAAAATAATATTGATGCAATTCGTGATGAAATCTCCACTCTACAGGTATCTCCCCAAGTTGAGACCCCACATCAACAGGTACAACTGACACTCCCCGTATTCGAACCTGCTAATATAGACATTTTTCAAGCAGTAATTCTACCTGCAAAGCATACTCAATCACAATACCACCTGTTCCCTAGACCCTATTCTCTCTCAAATATTAAAGTCACCCTCCGACTCTATCCTACACTCTCTAACTCACATCTTCAATCTCTCCTTCTCTTCTGGCATCTTCCCCAATGCTCTAAAACATTGGTCACCCCCATACTTAAAAAGCCAATCTTGGACCCTACCAATCTTAATAATCTGCACCCTATCTCCTTGCTCCCCTTTTCCTCTAAACTCCTTGAACGCCTTGTCTACAACCAACTGAGCGAACACCTCATTAAGAATAACCTTCTTGATCCCCTTCAATCTAGATTTTGCCCTCAACTCTCCACAGAAACTGTTCTTCTAAAACTCACAAATGATCTACTAACCGCAAAAACCAATGGACATTATTCTGTACTCCTACTTCTGGACCTTTCGGCTGCCTTTAATACAGTTGACCAACCCCTCCGCCTCAAAATCCCCTCTCATCCTACCTATTCCAATGCACCTTCAGTGTCACTTATAATTCCACTTCCTCCTCTCTACTTCCCTTCTCTGTCGGGGTCCCCCAAGGTTCTGTTCTTGGACTTCTCTTATTTTCAATCTACACCTCTTCCCTGGGTCAGCTGATAGCCTCCCATGGGTTTCAATATCATTTCTATGCTGACGACACTCAAATCCACCTCTCCACCCCTCAGCTCACTCCATCAGTCTCCTCACGCATCACTAACTTACTAACAGACATATCTGTCTGGATGTCACACCACTTCCTCAAACTCAACTTGTCCAAAACCGAGCTCATAATATTTCCTCCTCCACCTGCCTCTTCACCTGACTTCTCTGTCAAGAGCAATGGCACAACCATCAACCTGTCCCCACATGTCAGGGTGCTAGGTGTTATCCTGGACTCCAAAAACTCCTTTTGGCCCCACATCCAATCACTTTCCAAAGCTTGCTGCCTCAACCGCTGTAACATCTCTAAACTTCATCCTTTCCTAACCAATGAAACCACAAAGCTCCTGATTCACTCCCTGGTTGTCTCTCGCCTTGACTACTGCAACTCACTCCTCATTGGCTTACCTCTAAACAGACTATCCCCCCTTCAGTCCATTATGAATGCTGCTGCCAGAGTCATCCACCTTACAAACCGCTCAGCATCTGCTACCCCTCTCTGCCAATCCCTCCACTGGCTGCCACTCACCCAACAAATTAAATTCAAAATACTAACAATAATTTACAAAGCCATCCCAATTCTGCCCCCAGCTACATCACTAACCTAGTCTCAAAATACCAGCCTAATCATCCTCCTTGTTCTTCCCAAGACCTCTGCTCTCTAGTTCCCTCCTCAACTCCTCCCATATTCGCCTCCAGGACTTCTCCCGAGCCTCTCCCATCCTCTGGAATGCCCCCCAATCTGTCAGACTGTCTCCAAATCTATCCACTTTTAGGTGATCCCTAAAAACTTTTCTCTTCAGAGAAGCCTATTCTGCCTCCACCTAACAACTACTCTTTTATTTTCTTCATCAACTCATCCCCCACAGTTATTACCCTTTCGTATCACTTGACCCTCCCTCATTGATTGTAAGCTCTAACGAGCAGGGCCCTCAGATTCCTCCTGTAGTGAATTGTATTGTAATTGCACCATCTGCCCTAATGTTGTAAAGCGCTGTGCAAACTGTTGGCGCTATATAAATCCTGTATAATAATAATAATAATAATAATAAATACACATGATGCTAAGCCTCCATTATTGAAATAACTGAAATCCAACAAATAAAAGAGGTGGGCCAGGAACAGTAAAGCTGGGGAGGAATTATCTAAAAACATTCTAGATGCCTTCCAGCCAGGAAACGAGCAGCACACTGTAAGAGTAAGCTATGTCATTACAGAAGAGGAGCTTGTGTAACTGCGCAAGAATGAAGGTAAGGCTGGAGTTCACCTTTAAATCAGTTCCTTTACAAGGCATAAACCCTGTTTGAGGTGAATCAAATCTGTTTTAACCACTTGCCGACCGCCAACCGCAGGTTGACAGCGACAAGGTGGCTCGATATGGCAAACCACCGTCATGCGACAGCGGCTGCGATATCATGCACTGTGAGTGTGCGCGCGCTGCCGGAGGCGCGCGCGCGCTCACTGTGTTCGGGGGGGCAGGGAGCGGTTGCGGCGGACTCGATCTCCACCGGCTACCCGCGATGCCCCCCCCACCGCAGTGAAAGAACGGAGGTCCGTGTAAGTAAACACGGATCTCCGTTCTGTGAGAGGGGGAAGGGCCTCTATATGGAAGCTGTGATCGCTCCCCTTCCCCTGCTAGGGCAGCCCACACACAGTTAGAACACGCCCAGGGAACACAGTTAACCCTTAGAGCGCTCCCTGCAGGTTAACCCCTTCACTGCCAATGGCATTTACACAGTAATCAGTGCATTTTTATAGCACTGATCGCTGTATAAATGCCAATGGTCCCAAAAAAGTGTCAAAATGGTCCGACATGTCCACTGCAATATCGCATTAGCGCTAAAAATCGCAGATCGCCGCCATTACTAGTAAAAAATAAAAAAAAAAATAAAAACCCCAGAAATGAATTCTCATCGTCCGTAAACGCGGGCACTTTTGAGCAAACCAATCAATAAACGCCGATTGCGATTTTTTTTATCACAAATATAAGGAAGAATATAAATCAGCCAAAACCGATGAAAAAATGTTTTTTTATATTTTTTTTTGATTTGTATTTTAGCAAAAAGTAAGAAATTTGTTTGTTTTTTTTTTTTGCAAAATTGTTGCACTTCTTTTGTTTATAGCGGCAATCAGAAATGACGCAGCGGTGATCAAATACCACCAAAAGAAAGCTCTATTTGTGGGGGAAAAAAGGACGCAAATTTCGTTTGGGTACAATGTTGCACGACCGCGCAATTGTCAGTTAAAGCGACGCAGTGCCGAGTCGCAAAAAGGGCTCTGGTGTGAAATCCTTCCGGGGCTGAAGTGGTTAATTGAAGTAAAATAGAAAGTATTATTTTACTGAAAGGGTGGTTGATGATTGGAATAAACTACCAACAGAGGTTGTGAGACAGTCAACAGTAAATGGCTTCAAACATGCTTGGGATAAACATAAATTCATAGTCAGACAACAAGGTTAATGTAAAAAAAAAAAATAAAAAATAAAAAATAAAATAAAAAGGGGCAGACTCGATGGACTACTCAGTCTTTTTCTGCCGTCACTTTTCTATGTTTCTATGTTTCAATGTTAAAATGTAGTAAGTACAATTGCTACTTGGGTTTTTTACACCCAAACAAAGGACAATCATTAGTCTTTACCAGTCTGATAAATTTAGGATCTTATTTTCTTTAGATATTGTGATTATGAGTATGCTTTGCAGGTAGAATAACTGCTTGAAAAACTTCATTTTACACTGCCAATAAATCCTCTACTATATTACAACAATGTTTTTAAAGTTTAATGAGAGTGCATCACATTGATGCTTTATGATTAGATGGGAAGTTGATGGCAATTATTTCCTTAATTGCTATAGTTTTCATTAAAACGTTCTAAACAAAGGGCTAGTTGTCCTTCAAACTTTAGGGGGGCCGCACTGTGGCCAGTGGGAGAAGAAAATATCCTGGCATCCGTAGGAGTAAACAATGCTCCATGATTAATATTAGGGGGAGGAATAGTGCCCCATCATTGGTGTCAATGGGAGGATTAGTGCCTCATCATTAATGTCAGTGGGAAGAATAGTGCGCCATCATTGGTGTCAATGGAAGGAATATTGCACAATTGTTGCTGTTAATGGCAGGAACTATGTCAGCAGCAGTGGGGAGGAGTAATGCCCAAACGGCTGGACAAAAGCAAGTAAAGGGCCACATTCGGCAATCCAGAACTTGAAGACCACTGATTTAGGGTCAGAAGTACCTGAGCTGAATAACTACCTACAGCACTTTGGTTCTCCAAGCTATAAAAGTAAAAATATTCCCACATTTCCTTCCACATTCTTGAAACTCAGCTAGTTTGCTGATTAAATTACTTATTCTTTTCATCAATACACAGTTCATAATTCCTATATGTTAATTGAAGCTTCACTTTGTACATGCAGCTGGGATTCTGTTGAATTTTTAATTCATCTTTTTGTAGCTCCTGAAATGTAAAAGTTTATCTAAAGAGGCCCTGTCTCCAGAGTATTTTTAATGTTTACATTGAGTTTCAAGTAGAAGAAAATAATTTTTTAAGTAACAAGTAACATACAGTTGCACGTGAAAACATTGCATAGATACAGATAATATAATGAGAATGAAAATGAATAAGTATTGCAACAGATAAAAGCTCCATATGAGTCATACATATTTGTATGTAAATCCAGGTGAAATCTAGAGAAAGCAAGGAAAAGAGTAATGAGGCGTTCTGGTGTGGGGAGCGCAGTGGTTGTTGCTAAGAGTAGATCATAGTCCTATGCATATGTGGCAACAGCCTGAATGTCTAGGGTTCCAGAAGGCTTTTGTCAAATTATGGGGTTCCAAATTTATGCACTGAAGCTGGCACGTTCCCTAAGTTTTTCCAGCAAGATGGTGCACCACCACATTATGGGTGTCAGGTCCATGCATTCCTAGATGAACAGTTTCCTGGAAAGTGGATTGGTCGTCGTGGGCCAGTTGAATGGCCCCCAAGGTCTCCCGATCTGACCCCCTTAGACTTTTATCTTTGGGGTCATCTGAAGGCAATTGTCTATACTGTGAAGATATGAGATGTGCAGCACCTGAAACTACGGATACTGGAAGCCTGTGCTAGCATTTCTCCTGTGGTGTTGCTATCAGTGTGTGAAGAGTGGGAGAAGAGGGTTGCATTGACAATCCAACACAATGGGCAGCACATTGAACACATTTTATAAGTGGTCAGAAACTTGTAAATAACTCATGAAAGAATGAAGTTACCTTAAAACCAAGCACACCATTGTTTTTCTTGTGAAATTCCCAATAGGTTTGATGTGTCACATGACCCTCTTCCTATTGAAAAAACAAAAGTTGGATTCAAAATGGCCAACTTCAAAATGGCCGTCATGGTCACCACCCATCTTGAAAAGTTTCCCCCCTCACATATACTAATGTGCCACAAACAGGAAGTTAATATCACCAACCATTCCCATTTTATTAAGGTGTATCCATATAAATGGCCCACCCTGTAGTTCAAATGTCACCAATAATAAATAAATAAACAAATAAAAATAATGTATACAATCAGTAATAAGTTAGATGAAATAGAAAGGAAAAACCAAATTCACTTCTTTTGCATTTATTCCAAAAATGTGTTAATAAAGAAAACAAAAGGGAAAAGGGGGGATGTAAGTTAGGGAATAGGGGGTAAGGGACAAGAAATTAGTGAGCAACCAGAATGTCATAAATCAACTGCTAGTTACGTGTAATGTTTTTCCCTCATCTGAATATTTAAAAGCATTCCATAGGAGCCATGTTTTATTGTAATTTTCATGTCATGTAGGTTGTGTGAGAAGAGGACTAGGTTTTCCATTTCATTAATATTTTCAATTTTGAAAAACCATAGTGATAGTGTGGGTGGATGTGGGTCTCTCCACTTCAAGGAGATACAAGATTTAGCAGCATTGATCAAATGTTGTAGAATCGAATTTTCGTAAGTTGGTTGCAATTGGTATTTCTGAATTATGTAGGAGAAAAAATGAGGGGTCCTCAGGGAGGATATAATTTGTAAATTTTTGGGAAATCCTCTGAATTTCTCTCCAGAATTGAGATGGAAGGACAATGAGAAGAATCAAGGAAAGGAGAGGCTTGGAAGCAAGGGGATTGAAGCAATCTACAAAATGGACCATCTAGTAAACTTGGTGGAAAACAGGGGTTTCCTAAGATGGGGTAAAGAGGGGAGTTGTCAGGAGACAGGGAAAATGCAGAAAGGATTTTTGCACTGATTTTTAAAGTAGGGCAGATTATAGGATGTGATGATGGGAGGTGGGTGAAACACCAAGGCGCACTGTGAAGAGGAATGTTAAATTGTGCTTGTTCGATGTGTGGCTAAGGTCTAAGATCTATATGTCGGCACCAATCGATTACTCTAACAAGGTTAGTGGTTTGGTAATATTTCATAGGGTCTGGTAGAGCCAGTCCACCATTTCACTTAGGTAAGGTCAATAGGTATCGGGAGATTCTAGGTTTTTTACCAGCCCAAACGAACTGAGTGAAAAGAGAATTAAGTTGTTTGAAAAAGGATACAGGAATGTGTATCGGAAGAGTTTTAAAAAGATAAGAAAATTTAGGTAAAATAGAAATCTTTAAAATGTTGCACCTGCCAAACCAAGAGAAATTACCCAATTGCCATTTCTTGAGTAGTATCTGAACTTCTGAAAGTAGAGGCGGGTAGTTGAGAGGGAAGACTTGATCTAATTGTGGAGGAATATAAGCGTGGAAGTATTTCAGGACGTGGTCGGTCCATTCAAATTTGTAAGTACTTTGCAAGTGTGAGATTTGAAAGTTAGGTATGGCTATCTCCATCGCCTCAGATTTTGAAAAGTTGATTTTCAAGTTGAAGATAGTTCTATGTTGATCAAATTCATGAAGTGCATTAGGTAGTGAAATATTTGAATCAGTAAGGGAGAATAACATGTTATCTGCATAAGCGGATACTTTAAATTCTGTGGGTCCTAATTGTAGTCCAGAGATGTCGGTATTATGTCTGACTTTATCAAGAAAGGGTTCTAGTGAGAGGCCAAAAAGAAGTGGTGAAAGGAGGCAGCCTTGTCTGGTTCCATTTGAAATTTTGAAAGGTTCAGACAAAATTCCATTGATTTTGACTTGGGCAGTAGGTGAGGAATAGATGGCCTTAATCCTAACTAACATATTTTTACCTAGGCCAATATGTTTAAGCATAGAGAACATATAGTTCCAATTTACTCTGCCAAATGCTTGATTGTGGATAATAGGTTAACACTATTTTCAGGCTTATTCTTTAGCGTGATTTTTATTATCATAGAAACATTGCAATCATTTTGCAATGCTCACAACTTTTATGTTTATAACTATATCAAACCATAAAAAATATTCATGTTTGTAAACTGTTTTGAATGAAATTCCTAGGCAGAAAGCTCTACAGCTGTTTGATGTCCATTCGTTAGTAAAAGGACATTGATGGCTAGAGGTTGTAACCTGTATGCTTATTAAACTGAATGTCATTTCTAATAAACACAGCTGCAGACTATCATATAAATATAAGTGTAGTGGACGTCCTGGTTAACAGGTCTAGTACTCATGGGATTATAGATGTTATGTCAGAGGTGATCACTAAATTTATGCCTGATATGTGAAGAAAGATCTCTCTGGTGTCTAACTTGCTTTTTGCCTGTCAGCATTGTCATGTCAGGAATTCTACACTTACACAGTCCTACTCCCTATAGAATATACTCCTTTCATATTGCTTGTTTGTATCTGCTGATTCATTAAGATGCTTAAGGGCTCTTGGAATATTTTGATAATGCTAGCATCTTTAGACTACCTAAAACATTAGCTAATTTTGCATAAATTCAATATGTAAAACAGAAAAAAATGTTGTATACATCATTTTCTGTTATTTACATTTTTGTATTCTATATGCATTATATGAGAGAAATATATTGAAATTTATTATGGTTGTGGCAAGCAGTACAGGTCTAGTATACAGAGTTGAACATTTTTTCTTTGAAACAGAAGAGGGGAAGGGGAGAGAGGTGCCAGGTGACCAATAGTGTAAAACAGTTTAATAAGTAAATATAAAACATGGTAACACATTCAACTTACAGGGTAATAATGAGAGGCTGTCTGTGCGCAGATGAGCTGTATGAAGGATCCTGCACGAGATTGTGAGATAATCCAAGCTGCAGGGAGCGGAATGACAGCTGTCAAACCCAGAGTAGAACTAACCAATCAGAACGCATTTCAGAGCCAATTCACGCCTCCTTCCAACATTTTTTCTATGTTGTGCCAAGCAGCGACTCCCAAAAAGTGAATGGAATTAAAGTCAATTATGTCCTTTCAGTTCATTGACCTTTATAGGAAAAACAGCAAAGTATTTACAGTACACATTTCAGATTAAGGCAATAGAAGGTGTTTATGTACTTTTCATTCAGGACCCAAACACCCATCCATAATGTACTACAAAACATTACGCTCAAGAGATATTCAAATTTTGTGTCATTCATCTTGTGGTATGTGTTACAACAACAGGCCATAGTGCACACTATTATGGCCTGGCGATACCCGGATCCCTGCTCCTTCTTTTCCATGCCAAACTTAGCTTCCTTCCTCTCCGTGTTATACTTACCATACCCATGCACATTTCTAACTAGTAATGTTTTATTTTAAAATGGGAAATTCTGAATGAATCAGATATACTTCTATTAATTTGTATATCAATTTCAATATTTGTATTATCTAAGGAAGTGGTTCTCAACCCTGTCCTCAAGTACCCCCAACAGGCCATGTTTTTGAAATTTCTCTTAGATAAAATAGCTGTTCAAAATATTAAGCCATTGACTAATTTAAAACCCCTGTGCAAGATAAAGGAAAACCTGCAAACATGGCCTGTTGGGGGTACTTAAGGACAGGGTTGAGAACCACTGATCTAGGGGACACTTACAATATATATATATATATATATATATATATATATATATATATATATATATATATATATATATATATAGTTTAAATGATAATAATCACATTTCAATCAGTAGGCAGCCATGCAACTGCTCCAAATTTTCTCTTTCTCTACAACCATGACAAGTTATATATGCTTTGCACATGGCATTTCCCAGCATTCTCACGTTCCTGCTTTTTAAACAGGCTGTTTTTCCAGCAATTCTGCACAAAGATTAGGGCTGGCGCATTAACACGGCAGAGAACATAGTGAGCACAAAATTTGAGTTGTTGTGACCAATCAGCATTGATGGAACCTGGTTGTTTTGTTAACTTATCTACTTTCAGTGCTTTATCCCCAATGATGTGAAACCACAAACACCTCTATCTTCCTTGGTGAGCAACTTGCAGCTAAGGATGTTGCATGTCTAAAGAGATGCCTAGAGAATGCAGTGTTTCTTATTAAAACCCTGGCATTTCTCATATGATTACAGTAGATAGGTCACCCATTTAGGAGTCATACTCAGTTAGTGCACTGGTATGGCCTATATTATTATCTAAAGCACAGGTTCAGGTTAGAATTTTCAATAAAGCTTGTTAAATGATTGGATTGTATATTGCTCATCTAAGAGGGAGTGTGTTTTTCCCACCAAATCCAGCATTTCACTTCACAGAAGAACTCTGCTTTGGCCCTATAGTCACTTATATGACGTGTTTGCTCTCTAATTTTCATTTTAATTTTCAGTGTACATTCGCATTGCATTGACTATGAGGCCGCTTATCTTAATTTAGATAAATGAGACTGATTGTGTTTATTATCAGGCCACGAGCAGTTTGATCACATTCTTGACCATCTCATGTGCCAGTAGCTTCCAGGTAAGGTTTCTCAAGATTAGCTCTACTTGATTAAATTCTCCGTCATCTCTTGTAAATATCTCTTTTTATTCAAAGGCATTCAGTGGCAGCAAGGAAATGTATGCAGTTGCTATAGTAACCCTTGTAAATGCTATTACTCACGCTCTTATCTCTGAGAGGCAGCAGTTTTCGTATGCACGGAGCATTACAGTACTATCTGTTGGACTGGAACCTTGTAATACAACATGACAGATATAGATTTCTTTAACATGGCAGATGCGCAAGCAAATATGCTAACCTCCAATTGCAGCATAGCAAGTCATTACAATAAAGCTATTGATTTATGATCAAGTGTAATGGAAATGATGGTGATGCTCCATAGGTCAGTTATACTTTTAAAAATATGGACAGTACTGTGAGGCAAAGAGAAAATGATGGCCAAAGTACACAGAGCTTGCATGAAACTATCAATAGACATAGTTGTACAGCCTAATTTCCACTTAGTTATCATAACATAGTAATGGAAATGTAATGCGGCATTATGAAGAAAGACTAAGTTCCATTTCTTACTTCTAGTGCTATGGCTGCTGTAAAGTAACAAGAGATTGTTTGGATAACTAACCAATAAGAGTGTAGGAGAGCTGTGACATTTTACTCCCAAGGAGGAAGATACATCACAGATGAGCAACCCACCAACTTTCTAAAAGTAAAAGTGCCCCAGATGGATGATCAACCTTAGGATTGTTGTTGGGCACCCAGGTGAATGAATATATTGCAGATAAGCTCTTTAAAAATTGCATATGTTCTGATATTGGTTTAGCAGTAAACTAACAAAAGGAAGAGTACACACCAAACAGGTGTGCAGCACAGCGCTATAGCCTGACCATCTAAGTTGTAACATACAGTGCCCTATGAGCAAAAAAAGTCCATTTGGGATACAAGTAAAAAGATGGAGATAAGAGTAATGATAAAAAGTGAATAAAAGTTGATGAACAATTAATAAAAAATTGGCATGCAATCAATTTGCAAGGACAGAATTATCTGTGGCAAGTCTTGTGTGGGCTTCAGCCCATAGGAGAAACATTGATGGGTGTATGGATGGTGCGGGCGAGGCTGCTTCTGATAAGGGCTGGGGACCCAGGTGCTGTGACAACAATGAAGCTGGGGAAGAGAGGAAACAGAAGGGCTAGACCAATTTCAGTGTGGGATCATTTATTTCATATAGTAAAACGTAACATAATAAAATGCACTCACACAGTGCTGAGGGATTGCTGGGGTATCTGGTGCAGCGCTCGTTTGAGCAGCCGGAAGATCCTCCGTGTGAGATCTGAAAGTCCATTCCTGTCTCCTGTGAGAAGCCGCAGCCTCGAGGAGAATCAGGTGGGGGCCGGCAGAAGCTTCTGAGACATGGCAGTATCCGAGCTGTCTGGTTGAGGAATGCCCACAAAGGATTTGGCCAATAGAACGCGTTTCAGAGGCTTAGGCCACGCCCCCCTTCTTCAGCTGGTTCATCTAGCACTGCCTACAGGTTTTAAATAGGGAGTGTAATCTGCTCAGCTAGTGCTCAGCTAGTGCTGTCAGACCTGGGAACAGCTGCAGATGAGTAAAACCCCCGTAATGTTACAAGCCAGTGTGGTCAGCGCTTGGACAATTAAATACAATATGTAAGGCCCCTTTTACACTGGGGTGCTTTACAGGCACTGTTTAGCTAAAAATAGCACTTATAAAGCGCCTCCCCATTAAACCTAGTCTGTCTTTTCACACTGGGGCGGCTTGGGGCGGTGCGCTAGCAGGAGAAAAAACAAACTCCTGCAAGCATGATTTTTGGGGTGGTAAAGGAGCGGTGTATACACCTCTCCTCCACTGTCCCTGCCATTGGAATGAATGGCCAGCGCTCCCGAAGTGGCTGTACACCACACTTTTAACCCCTGTTTAACCCCTTGTGGGGGGGCTAAAAGTGCTCCGCTGCCGCCCGAATAGCGGAGCCATAGCGCTACTATTACAGCAGTAGAGTGCCTCTAAATTAGCTTTGGTTTACCGCTGATGCTCGGACGGTCCCAGTGTGAAATGGGCCTAATTGATATTGGTTGCAATAATAGTTAAAAACAATACATAAAAACAGTTCATGGTAACAGGAGATAGACATGTTTAAGCTAGGAAGTTAATTGCTATGCAGGAAGAGGATCTCTAGCAATATAAATATGAGTGTGTCTATGCCGACTAATGATGTCTTAATAAGTGCCTGTCTATAGCTATCTACAAAGGATATATATATATATATATATATATATATATATATATATTACAGTATATATATATATATATGTGTGTGTGTTAATAGATTAATACATCAATATAGTAAGCCCAGATTACTAGGAAAGAACACAATTATAAAGCGTATATCGTGGTAATGAGAAAGGGGGATATTATGTGTGCGTCAATCTACAAACATTATCCTTAAGTGCGCCCTTTATCCATCAGTACAGACCTACAAGGATCCATTGGAGAAGAGGGAAAATGAATGGTATATGTTCATAAGTGGGAACATGAAAAAATAAAAATGAAAATGGAGAATGAAACATAAAAAAGAAAAATATAAAAAATAACAAGTGAAAAATGAAAAATAAAAAATAAGAATATGAAAAAAATAAATAAAATATATATATATATGTAGCGCCCTCCTAGTTTGGGTTCTAGTGAGTGTATATAGTTTTTGTCTCTCTCTGCTTAACAAGAGAGCTGATAGGTAAATGTATATGCTGTCTGCTTATCAGAGAGCCTGATTTAAGTAAGGTCTGCTCAGTGTGCTCTGGTGCTGTTTCATATGGTCTGGAAATGTTTTACCCTGTCTAGTAGTATGGGTTCCTATTGGACAGCAGATGTATTTGGAGGTGGTTCTGACCAGCTAGCAGGGGAGTGGCCCCCACTGCATCTTGGGTGAACACCTTCATATAAAAGGGACAACATGGGCTCAAGGTTAGGAGTTCCAGCCCACCCAAGCCTGAGGGGTGAGGCCTGTGTCCAGCTCCTGGCTGTTAAGCCCGAGAACCTATCCAAGAGGCTGAAGCTGCAATCCACAGCTCTTTGAAAGCTGACAGAGGGAGGATGTCCTTGGATTCGGTCTGATACTGCAGTGGCAAAGTATCACTTGGAGGTTGGCAGAAAGGGCTACCGACTGTCCCAGGACATGGTGTGAGTACAGATCTGTGAGAGAATCCCTGAGACTGTGTGCTAGAATTTCCCCTTCCCTCATATCAACTTAATTGGGTGTGCCAGCTAGAAAGGAGACACTGGAGAGTGTCTTGAAGAACAGAGTCCAGCTTCTGTCCTTACTGATTAACAAGGGACCTGTTCTGCTAAAGTCAGCCTGCCATAAAGTGCCTTGGTAGTCTGCTACACTGAGTTAGAAGGGAGACACGGGCTGGTGTCTTGGAGAAACAAAGTCCTTCATGTCCTTTGTTGTTTAGAGATAGACTTGTTTCACTGGACTCAGTCTTCTGTGTGAAGCCACTGACCGCCTGCTATACAGAGCCAAGGGAGAATTTGTCCTCAGTTACAGTCAGTTAACTTGGAGTATCCCATACCTATCATTCTCCTATCCAAGTTCAACAATAAGGCATTGAAAATTCATCCCCTAGACTGGTCATTGGAAATGAGCAGGATTGTGTGTGCACCTGGCTGTGTGAAAATGCCATAGTGACTGGCTGCAGAATATTCAGAGGGAGGCTCGGGAACAAATATAAATTTCATTAGCAGCTCCTTCGGGGGTACCCCGCTACACACATATATATATATATATATATATATATATATATATATATATAGAAAAAAAAGGAAACACACCCCAAATATAGCATTCTGAGACATTTTTTAGCTCACCCTGACAGAAATCCTGCACTACTGAGAGTAACAGCCATTCAATCCACCTCTAATGATAAAAAACAAATAAACCTTGTGCTCAGAACTGAAATACTGTATGTGATTAAATGATAAAGTGAAAATTCTTATGTGTGTGTCAGACTGGACTGCTGCACTTGGAATGTCAGAATAAAGACAAAAAGGAATAATATAGAAAAACAAGACTGCGCTGTCCACTGACAATTCAAACTTGAAACTTAAACAAGTGACACTCTCCCAACTTATAATAAAATAGTGTGGTGAAAAAATAATCAATCAAAAAATCAGTGTAGCAATGCAGATATAAATCGGTGCATGTATGATTCTAATATCATGTGAATGGCACTAATAACAAAAGTCCATAAAATGTCTACCAGACTCTTCTCAAAGTGGTGAATCAACACACATCATAGTAATGGCAGTGATACTCAAATCCTCAAAGTGTAAAAATTGGCCTCTTACCGGGAATCCATGATCTCTAAGTTATAAGAGATCATATAGAGTTTGGAATGAACCAGAGACTCCTCACAGTAGATATTAAAAGGGGACCCCCACTGTAACATAAATGTGTGATCCGTGACACCCACCATTCCAACATCGAATTTGTCAATACCAAGAATTGAGAGGAACTAGTCTCCCAAAAAATAGCTGGACTTTATGGGCACACCAAAGGATGGAGATACAACAAATTAAAACGAATATACTTTATTACAAAAATGGCTTAAAAATTTACATATACAAATAAACCTAAAAAGCACCCTCGTAAGAAAAGGACTGAGAACCACCCGTAGTTCAGTTTTTTCGTTATTCCTATTTTTCTTCTTTTTTTTTATTCATTTTTTACTTATCCTCTCCCCCCTCACCACCTGGATATCCAACATTGATCCAATCTCTGGTTGCTCTGAACTTTGATAGTCGGATACAGCCCATACTCATTAGGGACATACACTTCATCACTTGCCATTTCCATCCATTTCACACCATACTTTTGTTTTTTTTATCAGCCAACCATTAGACTTAGACCTTTGTCCATACATACATTTCTATCATTCATCAGTTTTCATTTGTCATATTTTTATTTTTCATTTTTCACTTATTGTTTTTTATATTTTATATTTTTTTATTTTTCATTTTCCATTTTTTATTTTTTCATGTTCCCACTTATGAGTATACGCTTAGGCTATATATTTTCCCTCTTCTCCAATGGGTCCTTGTAGGCCTATACTGATGGATAAAGGGGACACTTAAGGGTAAATGTTTGTAGATTCATGCACACATAATATCCCCCTTTCTCATTACCACAACATACACTTTATAATTGTGTTCTTTCCTGGTGATCTGGGCTTACTATATTAATGTATTAATCTATTAACATATATATATATCCTTTGTAGATAGCTATAGACAGGCACTTATTAAGACATCATTAGTCTGCATAGACACACAGACAATTTATATTGATAGAGATCCTCTTCCTGCATAGCAATTAACTTCCTTGCTTAAACACGTCCATCTCCTGTTACCATGAACTGTTTTATGAATAGTTTTTATGTATTATTTTTAACTATTATTACAATCAATATCAATTACATGTTGTATTAAATTGTCCAAGCGCTGACCACACTGGTTTTGTAAAATTATGGGATTTTACTCAGCTGCAGCTGTTCCCGAGTCTGACGGCACTAGCTGAGCAGATTACACTCCCTATTTAAATCCTGTAGCCCATGCTAGACGAACCAGCTGAAGGAGGCGCGGCCTCTGAAATGCTTTCTATTGGCCAAATCCTTTGTGGGTGTTCCACAACCTGGCAGCTCGGATACTGCCTTGTCTTGGAAGATTCTGCCGGCCTCCACCTTTCCTCCTCGAGGCTGCGGCTTCTCACAGGCATGGACTTTCAGACCTCACATGGAGGATCTTCCAGCGGCTCAAACGAGCGCTGCACCAGATACGCCTGCAATCCCTCCAGCACTGTTTGAGTGCATTTTATTATGTTACGTTTTACTATATGAAATAAATGATGCTGCACTGAGATCGTTCAGGTGCTTCTGTTTCCTCTCTTCCTCTGGTTTAGCAGTGAGCCTGCATACCTATAAGTCTTTTAGCTGTAGTGGTTTAAGCCAGAATGATTGTTGTCCAGCATTATGTTTTGTTAGGTGACACACCATTATTAAAAGAAGATAAACTTAATTTTGAACACTGGGCACAAAAAAATTATATATATATATATATATATAATATCTCACACCTCTCACATTTTGTAAATATTCTATTCTATCTTTTCATGTGACTACTCTGTAGAAATGACACTTTGATACAATGTAAAGTAGTGAGTGCACAGCTTGTATAACAGTGTAAATTTGCTGTCCCCTCAAAATAACTCAACACACAGCCATTAATGTCTAAACCACTGGCAACAAAAGTGAGTACACCCCTAAGTGAAAATGTCCAAACTGGGCCCAAAGTGTCAATATTTTGTGTGGCCACCATTATTTTCCAGCACTGCCTTAACCCTCTTGGGCATGGAGTTCACCAGAGCTTCACAGGTTGCCACTGGAGTCCTCTTCCACTCCTCCATGACGACATCACAGAGCTGGAGGATGTTAGAGACCTTGCGCTCCTCCACCTTCGGTTTGAGGATGCCCCACAGATGCTCAATAGGATTTAGGTCTGGAGACATGCTTGGCTAATCCATCGCCTTTACCCTCAGCTTCTTTAGCAAGGCAGTGGTTGTCCTGGAGGTGTGTTTGGGGTCATTATCATGTTGGAATACTGCCCTGTGACCCAGTCTCCAAAGGGGGATCATGCTCTGCTTCAGTATGTCACAGTACATGTTGGCATTCATGGTTCCCTCAATGAACTGTATCTCCCCAGTGCCGGCAGCACTCGTGCAGCCCCAGACCAAACCATGACACTCCCATCACCATGCTTGACTGTAGGCAAGACACACTTGTCTTTGTACTACTCACATGGTTGCCGCCGCACAAGCTTGACACCATCTGAACCAAATAAGTGTATCTTGGTCTTATCAGACCACAGGACATTCTCCCAGTAATCCATGTCCTTAGTCTGCTTGTCTTCAGCGAACTGTTTGCAGGCTTTCTTGTGCATCTTTAGGAGAGGCTTCCTTCTGGGATGACAACCATGCAGACCAATTTTATGCAGTGTGCGGCGTACGGTCTGAGCACTGACAGGCTGACCCCCCATCCCTTCAACCTCTGCAGCAATGCTGGCAGCACTCATGCGTCTATTTCCCAAAGACAACCTCTGGATATGACGCTGAGCATGTGCACTCAACTTCTTTGGTCGACCATAGCGAGGCCTATTCTGAGTGGAACCTGTCCTGTTAAACCACTGTATGGTCTTGGCCTCCGTGCTGCAGCTCGGTTTCAGGGTCTTGACAATCTTCTTATAGCTCAGGCCATCTTTATGTAGAGCAACAATTCTTTTTTCAGATCCTCAGAGAGTTCTTTGCCATGAGTGTTACGTACCTGACGGTGGAGTCTGTCTTGTGCAGGGAACAACCGCTCTTGCGCACCCGATTCAAGGACCCCTGGTAGTGTAGACAGAGGCCCGAGAGTGCGGGATGGCATGAGGGCTGGATGGTCACAGATGTTGTAGTGAGATTCCAGCAGGTCATGCAAACAGGAGAATGGTCGTACAAGCAGGGTTGGCAACGTGTAGGCAGAAAGGTACAAAAAGGGTTAGGCAAGTGGATCGTCAAGTTCAGGCAAGGTTCGTTAGCGGGCGGGCAGCGGAGGTACAGAGGAGTAGACAAGCGGATGGTCGTGGATAGCCGGGGTCGATGCAGGTAGCGGACAACAAGTCAAAGCAAGCCGGGTTGACAGGAAACAGGTAAAACACAGGAACAGGTAGGGAGCTGAGGCCCACAGGTCTGGAACGCTGTAGAACAAGCAGCAACTTGATGCAGGATGTCCAGGGTTTAAATAGGCACCATTTGGCGCAGTTTCCGGCGTGTGCGTGCGCACAGGCGTGCGCGCACGCGCACGGGAGCGCGCGAACGCGCACGGGAGCGCGCGAGCGCGTACGGAGGCGCGCGCGCCACCCGGAAACGTCCAGGAACACTGGCAAAGTCCCTTTTACTGACAATGAGGTGCCATGTTGAACTTCCAGTTACCAGTATGAGAGAGTGAGAGTGATAACACCAAATTTAGCATACCTGCCCCCCATTCACACCTGAGACCTTGTAACACTAACGAGTCACATGACACGGGGAGGGAAAATGGCTAATTGGGCCCAATTTGGACATTTTCACTTAGGGGTGTATTCACTTTTGCTGCCAGTGGTTTAGACATTAATGGCTGTGTGTTGAGTTATTTAGAATGGGCAGCAAATTTACTCTGTTATACAAGCTATACACTCACTACTTTACATTGTAGCAAAATGCCATTTCTTCAGTGTTGTCACATGAAAAGATATAATAAAATATTTACAAAAATGTGAGGGGTGTACTGTGATACTGTGTGTGTATATATATATATATATATATATATATATATATTTATACCAATCGGCCATGACTCTATGACCACCCTCCAAATATTGACCTCCAAATAGGTCCCCCGTTTGCTCCATAAGCAGCCCTGACCTGTTAAGGCATGGATGCCGCTAGACCTCTGAAGGTGTGCTGTGGTATCTGGCAGCAACCTGTCAGTAGCGGATCCTTTAAGTCCTGTAAGTTGTGAGGGCCTCCATTGATCCAACTTAGCACATCCATAGATATTCAATTGAAATCTAGAAAATTTGAAGGCCATGTCAACACCTCAAACGTGTTGTGTTCTTTAACCACTTCAGCCCCGGAAGGATTTCCAGCTTTAGGACCGGAGCCCTTTTTGCAATTTGGCACTTCGCCGCTTCAAATGGTAATTGCGCGGTCATGCAATGCACGGTTTAACGTTTTTCCCGAGGCCAGGATTTCGACCTTTAGGAAGGCCCCGACTTCACCAATTTCTTGTGTTGTGCAAACTCCACAACTGTACCGGAAGTTTAAAAGATCTAAAGTTAACTTATAGATACCTACACGATTCAACCTAGTTACCTCCGGGAGTGTTGAATGTCCTGAATTTCCTAGGCGATGACTGTCCAACGACGGTCTATGGTGTCGTGTGGAAGTCTCCAGATCGCCGTAGGTACGGAATTGTCCAGTCCCGACGAATACCTCGTTTGCCCCCTGGATAAACCTCCAGTTATAAACCTCCCACC
>BLSH010148152.1:412622-430538 GCA_018402905.1 Glandirana rugosa
CTAGCACCTAACTAATGTGCGTGCGTGCGTGTCAGAGTACCTCGCTAACTGACCCTGCCTGCCGTTTACGCTGACCCTAACGCACACTAAAAAATAACTGGGGTCACCGCCGGGCGATCGGGGGTTAAAACCTGTAAAAGGTATATACGGCGGGTAATATGATTGAAAAAAAACCTATCTATCTAGCTGGCGTCACCCGTGACACTTTTACGGTGATCACAGGTGACAGGGGGCAATCAAGGGGTTAAAAACTGTATTGGGGGGGGCTTTTCACCTAACTAGGCCTAGTACTAGCCTAACCTAATACTGATTTAGCGTCACAAGGTCACATGTACAGCGATCGCTAAAAATCAGATCGCTGCACTATGTGATATTGTGACAGGAGGGTGACAGGTAGTGAAAGGGTTAACTGGGGGGCGATCAGGGGGCGATCAAGGGGTTAAATGTGCCTATGTGGCCTGGTGTTAGTGTAGTGTTGGTGCACTCACGTTTCTAGATGCTTCTTCTTCCTCTCTGATGTCGAAAAGGACTTCAGGAAGGAAGAGGAAGGAACTTCCCCTGCCTCTGTTTACATTTACAGAGGCAGGGGAATAATGTCATTGGCAGGGCGATCTACAGGGCCAGGCCAAAAATCATTGGCCTGGCCCTGGAGATTGAAAGCCCCTGTAACAAATGCCGTTGCAGCGCCCGCGCCTAGGGGGCGCGCGCGCGCACACGGCGCGAGTTCGCGGCCGCCGTCGTATGACGGCGATTCGCGTTACAGCGCCACTTTGTCGCCGTCAAATGCCGATCAGCCGTCGGCAAGTGGTTAAACCATTCTTGAACCATTTAGTGTGGCAGAATGCATTATCCTGCTGAAAGAAGCCACTTTCTTTAGGAAATTCCATTTCCATTAAGGGGTGCACTTGGTCATCAACAATGTTTAGTTAGGTGGTACGTGTAAAATCCACACAAATGGGCCCAAAGTTTCCCAGCAGAACATTGCCCAAAGCATTGCATTTCATCTGCCAGCTTGCCTTATTTTCATACTGCAACCTGGGGCCATCTTTTGCCCAGTTAAGCAAGGCACACGAATCCGGCCATCCACATGATGTAAAAGAAAACATGATTCATGGCCACCTCCTTCCATTGCTCTGTGGTCCAGTTCTGGTGCTTATATGCCCATTGTAGGAACTTTTGGCTGTGGACACGGGTAAGCATAGGCACCCTGACCGGTCTGCAGTTATGCAGCCACAAAAAAAAAATGTGATGCCCATTTTTCTGCTTTCAACTCATCAGATTCAGGGACAACCTGTTTACTTGCATTCTAATATATTCTACTGACTTTCAGATGCCATTGTAGAAAACTAATATCAATGTAATTCACCTATCCTGTCAGTGGTGTGAGATGGATATATGTAGCAGGTACAAAGCTCCCTGGGGAGAGCGCACTTTCAGGCACAGATACCAGTCCAGTGATGTAGTGAAAAACAGTTCAGTGTTTATTGGTGCTATTTACAAGTGTTGTCCAGTGTTCCACAAAGTAAGCAGGGAAAACAACTCCAAAATAATGTCCTAGCCAATAGCCTAGCACTAACTACTCAAATCCATGTCCTAACTATCAGGCTGGGCAAGCCTAATGCTTGTCAGTCTCCTCATACAATTTTACAGTTTCCACCAACCTTGCAGCTTTCACAGACCCAACTTGTTTGTTCCCCAGACTCTAGAGCAGGCATCTCCAAACTATGGCCCTCCAGCTGTTGTGGAACTACACGTCCCATGAGGCAATGTAAAACTCTGACATTCACAGACATGACTAGGCATGATGGGAATTGTAGTTCCTTAACAACTGGAGGGCCATAGTTTGGAGACCCCTGTGTCTAGAGCACTGACTGAGTTCCAGGTGATCGTAAACAGCCAAAATGGAGAGGTGCAAAACCAGAACTGGATATAGAGTCAGAGGTCTCTAAAAGTATATGAGAGGAGCTTGGGAGATGTACAAACGCTGAACAGGACTTTTCCAGGCTCCCTTTGAGACACTCTGCTACAGTGGTCATAAAGTTATGAATGATCAGTGCATATTAAGCACTTGCCGACCACCTCGCATACTTTTACTGTGGCAGGTTGGCTCCGCTATGGAGATTGCCGTCTATAAACGGAGATCCCCGCAGCTGCAGTTGCGGGCGATGCGCTCTCCTGCCCGCCGCACTCTGCCTGAGTGTGGCCACGGGTCGAGCGGACTCGATGTCTGCCGGCGACCCACGATCGCCTTCTAGAGAGAAAGAACGGGGAACTGCCAATGTAAACACGGCGGTTCACCGCTCTGTCAGTGGGCATGACAGGGATCTACTGATCCCTGTCATCAGGATCAGTTAGATCTGTCATGCCCCTGCCAGCCCAGCCCCCACACAGTTAAAACACGCCTAGGGACCACAGTTAACCCCTTGCTTGCCCCCTGCAGGTTAACCTCTTCCCTGCCAGTGATATTTACACAGTAATCAGTGGCTATTTTTAGATCTGATCGCTGTATAGATGTCAATGGTCCCAAAAAAGTGCCAAAAATGTCCGATATGTCCGCCACAATATCGCAGTCCCAATAAAATTTGCAGATTGCCGCCATTACCAGTAAAAAAAAAATATAGTAAAAATGCCATAAATTAATTCTCATGGTTTGTAAACCCGGCAACTTTTGTGCAAACCAATCAATATACGACGATTGCGATTTTTTTTTACCACAAATATGTAAAAGAATACAAATTGGCCAAAACTGATGAATACATTTTGTTTTTTTATATATTTCTTTTGGATATGTATTTTAGCAAAAAGTAAGAAATATTGGATTTTTTGCAATATTGTCGCTTTTGTTTGTTTAAAGCGCAAAAAATAAAAACCGCAGAGGTGATCAAATACCACCAAAAGAAAGCTCTATTTTTGTTTAAAAAAGTACATCAGTTTCAATTGGGTACAACGCCGCATGGCCGCACAATTGTCAGTTAAAGTGACACAGTGCCGAATCGCAAAAAGTGCTCTGGTCCTAAAGGGGGAAATCCTTTTGGGGCTGAAGTGGTTAAAGCGGTAGTAAACCCATCTATCTAACAGTTTAAAAAACATTTACATGTCGGAAATGTAACACTCCCATTGGTTGTGCTCTAAACCAAACTGTCAAACCATCCAATGGTTGGTGTCATAGCTGATCACATGTGCAGCATCAGCAACCAGTTCCACACTGCCTACCGCATATTTATGGCGGCAGTGTGGACGCTGGCCGCGAATCGCCGTATAAAGATGGCGATCTGTGAATGGCCGCTAGGGGGCGCGTGCCCGCCGCACTCCTGAGCGGCCACAGGCAAAGAACGGGGAACCGCTGATGTAAACACGGCGGTTCCCCATTCTGAAAGTGCGGGCATGGGAGATCTACTGATCCCTGTCACTGGGATCAGTTAGATCTCTCATGCCCATGGTAGCCCAACCCCCCCACAGTAAGAACACACCCAGGGAACACAGTTAACCCCTAGATCTCCCCCTGCAGGTTAACCCCTTCATTGCCAATGACATTTATACAGTAATCAGTGGACATTTAAATTTCTGATCGCTGTATAAATGTCATTGGTCCCAAAAAAGTGTCAAAAATGTCCGAAATGTCTGCTGCAATATCGCAGTACCTCTAAAAATTGCAGATCGCCGCCATTACAAGTAAAAAAAAATAAAATAAATAAAAACCCCAGAAATTAATTTTCACCATCCTTAAACGCGGCCATTTTTGCGCAAGCCAATCAATAAACGGTGATTGTGATTTTTTTTATTACAAATATGAGGAAGAATATAAATCGGCCAAAACCGGTGAAAATAAAATGTCTTTTTATATTTTTTTTTGGATTTGAATTTTTGCAAAATGGTCGCTCTTGTTTTATTTATAGCGGTGATCAGAAATGATGCAGAGGTGATCAAATACCACCAAAAGAAAGCTCTATTTGTGGAAAAAGAAGGACGCAAATTTTGTTTGGGTACAAAGTCGCACGACCGCACAATTGTCAGTTAAAGTGATGCAGTGCCGAATCGCAAAAAGTGCTCTGGTCCTAAACTGGGAAATTCTTCCGGAGGTGAAGTGGTTAAGTAGTGGTCCAAGCATGAAGTATTTACCTGTGACAACCACTTTAACCTACAGGTAAGCCTAGATTAAGGCTTACCTGTGGGTGCCCTGCATATCTCCCAAACCTGCATGGTTCAGGAGATATGCAGTGTTCTGCATGTGCCGACGTCATTTCGACACATGCGCAATGCCGTTTCTCCACTGAGACCGTGCCGTGACTGGTGGGTCCCGTGCTCATGCGCGGGAGTGACGTCACGTGACTCCGGCCAGTCACAGAGCCAGAGACCATGGCCCTGGAAAGGAAGAGGGGCTGAAGATAGATGCCACTAGCACAGGGGACAGCGCTGGACGTCGCCGGATTCGTTTGCAGGTAAGTGGCACATAATGAGCTACTATGCGATGCATAGTAGCCCATTATGCTTCTAATTTACAGGGGTATGTAGAGGAAGTAAACCCAATCTGGTTTACTTCCTCTTTAAGGAATGTAAAAATATAATAGCCAATTTTGAGTAGTCTCTGCCTTTTTGGATCAGTTTTCTCAGCAGTAATGCATAAAAACCTAAATATGGAAATATGGAAACAATTGGGGTTGATTTACTTAACCACTTGCCGACCGACGGCCGCAGTTTGACAGCGGCAAAGTGCCTCGTTATCGCAAACCGCCGTCACCTGACGGCGGCCACAGTAACTAGTATTGTGAGCGCGCCGCTGGAGGCACGCTCGCACGCTCACAGTGTCCTCAGGGAGCAGGTAGGGTGGACTCGATCTCCGCCAGCTACCCACGATGGCCCCCCTGCAGTGAAAGAATGGAGGTCCGTGTATATAAACACGGATCTCTGTTCTGACAGAGGGGGAAGGGCTGTGATCACAGGCTTCCTGTATATGGAAGCCGTGATCACTCCCCTTCCCCTGCCAGCCCAGCCCCCATACAGTTAGAACACACAGAGGGAACACAGTTAACCCTTACAGCGCCCCCTCCAGGTTAACCCCTTCACTGCCAATGGCATTTATACAGTAGTTAGTACATTTTTATAGCACTGATCGCTGTATAAATGCCAATGGTCCCAAAAAAGTGTCAATATGGTCCAACATGTCCTCTGCAATATCGCAGTACCGCTAAAAATTGCAGATCGCCGACATTACTAGTAAAAAATAAAATAAAAACCCCAGAAATTAATTCTCATCGTCCGTAAACGCGGGCACTTTTGAGCAAACCAATCAATAAACGCCGATTGCCAAAAATATGAGGAAGAATATAAATCGGCCAAAACCGATGAAAAAATTTTTTTTTTATATTTTTTTTTTATTTGTATTTTAGCAAAAGTAAGTAAAATTGTTTTTTTTTGCAAAACTGTTGCTTTTTTTTTGTTTATAGTGGCGATCATAAATGACGCAGAGGGGATCAAATACAAGCAAAAGAAAGCTCTATTTGTGGGGAAAAAAGTACACTTATTTCGTTTGGGTAAAAGGTTGCACGACTGCGCAATTGTCAGTTAAAGCGACGCAGTGCCGAATCGCAAAAAGTGCTCTGGTCCTAAAGTGTGAAATCCTTCCGGGGCTGAAGTGGTTAAATTATAACTAAAGGGAAATTTTTTTTACGTTTTGGTTAGAGGGGGGATGGATTAGATCAGTGGTTTTCAACCTCAGTACTCAAGTACCCCCAACAGGCTATGGTTTCAGTTTTCCTTTATCTTGCACGTGTGCTTTAAATCAGAGTCAATGGCTTGGTTTTTTGGACAGCTATTTTATCTAAGAGAAATTCCCAAAACATGGCCTGTTGGGGGTACTTGAAGACAGAGGTTGAGAACCACTGGATTAGAACACCTGTCAGGTTTTTATTGTTGTCTGTGTCTCCATTAGGGAGGTTCCCCCTCTCCATTTGTCCTGTTTACCATTATCATTGATAGTAAAAGTAAAAGAAAATCCCAAATTTTGGGTTGCCCCCAGAAAAGTAATAGAGGGGAAATCTTCCAATGGGACACATGGCAAAAAAAACCCAAAAAACTGACAGGGGTTATAATTCTCTGTTACTCTATCCAAAATGAAAAAAAAGTTGTGCCAATAGTTGTACTCTAAGGCCAATAGACTGTGCAATTCGCAAGTTGTTTCTGACCTTAGTAAATGAGGTAAAGCTTCACTTTACAAAGATTACCCAATCACATGTAAGGAAAATAAAAAATACATTTTTGCACATGATTAAATGATGGATTCTCCTCATTTACTAATCTCTGGAGTAACTACACTAGCAAAGTCCTCTATCTATTTGCCTTTAGTAAAACCACACCATTATGTTTAGTGAAATATATCTATTTTCTCCTGTTATTTCACCAGATTTTTGAAGACTTTTTGTGTATATACAAGCACATTGTTTGCTGTAAACCTCCCAATCACTCCAAACATAATACAATGTACATGCACATCACAATGGTCTAATCCCTTGCTAGAATATATGTCATATGTAGTGCAGAGGAGACTTTACTTTTTCACTATTATTTTTAGAGATATGCTTGGCTCAAATATTCGCAAGACAGAATGGGATTATGAACAGATTCTTACAAAGGTGTGGAACTTGAGCTGTTGTAGGTGTCATAAATTTGAAGGTTTGACAGATGAATACCATAGTGACACTTTCAAGAACATTAGAGAATGACAATGGCTATTCTCTAACAAGAAAAAAACAGACCGGTCCAAAGATATAGCAATGACTTCGACAAATATTACAGCAAAAATTACTTTAAAGCAGGGTTTCTCAACCAGTGTTCCTCCAGATATTACCAGGGGAAAATAGTATTTTTTATTTATTTAATTATTTCAGGTACTTACCGTATTTTTCGCACCATAAGATGCACCTGACCATAAGACGCACCTAGGTTTTAGAGGAAGAAAACAAGAAAAAGAAAAAAATTCTGATCCAAATGGTGTACTAAAATATTTACCAGTGCAGCCATATACCAGATGCATGAAATACAGCCACATACCAGATGCATGAAATACAGCCACATACCAGATGCATGAAATACAGCCACATACCCGATGCATGAAATACAACACATAGGAGTGTCCATAAAATACAGCAATAGACCAGTCCCATGAAATACAGCCATACCTGTGTCCATCCTGACAGAGCTGAGAGGGAGATTCATATCTCCCGCCACCACCGCGCTGTGATGATGTCATCACCCCGCGCCTAGTGGAGCTCCACTCTGCAGCCAGATCCCATTCATAAATAAGACAGAACAGCTCCAGCTGCCGCAGTACTTCATTTGGCCGCTGGGGCCGAATGAAGCCCCAGTAGCTAAATGAAGTACTGAAGCTGCTCTGTCTTCTCACTGTGTGAGATCAGAGCAGAGCGCTCTATGCTGCATTACACTGCGGGCTCGCGGCCGCGACGGGGGGGGGTGGGTTTTTTCAGGTATTCGCACCATAAGACGCAGGGAGACTTTCCCCCACTTTTTGGGGGAAAAAAAGTGCGTCTTATGGTGCGAAAAATACGGTATATAGCGCTGTCAATTTACGCAGCGCTTTACATATACATTGAACATTCACATCAGTTTAAAAATCTTACTACTGCAGCACAATCTCAAAACATTAAATGAGCATTTAATTTCTGTGTAATAGCAGATTAATTATGCTTGGCTCTAACTAGCAGGAATAAGTGGAACTCTCTTTTCACAGTTCATAAAAATAAGATTTTAATTTACCCATCTTGGAATGGATTCATATTTCGCAACTTGATATGATTCCTGGTACAAAAAAAATAATATTAAGGCTGACTGCAGGACAGATGGTCATATTTCTACCCCAAAAGTGCGATTCAGACTTCCTTGTAAAATGGAAAAGTGATAGCGTAAACCAAATGCTGTATTTAGGAAAGCCATTCAGTCCTTTGAATGGGAGGCATTGTGTAAACAAAGCTGGCACCCTTTAAATGTTTGGAAAGGGACATTGACAGTGAACTGAAAATCAAACTATTGCCAGAGTGGTTTTATCTGGTTCATGAGTATCACTAACCATCTGCCAAGGCTTCAATTGCTTCCAGTTGCTACTGTGAAATCTTATATTGTTGCCCAGAGTGAGGGACATTTCTGAAAATTTTGGGAACGAATAAGGTCACCACCTTATTAAAGTTTAAATAAACCCAAATCACTAAAATATCATAAAAGATTTAACTTGTTAATGCAATTTCATATTTTTAAATTTGCAGATGGCAAAGCTCTGTTTTTGTCTACCATTTAGTGAGTAACCTCCGTCTACTACAACCAAACTGACTTATTTTTTAAAAGGGGGGAAGGGGTAATTGTCAGGGTTTTATTTCCGTTTTTGTTCTGTGCTAGCACGGGATATGAGATGAAGTCTCTTAATGAGGACACAAGATTTAAAGTAGAACTATAGGCAAAACGTATTTTTTTCATTTTGGATAGAGCAAGGGAGAGTTATACCCTCTGTCAGATTTTTTTCCACCATATGTCTCGTTGTGGATATTTTCCTTTAGTTCCTGTCCCATATCCAAACAGGAAGTGAGAGGATATTCCTGAAAATTAAAGGAATTCCTTGGGGACCCCCAGGTCACCAGAACTAGTGTCCCCATAGGAAGACTTCACCCCCTATTTCAATTATTGGAGACAACCCAAAATTTGGGATCTTCTTTTACTTTCACTTTCAATGATAATGGTAAACAGGACAAATGGAAAAGGCGAATCTCCTTAACAGGGGCACAGACAGCAATCAAAATTTACAGATGTTTAAAATCCCTTTCCACTATATCCAAAACTAAAAAAAAAAGTTTTGGTTTAGTTATAATTTAACTCTACTCCACTATTTCAAAATAAAAAATACGTATTGGCTACTTTTCCTGAAACTCCCTATGTCTTAAAATTATTTATTAGGACTCATTAAAAGTTATTCAAAGGAAAACTGTCTATGTTGCCTGTCATAACCAGGCATTTTCTTTTTCAATTTACAATATGCTTGGAAATATAAGAAGCAAAAGTTAGATCCTGTCAACATAAGGTGTAATTTATCGTATTTGATAGGAGGTAGTAATGACATTTCCATGTGCTTAAAGATCAATTGAAGTCTTGCTTTTAATTATTGTTATCCAGTCAGGCTACATAACAAGAAAAAATATGGCATTTTTTAAAATGATGCGTTCGGACAGCCCAGGTAAGAAGCTGTTCTGTGCTGGCAGTACGCTGGAGATCTAGACTGCTGCCTTCACACAAAGTACCCAAAGTGGGTCTCCAGAACTTCAACATGCCCCTGTACTATACTCCAGTTAACAATGCTGCTCAGGGAAATGTGCATTGTTGATCACAGTACTGTACAGAAGAGCACCTGTTAGTTGTCTGGCTGCCAAGCTGGCTCTTTTGCTTTAGTTACTTATCTGGAACCATATTGTATATTAATTTTTTTTAACCTTACTCCTACTTTCCTGATCTGCATTATTATAAGGCACACAGTTAGCATTTCCATAAACAGGTCAGTCAAGGCAGCTCTCATATTTTTCTATATACAGGTATACTTCAATGCTCAGTAAGCAGGCACAATTAAATGAATTGCAAGTTCACAAAAACACGTGTATTTTAGGGCATCTTGTCTGAATGCATGCATCTACATGGCTGTAATAAACCCAACAGTTCATGCTTGGAGTGCTTGCCTGGTACTTCAGTATGAAAATCCAATTAGGATACTGCAGGAAACCATAGACTGTAATGAGTTTGGTTACCCCTGCATTTAATATTCCTGATAGACAATGTGCACTGTCAAACAATTTGTTCATTTTAATTGCTTGAGGTGATTGTAGCCGTATTAGTGCAATAGTGCCAGAGAAAATTGAGTACTGTCCGTAATACTTTTTTTATTTGCAATAACATAAAATTTTTCAGGACAAGCTTTCGGGGTATCTCCCCTTCTTCAAGGTCCAAGCAGTACTGAATAAAAACAGTTTTAGCTTGAGAGAAAGAAAATGTCACTGTTCACTTGTGTTTCCTTAGTGATCAGGTTGGTTAACTGCTTCTTCATGCGGCTATATCAAGTATCTTCCTTATTGCTTGAGGTGATTGTAGCCGTATTAGTGCAATAGTGCCAGAGAAAACTGAGTACTGTCCGTAATACTTTTTTTATTTGCACTAACATAAAATTTTTCAGGACAAGCTTTCGGCATTTTCATTTTCTTTCTCTCAAGCTAAAACTGTTTTTATTCAGTACTGCTTGGACCTTGAAGAAGGGGAGATACCCCGAAAGCTTGTCCTGAAAAATGTTATGTTAGTGCAAATAAAAAAAGTATTATGGACAGTACTTCATTTTAATTTAATTCGTTTTTTTTTTTTTTCATTTTTCGGGTACATTCGTACATTCGTAAATTCGTACATTTGTAAATTCGCACATTCGTAAATTTGTACATTCATAAATTCATACATTCGTAAATTCAAAAATTCTTAATTTCGTAAATTTGCAAATTTCGAAAATTAGAAAATCCAAAAATAAGAAAGAAAATCGGAAAATTTGAAATAATATCTAATGAATTAATAATAATGGACTATTAAATTATAGGTATTAGTGTTTCCTTTCAAATGTGTCTGTTAGTGAACGTTACGAATACGAATTTATCCAAAGTTAGGAATTATCCGAAATAACGAATGCCGCATCTAAACAAATGTAACGGAAGGAATTAATAATAATAATAAATAATAATTTAAAAAAGAAATAGAAAAGTTATCATTATTATTGTTATTTATTATTGTTATTAATTTGTTACATTCCATTTGCTTAGATACGGCATTCATTATTTCGGATAATTCTTAACTTTGGATAAATTTGTATTCATTACGTTCACTAACATCCAAATTTGAAAGGAAATTCCAATACCTATAATTTAATAGTTAGTAATAGTTATTATTAGTTAGTCTTTCAGGTTTACGAATTTTCCGATTTTCGCATTTTCAAATTTACGAATTTTCGCATTTACAAATTTACGAATATACGAACATTTGAATTTACGAATATTCAGAAAAATTTGTTTAATGGGGCTTTAACGAATTTCAACAAATTCGTTAAATCGGAAATTTGTTGAAATTCGTTAAAAAACAAATTTGGAATGAAACGAATTGCATAGGTCTAATTCCTGATATGTGCCTGCTGTACCATGTACTTGTATGAAAAAGTATCCTGTTGACTTTGTATTGCTTCCTTTGTGTTAAATCCCTGGTGTTCCTGCCAGTCCTTCTGCTTTCCTATTAAAACTGACCACACTAAGCAGGAGAACACACTGTGGCCAGTTTTCTAGCTATACTGGGGTCAGCCTGCTCTCCTCCAATGATCAGACTTGTCCTGACACCCCCCACCCCCCGCACAGCCATTCAGTGGGAAGCTCAGTGTACTGCTGCTTCTCCTCCCCCAGCTCTTATGCAGCGGAGAACAAAGGGGGAGAATGCAATCAATTATTAAAAAAGGGAGAGAAATGTTTATAATGTTTCCTTTTTATCTATATTCTTTATTTTGATTTTAAACTGAATTGGTTGTTTTACAGTCGTTTACAATCACTTTAAAGCCTCGTGCACACGCGCCGATTATCGTACAACCGCACGTCCAACTTTTGTCCAAATTGGCTGTCCGTGGTTTTATCTAGTGTATTGACGGTAGTCAAGTAATCGTCTGACAAAGCCGAACATAGTGAAGTGTTAGGAGTGTATAAAGAGGAAGTTCAGGTGAATGTGAATTGTGAATTACGGACGCAGGTTTACACGGCCGAACACTTCCTGGATTTCCGAGCATGTGTGTTTACACTTACAACTTTTGCTGCTCCAACTTCTCTACACATGAGCCGAAAATTGGCCAACGCCTTGTTGGCCAACAAAAGTTTTCTAGTCTTCACAGACAACTTCTGTTGGATGATAATTGGAAAATGGCTGTTGGATCGTGCATACTAATGGTCGGATTATCAGACAACAGTCTGTTGGACGACCGTTGTTGGCCAATTATTGTACCGTGTGTACGGCCTTAAGTTTTCCCACAAGAGGTCAAAAATTGAACCCCTATATATCTGTAACTTTCTGCATTTTTTGAAAAATAAACATTAAATAACTGAGGGTTATTTAAAATGTGTGACTAATATTGAAAAGTAATTGTGTTATGTATGGTAGGAACCCACCAGGTGCAAGGTAGGTTTATTTTACACTGAAATGCCTTGTTTGGCTCAAAAAGGTGGCAGCTTTTGTAGGAGGCTGGATATAAATTAAAATGTAAAAATACATTTTTATTTTTTCACTGTAGGTAGAGAGTTTTAATTAAAACAGATATAAAATAAGAAATGGAAAACATTATTTGTACAGACTTTTACAGATATTTTAGGTTTTCCATGCTTTCCATGTCTTTCTGTGTATCAGTGTAACCATAGAATAAGAATGTGTTTATTAGGGCATTCATTTGATTATGTTTAATATATTCTTAAGTGAAGATCAGGTGAACTAATATGCTGTTTCAGTGCTTCTCTCCCTGGAGTTCACCTCTTATGATCTGAGTGTACGAATGTGTCATCAAGATGTTCCAAAACCGAGAGCTTTGCTGCGTAATTTAACATGCTTGTAATGAAATAAATTAATATGATAACATTTGTAAATTTTATTGATGAATTCTATTTCGATTGCAATGAGATCATGTCACTGGGGAATTCTGCTTTTTTACTCTGAGCACGCCAGAAGAAAAGGTTATTTACTGCTGGAAGCTGTTTATGCACTGCACTTTCAAATTTTCTATGGAACACATCACATTATTATGGAAAAGGCAAATTCATTTCAGTTTTCCCATTACGCTCTGGGAGGGGAAAAATCATAAATATCAAAGTCACAAAGTAGTGAAAAACATTTTGTTAAGCAGAGGTGAACATTAAAATATACCAAAGTGGTTATTAAAGCTGAACTCCAAGCTGAAATAATAGACTACCATTCAGTTATGTAGCTATTACAATTCTTACAGTGGAACTACATTGTATCTGAGCACCACAAACCAGAAGCACTATTTAATTCATGTTTAATATTCAGTGCAAACTCACCCATCCATCCATGTCTCCATGCTTTATTTTGCAGAGAAATCACTTAGAAAAACACCCCATAGCATTTCTGGTCTTGGCCATCTTAAGTAAGGGTAGAGGATTCATGTAGCAATTATTTCCTGAAACCAATCTGCCCTTATATCAATCATGCAGGCAGGAGGTTGTGCTTAGCTGAGAAAACCCCTCCTCCCCTCCTGAGACTGCTGGGATGTATGACATCATTTGCCTAGGCATGGAAACTAGGAATAGCTAAAACAGATTAAAACAAGTAAATATGATATACTTTCCTATCTACAGTATATACTAATGATAGCAGCATAAGAAATCAAAATAGTCAATGTTGCTTGAAAGAGTGATGTTTCACTTTAACCACTTCAATAGTGGACACTTTCCCCCCTTCCTGCCCAGACCAATTTTCAGCTTTTAGCGCTGTTGCATTTTGAATGACAATTGCGCGGTCATGCTACACTGTACCCTAACAACATTTTTATCATTTTTTTACCACAAATAGAGCTTACATTTGGTGGTATTTGATCACCGCTGGGGTTTTTATTTTTTTGCGCTACAAATAAAAAAAGACAGAAAATGTTGAAAAAAAAAGTATTTTTTTGTTTCTGTTACAAAACTTTGAAAATAAGTACATTTTCTCCTTCACTGATGGGCACTGATGAAACTGCACTGACGGGCACTGATGAGGCAGTACTGATTGGCACTGATGAGGCGGCACTGATGGGCACTGATGATGAGGCACTTATATGCAGCACTGATGGGTAGAGTTGAGCGAACACCTGGACGTTCGGGTTTGGCGGATCCGACCGAACTTTGGGAAAAAGTCCGGGTTCGGCACCGAACGTTGCCCGAACTTTATCCCGGACCCCGAACCCCATTGAAGTCAATGGGGACCCGAACTTTTAGGCACAAATATGGCTGTAACAAAGTCCTGGCAAGTGCTAGAGGGCTGCAAAAGGAAGTAAAATGGGGGTAAGAGTAGGGCAAGTGCCCTACAAAAAAATGGGGATAGGGAAAATAAATTAAAATCAAATAAAAAAAATGGCAAGGGGTGGTGGATGTGGAGTAGGAGCCTAGAGGTTGACTAGGCCACGACCAAGTCTTGTGGGATCCATGCCTGGTTCATTTTAATAAAGGTTAGCTTGTTCACGTTGGCTGCGGACAGGTGGCTGCGCTTGTCTGTGATAACGCCCCCTTCCGTGCTAAACACACGTTCAGACAATACACTGGCTGCAGGGCAGGAAAGCACCTCCAAGGCATAACGGGCAAGCTCAGGCCATGTGGCCAATTTGGAGACCCAGAAGTTGAATGGGGCAGACCCATCAGTCAGTACGTGTAGGCGTGTGCACACATATTCTTGCACCATGTTGTTGAAATGCTGCCTCCTGCTAAGACGTTGTCTATCGACTGGTGGTGCTGTTTGTTGTGGTGGGCTGCTGACAAAGCTTTGCCACATTTTGGCCATGCTAACCCTGCCTTCTGAGGTGCTGGTGGTGGCACAGCTGCGTTGGTGGCCTCTTCCTCCTCCTCCTCTGCCTTCGCCTTGTGCTTCCACTGAGCCCCCGGTATAATTTGGGAATGCCCTCAGCAGCGCCTCTACCAGTGTGCACTTGTAGTCGCGCATCTTCCTCTCATGCTCCAGTGAGGGAATTAAGGACGGCACATTGTCCTTGTAACGGGGATCCAGCAGGGAGGCCACCCAGTAATCAGAGGAAGTTACAATGTGGGCAACTCGGCTGTCGTTGCGCAGGCACTGCAGCATATAGTTGGCCATATGTGCCAGGCTGCCCACAGGCAAAGACAAGCTGTCCTCTGTGGGAGGTATATCATCTGTGTCCTCTGTATCCCCCCTGCCACGCTCCAGTGATGCCCATGAGCTGCGTTGGGTGCCACCCTGCTGCGATTCCTCCTCCTCCTTCCTCGTCCTCTAGAACTGTGCCCTGGCTTGAATATTTTTGACCTGCCCTATGCTGGTGCAGGAACCCACCCTCCGAGCCACTTGCGAATGACTGGCCTGATAACAGTGGAAATGACCCCTCTTCCTCCTCCTCATCCTCCTGTGCCACATCCTCTTCCATCAGGACCCGAAGTGTTTTTTTCAAGGAGACATAGAAGTGGGATAGTATCGCTGAGAACAGCGTCATCGGCACTGGCCATGTTGGTGGAGTACTCAAAACACCGCAATACGCTACACAGGTCTCACATTGCGGCCCACTCATTGGTGGTGAAGTGTTGCTGTTCCACAGAGCGACTGACCCATGCGTGCTGCAGCTGAAACTCCACTATTGCCTGCTGCTGCTCGCACAGTCTCTCCAGCACGTGCAAGGTGGAGTTCCGCTGCAGCGCAGACAGGCGAGCAGCAGCAGGGTGAGAACGCCGAAAGTGCGCACAGATGGCCTGCACTTTATGCAGCAGCTCTCACATATCCTGGTAGTTTTTTAGAAAATTCTGTACCACCAACTTCAGCACATGCGCCAGGCAAGGGATGTGCGTCAAACCAGCTCGGCCCAGATCCGCTACGATATTTCGGCCATTGTCGCACACCACCAGGCCGGGCTTGAGACTCAGTGGCAACAACCACTCATTGGTCTGTTGTTCAATGCCCATCCACAGCTCCTGCACAGTGTCGGGTTTACCCCCAAACATATCAGTTTTAAAACAGCCTGCTGTCGTTTCCCCCTGGATGTGCTGAAGTTGGTGGTGAAGGTGTTACGCTGAGCGGATGAGTAGGTGGTCGAGGAGGAGGAAGCGCAGTAGGAGGAGGAGGCAGCAGGAGGCAAAGAGAAATGCCCTGCAATCATCGTGGTGGAAGGAAATGCGCCAAATGGCTAGCCGCCTCAGGCCCACCCGCCACTACATTTGCCCAGTGTGCAGTTAGCGAGATATTACGTCCCTGCCCCTGCTTACTGGTCCATGTATCAGTTGTTATGTGGACCTTGCCACAGATGGCATTGCGCAGTGCACACTTGATCTTGTCCCCGACTTGTTTGTGCAGGGAAGGGATGGCTCGCCTGGAAAAGTAGTGGTGGCTGGGAACCACGTATTCTGGGACAGCCACCGCCATCAGGTTTTTGAAACTGTCCGTGTCCACCAGACGGAATGACAGCATTTCAAAGGCCAGGAATTTTGAAATGCTGGCATTCAAGGCTAGGGATCGCAGGTGGGTAGGGGGGTACTTCCTCTTTCTCTCCAGTGTTTGGGAGATGGACAGCTGTAAGCTTCCATGGGACCATGCGGAAATGCTTGGGGACGGTGGCGGACATGGTGGCGTTGCTGTCATATCGTCTGTTTGCTGGGTGGCATGTGACACTGTCACTGTAGAGGTGGAGGAAGAGGCCGAGCAGCAGCAGAAGAGGAAGCAGGAGGAGGCCGAGACCTTTCTTGGATTTTGAGGTAATTATTCCAATGCAGCTTGTGCCTTGAATTTAGATGCTTGGTCATAGGGGTTGTGCTCAGGTTGAGAACATTTATGCCCCGGCTCAGGCTATCATTGCACAGCTTGCAAACCACTCATGTCTTGTCGTCAGCACATTGCCTGAAGAACTGCCACATGGGGGAACGCCTTTGAGCTGCCTTTGGTGTGCTAGGTCCCTGGGTGCGGTGGGTAGTAGCAGGCCTACTGTCTAGGGGACACTCGCTCCACTTTTGCAACCTACTTCCTCTTTTGCTGTGCTGGTGCCCCTGTGCAACCACCACCTCTTCCTCCAAACTGCACACGTCACTCGCATGACCCTCATTCCATGTGGGGTCTAGGACCTCATCATCCTCCACATCATCTACCACCCACCCTTCACCACTGCCTTCCTTGTCAGTCTGCACACTGAGGCAAGCTGCAGCAGTTGACACCTGTGCTTCGTCATCATCAGAAACGTGCTGCGCTGGTGTTTCCATGTCCTCATCCTGCAACAGAAGTGGTTGGGCATCGGTGCACTCAATGTCTTCCACTTCTGGGGCAGCGCTATGTGGATGGCTCACGCAAAGCACACCAGGAGAGTCATCAAAAAGCATAAGAGTCTCTTGCAGGACTTGAGGCTCAGACTGCTTGGCTAATTTACAAGGGGCTGAGGTGAAAAACAGATGGCCATGGGGTTCAGGTGCCAACTCTGAGCTTTCATCAAGGGACCGGGAGGGAGACAATGTGAAGGAACTGGAGGCATTGTCAGCCACCCAATCTACTATCGCCTGTACTTGCTCTGGCCTCACCAATCGTTGAGGGGCATTCAGGCCTACCATATACCGGTGAAGGTTCTGTTGGCTACCTGAGGAAGGTGTTTCCCTTGTGCGTGTAGCAGGCACACCTCGGCCACGTCCTCTCCTTCCAACAGGAGGTTCACCAACACCACCAACACCAGCAGCACCAGCAACACCAGCAGCACCATGACCACGTCCCTTATTTGCTCTCCTCATTGTGCCCGCAAATGTACTATGTAGCCCTATGAAAGTATTTATTAATACCAATTAATACCTTTTTTTTTTTTTTGAAAACACCAACGTAGAAGGACTTTTTATTTTGGTGCAACAAATGCACCGCTCACACCAACAGCTGGAAGCTCTCCCTTTAGAACTAGGAGATGATTTTTGAACAATAATCTGTCCCTCTAAGCAACAGCTGGAACCTGGCCCTATAGGAGATTTTTCAGGAAGATGCAACCACAAAAGTTTTTTTTTTTTTTCCATAATTAACCATAATTATTTATGAAAGTATCCCGATGTATCATGTAAACGCCCGTGTTACTCCTCTCGTTTATTCCCTGCACCAGTACCACGACGACCACAACGACCACGACGA
>BLSH010148152.1:443006-462926 GCA_018402905.1 Glandirana rugosa
ACAAAGGATGAGTTGATTTTTGGGGGGACCCCACGCCGTTTTTTCGGCATGGGGTTCCCCTTAAAATCCGTACCAGACCAAAGGGCCTGGTATGCTCCTGGAGGGGGACCCCATGCCAGTTTTTTCTTTAAAACTATGGTGTGGAGTTCCCCTTCAAGATCCCCAGAGGACAAGTCGCATGCCAAAGTCGGATCAGTGAAGACACTGATACGACTTTGATCCGACTTCAATGCTTTTCAATGGGCTGAAGTGGGATCAAAGTCGGACAAAAGTAGTACAGGAACCTTTTTCAAAGTCGCTCCAACTTTGAAAAACACAAGTCGGACCAGTTAAGACGGCTCTCATAGGGAATCATTGTTTTTGTGACGTAATGCAACTTGTGCTCTTCATGTCGGTCCGAGAATCGGACTAGTGTGAACCCAGCCTAAGATGTAAAGTAAATGTCAAGCTAAAAACGTTTTCATTTTAGTTTTTTTTTTTGAGTAGGAAACAACTGGAACTCCTGTTGGATCAATACTGCTAACCGGTGCTCCGTTAGAGAGATTGACCTCACTTTATGCCCTGCTGACAACAACTTCACCACACTGACAGTAAAGGAAAATTTAGCAACAGGCAAAAATAAAAATCTGACAGGGGTTCTAAACTTCACCATCTCTACTAAAAAAAAACTATTGCTATCTGTTGCTTTTGTGAGTGATAACACATCATTAAGATGGGAATTGGAGGTCACTCTCTCTAACTGGGGTCAGAAAAAACATTTTGGTTGGAAATACATTGTAAGATAAACATAGTATACGTACCTCCCCGCTGCGCCTCAACGCCACGCCCACACGGCGAGTGGCACGGCTTGGGCCTAGCTGACGTCAATGCGCACGTTCCTCGTGTACCACTTCTGGCGTCTTTATGAGAGAGCTTCCATGGCATTCACAATAGGCGATACTCACGATGGCGGTGACGCCTTCCCTCACATTAGTCGCCTGCGTGACGTTGGCGGTATTCACTGGTCTCAGCGGACGATTTTTACTTTCTATCCAGGCATGGTCACTCCTGCTTGGTCAGTGGCTTGGGTTAACGAGCTCAATGTAGCACTTTTTCCTTTACATGGACACTCCAGTTATGATTACAACAGCGGTTCTTTTTTCCTTTTTTACCCAAAACCCCCTTTTTTTTTGGACACACAGTTTCTCACACCCATTATAGTCACTTTAGTTTGGACACATGATGCAAATAGCCATAGTTTTCTAATACCTCACTTCACATTTTCAGTACATTATCACATTACCTCTCATTACATACACCATCCCTTTTTAGCACTAGCACTGTTTTACTTTCTTTTTCCTAGATATTTTGTACCATTCAGCTGACATTCCCTAAGCCACCATATCCATAAATATGTATGTTGTTTTCAGATGCCTTGGGTGATTAATACTATATCGCCATGGACCCGTCAGTGGTACACATCATTGGCAACTACTTATCTACTCTTCTCTCTCTGCTGTTGTACCACCTCAATATACCGCCTCAGCTCCCATGCTGGATAATGATGCCCAGCCTGCCTCAATGTTTGCTGCCACACCCCATAGCCACAGGTGATCTGTAAGTATGGGTGGGGTGTTCCTAGCATGACCCATTACTTATTGATCTGTATATTCTTTTTTAGATATTCTACTGACATAAGTTCCTGATGAGTGGTTGCATGGCCACGAAACGCGTAGAGCCTTCGACCCTACAACCATGTGTCATACTAGAATCATTCACCTAGACTAGCATGCTTTGTATATTTTCTTGCATTTTTACTATGATTATCTCATTAGTATGCTGTTAGCCATTAATTATTTACCTAAACACAAATATACAGCGATCATGCAACAATGTTTCATGCATGTATGTATGGGTATGTATATATATGAAATATGTCCTATTTTTTATTACTACATGTATTAGTGATTATATATGTGGTCATTAGACCTCTGTCTTCTGACAGATGAAATAAAATTATTTTTCCAACTACTATGTTTCCTGTTGTCCATATAGCGTGCCTCATTTTAAGTCCCAAACCTCCTTGTATTTTTTTTCATAGTATACGTACCTGATTATGTTATGGTTATCTTATCTAACCCTGCCCAAAGAGACTCAGAATATGAGAGGGAGGGCAAGTTATGTGAGCCAGTCAGGCTCTGCTGCATCCCACAATGCTCTGAATATAAAAGTTAGGGTATGTTTACACTAGTGGTTGGGGTGTGGTAAAACCATGTGATTGAGTTGCATCCTTACTTCCCCCTTAAACACTCCTCTTTAGCTGCAATAGCAGCAACCTTGAGTGTACACATCCTGAGGCCACAATTCTTTGCAGCAGAAATTATACCTCTTCTTGCACTCAATGGGCACTACCACCCACCAAATGAGACCCATTCAATGAATGCTTAAAGTGGATGTAAACCCGATTCATGAAATTTGAGCTGGACACAGATCTGCAGTGTTTTCTTATCTCTCTTCAAAGCACTTAGTCTCGTAGCTGTCTCTTGCCCCATAGCTCTGCTATCAGCCTGATAAGTTCTCACATGTTCTCCGAGACGGGAGATAGACGCGTGTGTCGGGGGAGGTTGCTATAAATAGATTAGCAGAGAAATTGCCGTCTAAGAGCAGAGCTCTGTACATTGCTGTGACGGAACCATCCAACCCGCACTCCTTTGGGTGCTTCCGTCAGTAATATTGGTTCCTCCAGATCCCAAATATTACAGCAATGTGTAGTAAATTTTTATTTTTTTGAAACCCGTGGTGTGTGAAATACACCTTTCAAGCTCACCCGGTGCAAAAAAAAGTGCACAACACAAAAGACAAGACACAAAAAGTGCACTAGGTGTACACACGGTTCCCCTCTGAAGAGGATGGACCTATACCCTGATTCCCCGGGGCGCAAGGCTCCTGACAGGAACTGAGGCATCGTGCACCAGGACTGCCTAGCCGAAGCCGGGCAACCCCCGTTCTCTAGGCGGCCAGCCGAAACTGACCGCCCCGATACTAGGTGGGACTCCCCCGAAGGGAGACCCCATGAGAGGCGGTGGATCAAGCCAGAAGGCCATACCCACCACCTTCCCAAGATGTTCAGGGTAAGCACGAAGACCGTACACCTTACTAATCAAATGTGCAAGTGTACCCAACAATCAAGTGACACAACACTACAAACAACACACAAAAAACATATAAAAGTGGGGGGAGGATAGCGGAGAGGTGAAAAGGTGCCTTTGTTCTAGACAAAGGCCATGTGTAGTAATTAAGACAGACGAGGCTAGCTCAGTTACAAGCTGAAACATGGAATGGTTTATTGGCCAATGAACAGACTATATATACACAAATGAAAAGTATGTCAGTCCCCCACATGCACAATAACCCAAATATTTACCCAAAACATCACACAATGGGTTAGATAACGAGGTAGGGCTGACTCATGGCTATCCCCCTCCCGTCTGGCAACTGATAATGATATAATTAACATGCTAATGAACGCAGCACCTTAAGCAGGAGACAGACCGTCTCCTCCAGACTGGAATAGGAATAGTCTTTTGAGCAAATCCAAGAAAACATTCTCTCAAAAATGTAACAGAAAAATATAGCAATAACAAATAACACAGTGAATGTGGGCAGAAATGGTCCCTACAAACAGTGTCCGTGACAATTGCTTTCTGCCTTTGCCTATGAGGAGTGGGGATGTGTGCCTTTCCTCCAATCAGCTGTCTTGGCTGTATGCCAATGATCCACTCCCAGAGGTAACCAGTATAAGAAAAATGTTAACACAATCTCCACTTTCTGAAGGATAAATACAGAAGAAGACAGCAGATATATATGTAATACTTATATAGAGAGATTTTCTTTATCCCTGTGTATCATCTGAGGCTGTTCCCTTCACTGGGTATATAGAGGGCTCACATCCACTTTAAGGCGTCAAGAGACATTTTTTTTTTAATGCATATCTTTGCAGCACTGCTGTTGATAAGTTAGTTTTGAATTTAAAAGTTCAGTGTTCCAAAAAATTGAATGTGGTTACAGTATGTTAAATAGTGCATAGAAATCAAACAACTTCTAACTTCAGCTTTTTCAAAAAAGCTTTGACAAGAAAAACCTGAAAGCTGATCGGTTTCTATGCAGAGCTGCACCAGATTTTGCACTCTTCTAGTCTTAGTAAATCAATCCCTATATATTCTATAAGAGATATACAGTATGTACACTATAGTTATCTTGGACAGATATGGTGCACACAGATAGCAAAGGTGAGTATATATATATATATATATTTTAAATCACATTAACATAACAACAATATAACAGAAAAGACTAATGATAGTCAAGTACAACCTATTTTGTTTTATCCATAAAAGAACAATACTAAATTACAACAGGCAGTTTTATATTTATATGATATACAGTATTTCACAAAAGTGAGTACACCACTCACATTTTTGTAAATATTTCATTATATCTTTTCATGTGAAAACACTGAAGAAATTACACTTTGCTACAATGTAATGTAGTGAGTGTACAGCTTGTATAGCAGTTAAATTTGCTGTCCCCTCAAAATAACTCAATACACAGATATTAATATCTAAACCGCTGGCAACAAAAGTGAGTACACCCCTAAGTGAAAATGTCCAAATTGAGCCCAATTAGCCATTTTCCCTCCCCTGAGTCATGTGACTTATTAGTTTTACAAGGTCTCAGTTGTGAATGGGGAGCAGGTGTGTTAAATTTGGTGTTATCGCTCTCACTCTCCCATACTGGTCACTGGGAGTTCAACATGGCACAGAACTCTCTGAGGATCTGAAAAAAAGAATTGTTGCTCTACATTAAGATGGCCGAGCCCTAGGCTATAAGAAGATTGCCAAGACCCTGAAACTGAGCTGCAGCACGGTGGCCAAGACCATACAGCGGTTCTAACAAGATAGGTTCCACTCAGAACAGGCCTTGTCATGGTCGACCAAAGAAGTTGAGTGCATGTGCTCAGCGTCATATACAGAGGTTGTCTTTGGGAAATAGATGTATGAGTGCTGACAGCATTGCTGCAGAGGGTGAAGGGGTGGGGGGGTCAACTTGTCAGTGCTCAGACCATATGCCGCACACTGCATCAAATTGGTCTGCATGTTTGCCGTCCCAGAAGGAAGCCTTTTCTAAAGATGATGCACAAGAAAGCCTGCAAACAGTTTGCTGAAGACAAGCTGACTAAGGACATGGATCACTGGAACCATGTCCCGTGGTCTGATGAGACCAAGATAAACTTATTTGTTTAGATGGTGTCAAGCGTGTGTGGCGGCAACCAGGGGAGGATGTACAAAGACAAGTGTGTCTTGCCTACAGTCAAGCATGGTGGTGGGAGTGTCATGGCCTGAGGCTGCATGAGTGCTGCCGGCACTGGGGAGCTACAGTTCATTGAGGGAACCAACATGTACTGTGACATACTGAAGCAGAGCATGATTCCTTCCCTTCAGAGACTGGGTCGCATGGCAGTATTCCAACATGATAATGACCCCAAAAGCACCTCCAAGACCACCACTGCCTTGCTAAAGAAGCTGAGGATAAAGGTGATGGACTGGCCATGCATGTCTCCAGACCTAAATCCTATTGAGCATCTGTGGGGAATCCTCAAATGGAAGGTGGATGGGCGCAAGGTCTCTAACATTCACCAGCTCTGTGATGTCATCATGGAGGAGTGGAAGAGGACCCCAGCGGCAACCTGTGAAGCTCTGGTGAACTCCACGCCCAAAAGGGTTGAGGCAGTGATGGAAAATATTGACACTTTGGGCCCAATTTGGACATTTTCACTTAGGGTACTGACTTTTGTTGCCTGCAGTTTAGACACTAATGGCTGTGTGTTGAGTTATTTTGAGGGGACAGCAAATTGACACTGTTATACAAGCTGTACACTCACTACATTATATTGTAGCAAAGTGTCATTTCTTCAGTGTTGTCACATGAAAAGATATAACAAAATATTTAAAAAATGTAAGGGGTGTACTCACTTTTGTGAGATACTGTATGCTATATGATAATCACAAAACAAGACAATTAAAGTGGAACTAAACCTAACTGTTTCCAAAGCCAGTTACATTCAAGGCATGTCATGAATGATAACTGTCACAGTTGCTGGGGCCCTCAACTGAGCTGTCAAACTATCAAATGGCTGGGGTCATAACTTATCACACCTGCAGCACCATGGCAACTGCAGATCAAACAGAGGCTAAGATAGCAGCTTCCCAGCTGTAAAAGATAGGAAGGCTTAATTCCACTAGCAGCCTAGCCTCTCTTCTCCCAGCTGTAGAGTGTTCGTTTGTTATGGCCCAGGGTAGTTGTTAATGTTTGTGCTAAGAAGTTCTAGAACAGCTTTAACTTTCATGGTGATTATCCACTTGTTTATTTTTGTATTATTATCTTTTATCATTTTTTATTATAAGTACTGGTAGCAGTAAATGGTTAGGAATAATTTTTGGCACTTGTGCTGTTATTACATAAAGCATTGATAGACCCAGCTAAAGCATAGACCTGACCCTTAACCAAAGTAGGGTAAACCAAGACTGCAGGCCCCCACAGGCTTATTTTTTCTAAGCTCATTCTTAAGTTTTTCCTTAAGATTAGAGTTGAGCGAACACCTGGACGTTCGGGTTCGGAGGGTCCGTACGAACTTTGGGAAAAAGTCCGGGTTCGGCACCGAACATTGCCCGAACATTATCCCGGACACCGAACCCCATTGAAGTCAATGGGGACCCGAACTTTTAGGCACAAAAATGGCTGTAACAATGTCCTGGCAAGTGCTAGAGGGCTGCAAAAGGAAGTAAAATGGGGGTAAGAGTAGGGCAAGTGCCCTACAAAAAATGGGGATAGGGAAAATAAATTAAAATCAAATAAACTAGGAGATGATTTTTGAACAATAATGTGTCACTTACAGCTGCAGCTAGAACCTCTCCCTTTAGAACTAGGAGATGATTTTTGAACAATAATCTGTCCCTCTAAGCAGAAGCCTCTACCTAGTGCAGTCAGATCGCTCAAAGCAGCAGTATGTGAAATCTCAAATTACTCCCACAATCTGATCGTTGAGTACGATCCTAACGATCGTTGTGTTAGGCAGGGTTTGATCTGCAATGTGTCACTCAAAGCAGCAGTATGTGAAATCTCAAATTACTCCAACAATCTGATCGTTGTGCACGATCATAGCGATCGTTGTTTTATGCAGAGTTTGATCTGCAATCTGCAACTCAAAGCAGCAGTATGTGAAATCTCAAATTTTTGCTATCTGTCCCTCAGAGCAACAGCAGTAGTAATCTCAGGATGCAGGATCAGATGTTAAAATGTCTGTAATCTCTCCCTCACGCCGGCAGCTTCCTCTCCCTACACTAACCCAAGAGCATGTGACATGCAGCACTGTGACTCCAGCATAAAGAGGCTGGGTCACATGAAGCACTGGCCAATCACAGCCATGCCATTAGTAGGCAAGGCTGTGATGGCTTCTAAGGGCAAACCAGTGAAACGTTTGTTGATTGGCTGCCCTGCAGCTATTCAACATGCGTGATCAACTACCAGAACCCGAACGTTTTTTGAAATGTCCGTGTTCGGGTCCGGGTCCCGGACACCTGAAATTTCGGTACGGACCCGAACGTTACAGTTCGCTCAACACTACTTAAGATAAAATAAATTGACCAGATTGAATGTCAGGTGATTAAATATGGCTATTAAAGGCACAGAAAATCTCTGGAGCCTACAGTATATCTGTTTCCACAGTACAGGCCTTTTATTAATAAGACCTACTTGTAATACGTTTATTACAATGAAACTCAATACATAATGTTCTACAAAATATCATTCTGACAGGCCAACAATATGAGAATAATAAAAATATAAAAGGATTTTGATGTATTTTAGCTTCTGGGCAGGAAACAACATTTATCGTCATCCTTTCAGCAGATGGTTTATAATTTGATTGCTTCTGTAAAAGATTATCTCTGTTGTGTCTAAGATGTATGATTGAATCCCTTTAACATCCCTTCTCACGATGTGTGCATCTCTAGGAAGCTTACTTATTAATTGCATATGGCAATAAATTTAGTTTATAGCTGCTATAATTTGAGTTAAAGGGGATGTGTCTGATACAAAGTTGCATAGTAAAACACTTCAGCAATATATTCAATATCTGTTTCACTGTAATAACTCTTAAAGAGCTAAGTGCATTAATCAGATCTATAGTTAAACTAAGCAGGTAATGAGTATTTGCCATTTTAAAGAACCAGTATTTCTATAAAAAAAAAAAAAAAAGAATGGGTCAAAAAGGTTTGTAATATTGAATACATTATTATCCAATAAACTTTGTACCACAGCACTGTATTAGGAACGTTGTGCTGTTTGTGGAAGTTAAATCTAAAATGTGTATCCTTCATTGCTCCAATAATACACCCCAACCTCTGAATTTAATCAATGCCCATATTATATACTGTAGAAAGCCATAACATCATAATGCATGAAAATTCCATCAAAGTTGATGTCCTTGATTCAATCACCATGTAATACAATGACAAACCAAGCATTTAGGCTTTTCTTAAAGAAGTAAATAGGGTGTATGCACATAAGGCTGGCCATGTATTAGTAGATGTTCTAACAATCATTTGTACAAATATTCTTATGAATATTCTCAACTGATGATGATTGAATGTCATTTGAAAGTACTTCAAAATTTGGTTTGCTTTTAACATGTAATTTTGGATTGAATGGACTTTCCCGAATGAAAACTACATACACTGTTAGATGTTTGTGCGTTCAAGAAACATTTCCATCCTGCTCTTTCGAATTTCTCTTCAGTCAAAGAAAGAATGTCAAATTGACCCCATTAGAAAATCAAATGAATGTTGTTAACCTCTTGCCTACTAGGCACATTCACTCCCTTCCTGCCTAGGCCAATTTTCAGCTTTCAGCGCTGTCACACTTTGAATGACAATTGCGCGGTCATGCAACACTGTACCCATATGAAATTTTTATAATTTTTTTCACATAAATAGAGCTTTATTTTGGTTGTATATAAAATTGTTATAAAATTTTGCAAACAGGTAATTTTTCTCTTTCACTGATGTGCACCGATGAAGCTGCACTGATGGGCACTAATAGGCTGCACTTATGGGCACTGATAGGCAGCATTGAAGGGCACTGATAGGTGGAACTGATAGGCAGCACTGATAGGTGGCACTGATGGGCACTGATAGGCACTGGTAGGCGGTACTGATAGGCACTGATAGGCACTAATTGGCAGCAATAATTTGCAGAACTGGTGGGCACTGATTGGCAGCACTGGTGGGCTCTGATTAGTAGCACTGGTGGGCATGTTGGGACTGCACTGATAATCAGTGCCCTGAGTATCAGTGCTGATGTCCCTTTCACACAAGCCAGTTGTGGCGTCTCTTCTTCTCTCCTCATGCTGTCAGCTTGAGGAAAGAAAAGCTGATAACCGGTTTGTGTTTACTTTTGTGATCAGCTGTCATTGGACACAGCTGATCACGTGGTAAAGGGCTGCTGTGATTCCTAAGGACAGAGCGATCACAGAGCGTGCCGCAGGGGGCATGTGAGCAGCGTGATCACAGAAGGCCGTCAATAGACGCTCTCCTGAAAAGTTAGCCTGTGCTGTAGCCATCATTCGGCTATAGCATTGGTGGGAAGGGGTTAAAACAGTTACAGGCAGTATATGGGCAGCTTAAAGTGATTGTAAACGATCACCTTGTAAAACAAGCAATTCAGTTTAAAATCAAAACAAAAGGCAAAACATTTGTGTATAGATATATAAAAAAATGATAAATACCTATTTTGCCCCCTTTTATAAATGATCACATTCCCTCTGCTCCCTCTGTTTTCAGCCGCATAAGAGCTGGGGAAAGAGAAATAGCAGCACACTGAGCTTCCCAGTGAATGGCTGTGAATTGGGGGCATGTCAGGACAAGTCTGCTCATTGGAGGAGAGCAGGCTGAGTTCCCAGCACAGCTAGAGAACTGACCACAGAGTGTTCTCATGCTTAGTGTGGTCAGTTTTTAATAGGAAAGCAGAAGAACTGACAGTTTCATCAGGGTTTTAATACAAAGGAAGCAATACAAAGAGAGCGGGATATATTTTCATAAAAGTACATGGTACAGCAGCCACCTATCAGGACTATGAAATGTTGGAGAAACAAACACTTGAAGTTCCCAACTCTTCCTTTTCCCTGAAGACACTTACAAAGTTACTACTCTAACAGCCATGCTTTTATTTACCCACAAATACCCCTCAGATTCAGCACTCACCGGAAACGTCAGACCCACATTTCAGAAGGTCTATAAGCACTTGTCTTGCAGCTTTCTGATCATCAGTTTTTCAGCTATTCACCTGTAGAAACAGAAATCACTCTGTGTGGTTCTATCTCCTCTTAGCTCCACAGCAGCACACCTATACAGGGTTTATTTTATTTATTTATCTTAGGTACTTATATATCACTGTCAATTTACGCAGCACTTTACATATACATTGTACATTCACATCAGTCCCTACCTTCAAGGAGCTTACAATCTAAGGTCCCTAACTCACATGCATACATACACATACTAGGGATAATTTTAGACAGGATCTAATTAACCTACCAGCATGTCTTTGGAGTGTGGGAGGAAACCAGAGTAGCCGGAGTAAACCCACACAGGCAAAGGGAGAACATGCAAACTCCAAGCAGGTAGTGTCGTGGTCGGGATTCAAACCTGCAACCCTTTTGCTGCTAGGTGAAGGTGCTATCCACTACACCACTGTTGCAGCTTCAAATCCCCTTGGACTTTCCTCCTTCAATATATTGGCCAGGAATTTCATATGCAGTCATGGAGTTAAAACAAAAATAAAATCAGCATAGTGTCACTCTGATTTATTAAAAACAAAGTAAAAACATTCACAAACACCCACTCTAACATGCCTGACATGTTTCGTCCATTGGTTTCATCAGGGGCGTAGTGCTGGCTAAGCAGCTACTTCCCTGGAACCGGTTAAAAGTTAGCCCTTTCAATACCCAATCTATGTGCACATAAATAAAACATCTTACATAATATCTAAACCTAACACATATCTAACAACATATTTTAAAACATTGTACATTATACATTATACATAATCCCACATATATTAAAAATATAATATAAAACATCAAACAGATACAGTCTAGCACCATGGTCAAATGCTGTATTTGCAGATTTAAAACTTGTGACCAGCACATTAAATAGCCCAATTACATGTATGTTTGCACAGAATGAATGTACATGCATATTCAATAGCTGAATTACTATGATATTTTTTTTTAAAAAACCCTGGTATTTCCAGGCAGGCTCCCTTTATAGGCCTAATGCATTTAGCCTCCAAGATCAAATAGGACCAACGCGTCCTCAATAAAGCAAATTAGTCTTTATCTATATTCATTCTATACAGTTTCTGAATCCAGAATGTCTCCCTTTTTGAGACTTCTTTCTTCAAATTTGTCACTGGTCAGAATTTTTCCATTTTTTTATAACCCCCATATTTTCATACCTTTATGGTCTGCAATCTGACAAATTTACAAAGAGATTCTATGCTAATTGTTGAATTGTGCTCTTATTTATTGTTTACATTTATACAAAAAATGGAATAAGACTATTCTGCGTTGCAACACAATATAAATGACTGAGGCAGAATTAAAAAATTTAAGGTGATATTAACCCTTCAGTTTTTAACCACTTTCAGTAGCTGATTTATTTAATTATTTACTGAGCATGTAGCCTCTTTATCTTTTAATCCTTGTCTACTGCTGCCCCAAGTTTCATGTTTCAGGGTCACCTCTTTCTCCTGCAGCATCATGGAGTCACCCTTACATGCAGGGACTAGCGTTGCATCTCCTTACCCTGTGTGCATCAGTAGAAATAAACATCCCTATATCCTAGGATTACAAGGTACTCACCTGCTCTTACTTCCCAATCTGTTCTCCAAGCTAACAGACTGGCTCCAGACCGCACTGTCCACTACTAATCTTTTCCTGTGAAGACCAAAAATCCAAGAAAACAGCTGTGAAAAGGCAGGCGTCAGCAGCATTGAAAGTCGTAAACTGTAAGTGCTGGGGTAAAAATTGTAACAAATAGTTTACTGAAGAATCGTTATTTTATTTTGTTTACTTTGGAATCACCCAAAAACTAAAATACTACTGTTTGAAGGCCATGGGTAATTTATCAGGGCAATGGCAGGTATTAGCGCTTCAATCACCACCACACCATGATTGATATGGTGCAAGGATGATTGAAGCGCATTATTTCTATTTTTGCCTTGTAATGTAAAATGAAATGCAGAATCAGTGGAAGATCTGAGTATGACACTTGCCACTGTTGCCTGTCCCAAGATGCAGAGTGCCATTTGCCACCATTGCCTGCCACCAGATGCAGAGTGTCATTTGCCACCATTGCGTGTCACTTGCCACCATCACCTGCCACCAGATGCCACATGTCACTTGTCCCTGTAGCCTGCCACCAGATGCAGCTTGTCACGTGCTACTGTTGCCTGCCACTAGACACAGCTTGTCACTTGCCCCTGTCACCTGCCACCAGATGCAGCTTGTCACTTGCCACCGTCACCTGCAACAGATGCAGCTTGTCACTTGCCACCGTCACCTGCCACAGATGCAGCTTGTCACTTGCCACCACCGCCTGCCACCAGATGCAGCTTCTCCCTTGCTACCATTGCCTGCCATCAGATGCAGCTTGTTACTTGCCACCCATCGCCTGCCACCAGATGTAGCGTGTCACTGGTCACCTGTCACCAGATGCAGCATGTCACTTTCTATCCTTCGCTGGCCGCCAGATGCAGCTTCCCACTATCCTGCCACCAGATGTAGAATGTCACCGTAGTCTGCCACCAAAAATATGAATTTCACACCAATTTTTGAGGGTTTTTTTTCTGCAGTGGAAGAACTTACTTGTTCACACCCTCTTCTTGCAGCCTCACAGCCTCTCCCCAGTTCTACAGCATCCGACAGAGCAGGGAAAACAGCACATGCACAGTTGCTACTGTGTTCCATCCTATTCTAGAGTGAGAGGGTGGAACAGCAGTGATGAAAGGGTGGAACAGCAGTGATGAAAGGGTGGAACAGCAGTGATGCGGTATGGGTGCTGAGAGATGGTGTCATCTCTCTGCTCAGCCGCCGCACCTCGACCCGTGCAGCCTTTGCAGCCCAGCTGCAAGTAAAGCACAGACAAGCATCGGTCCGTGGCCCGGGGGTTGGGGACCCCCCCAATTTAATGGACTGTTTTACTATCTAAGGCATAATATGGTGTTTTATTAATGGGTCTTGCATATTATACCTTATTTAACTTAGTACATTATGTTTTGAATTGTTCCTTCTTCAGCTGTTTCTCTGATATGATTTGTTAAGACCAATGTATCCTCTATTACTGACTGTAAATATTAAATAGTTTACTTTGACAAGCCGATTAGTGAATATGTAAATCAAGATTAAATATATGCTTGTTTATGGCTAGTGTAATTAGTGTAATTTATTTGCTTAAAAGTTTGGGTTTAACAAATAGAGATGAGTTAACTTTTTCTAGGTCATGCAAGTTTCTTGTGAATATAAACATATTTATATTAATCCCTTTGCATTTGTAGAGGAGGGTGATGTGCTACACAGTGATGCCTTGCAGGCCACTTTGGAAAAAGGTTCACATGATAAGACTTGCTCTGATGCTGCATGTAGGCTCTCCAATTCTCTAGGTACTCCAGGGAGCAAGAGATCCTTTGATGTGCAAAACTCAATTCCTCATCAGTAATGAAGCATTTTAAGTGAAACTTGCACAGATTATTATCCTTATAATTATTCTGCTTTGCTGATAAAGAACCCTGACAGGCTTTACAATCATGAATTTGCAAGCATGGAATTTTATATGCCAGAAACAAAGGACTTTAGTTTGCAGCAAAAATTCCTAACTTAGGTATAGATGTAAACCTTCTCATGCTACAAATGCACTAATAAAATATTCAGAATATTAAAATACTGTATGCATCAAGCTATATCATGAAACAGACAAAAAGAATAATTTGCAACTCAAGGTTTATCTATGATCAAAATGTAAACTCATATAGTGTGGGGGGTTAGCTCAATGGGGATCACCTTACCTGGGAAAAAGGTAGTCCAAACTGCAGGTTTTCTTAAAATTTGACTTGTAGCCAGGTCTATTTAAAAGGTTGCAGGTAAATCAAATAAACAAAACAGAAAATAAATCCTTGCCATACAGGCACTAACTAAACATTTCCAGTTTCCTTAGAGGTGAAGGGCTTCTCCCAGTCACCCACAAAAGATAATGCAAACCTTTTGTTTCAGTCACAAAGCAAAGTTCAGTTCATCATCTCTCTCAGGCTTGATGCCTCCCGAGTGCCAGGCCAGAGCAATCATCTGATCTAGACCTGCTTCCTTTATGCCACCTGTTGATGGGCACAAATAGACCACAAAATCTGCTCCAGAACCCACCCTGCCAAGGTGGCTGGTAAAACACAGACTGGATTGCAACTTAGTTTCCTGCAAGTGAATGCATGCGAGGTGAAACATAACATCCATCAATCAACTCGCCTTTCCTTGTCTCAAACACGGAAACAACCATCATAAAGGCCCCCGTTTTTTATCAGTGATCTATGTTAAGCTTAATGATCCTTCAACGGGGCTGTAACTATTGTTTTTAATCTTCCCTTATGAACTGTGTTTGTTTATATATTATTTGTCATAATAAATTATACTTTACTTATCTATGTCTCATCCCTGGGTACTGAGATAGTCCATGCTATACTTAGGTTAATGGTCTGTAACTGGGGCAGTCCTAACCACCCCTTTTCCATAGTTTTTCTCATGTCTGTTGAGCTTTCTGCTAAGGTAAACCACTGGGTGCTCCTCCCCATCTCTGACTTGGGACAGTACAGCACCCGGTCCCACATCAGAGGTGATATTCTGCACCACAAACTCCTTTGTGAAATCTGTGGCCAAGAGCACAGGTTGTGCACAAAGGGCTTGCTTCAGCATTTGAAATGCCTTCTCTGCCTCAGGATTCCACTTGATCATGACCTCTACTCTTTGTCCAATCTGTCAGTGAGGCTGCAATGGTGGCAAAAAATAAAACGCCTGTAGTACCCTGTAATCACCAGAAATGCAGAAACATAATTTTTACTTATAGGTTGGGGTCACTTTTGAACTGTCTCAATCTTATTGATCTGAGGCTTGATCAGCCCCCGACCAATAATGTAGCCAAGGTATTTGGCCTCCTCTAAGCCTATGGCACACTTTTTGGGGTTGGCAGTGAGTCCTGTTTTCCTGAGGGAATCCACTTCTGCTTGCACGCAGGGCAAATGGGATTCCCAATCTGGGCTGTGGATGAGTACACCATCCAAATAGGCGGCTGAGTATTGGCAATGTGCTCTTAAGGTCTTACCCATCATTCTCTGGAATGAGGCAGGAGCACCATGCAAGCCAAAGGCATCCGCTTATCCTGGAAGGACCCCTTGGGGGTAGAAAACACAGTTTTCTCTTTTGCAGACTCCGTTGGGGGTATCTGCCAATAACCTTTAGTCAGATCTAAAGTAGTTATGTCCCGGGCACTACCCAATCTATCAACAAGCTCGTCAACCTGAGGCATTGGGTGCGCATCAAATTTAGACACGCTGTTCAACTTCCTGAAATCATTACAAAATCTTATAGTTCCATCTGGTTTTGGGACAAACACTATGGGACTTGACCAGTCACTGGGACTCCTCTATCACGTCCAGCTCTAACATGTTCTTTATTTAATTTGCAACTGCTTCCCGCCTAGCCTCAGGTATTCTATAGGGCTTTACGCGGACACCTGGTTCCGTAATTATGTCATGCTGTATAACTGTGGTCAGTCCGGGCAGGTGAGAGAAAAGGTCTCTATTCTTATTCACAAATTCTTTAATGTTCTTCTGTTGTGCCACTGACAAGGTTTCAGTCATGGGTACTTCAGGTGTCACGGAGGCTATGTCCTTTTGGGGGATTGGCATTGCCAGTAAAGTCTCTCTGTCCTTCCAAGGTTTCAAAAGATTAATGTGATATATTTGCTTGGATTTTCTTGTCCCTGGCTTGTAAAATTTGTAGTTTACCTCCCCTACTCTTTCCATAATTTCAAAGGGACCATGCCACTTTGTAAGGAATTTACTCTCAACGGTGGGGACTAGTATCAGCACTCTCCAGGGTTGAAGATCCGGGTCTTGGCACCCTGATTATAAACCCTTCTCTGGGCCTCCTGGACTGGCTCCATATGTTCCTGTACAAGCGGCATGACAGCAGCGATTCTATCTTGCATTAGTGAGATATGCTCGATGACCCTTCTATAAGGCATGGCCGTTCCCTCTCACATTTCTTTTGCAACATCTAGCAATTCCCTGCATTATGTGTATGTTCAGAAGGGGAGTAACCTGTAGATGCCTGAGGTACCTCCCGCATGACAAACATGAGATATGGCAGCAAAAAAAACAAAAATTTCTCCCATCTTTGTCCACCTCCTTTTTTAACATGCTTTTGAGCGTTTTGTTAAATCTCTCCACAAGACCATCACTTTGCGGATGGTAAACTGAGGTACGGAGATGGGAGATTTTGAACAATTTACATAATTATTTAGTGACTTGGGACATAAGGTGCCTTGATCCATCAATATTTCTTTTGTAATATCCACACAACTAAATACCTGGACAAGCTCTTTGGCAATAGTTTTAGCTGAGGTATTACGCAAGGCAATGGCTTCAGGAAATCACGTGGCATAGTCCAGTATTACCAGTATGTGCTTAAGGCCCCGGGCAGACTTTACTACTGTTCCCACCAGATTCATGCCAATTCTTTCAAAAGGCACTTCAATGATTGGTAATGGTACCAGCGGACTGCGAAAATGGGGCGATGGCGCAGAATACTGACGCTCTGGGCATGACTCACAATATTCTTTGACATCTGCATATAACCCGGGTCAAAAGAATCTTTAGGTTATTCTCTCCTTGGTCTTCTCTATATGACCATGGGCTAAATCTAATACCATCCGGCGATAGGGTTTGGGAACCACTGCTCTACCTCCTCCTCCCCTTGGTTTACCACTTGATACAGCAAGTTACTTTTAGGAGCCATGTAGGGAAAAGACATCCCTATATTAGGTTCAACAGGTTCCCCCATCTATAATTGTAATGTTTTCTTTGGCTCTATTGAGTGTGGCGTCTTTTAGTTTTTCCGTTCAAAAATCATCTTTTCTGACCTCTAAGTCAAGCACCACATTCTGTTCACTCTCACTATTAGAGTCAGAGATAATTTCTTGTTCATTAACCTCCAGCTGGGGGCTGGATTCCAGCTCCTCCTGCACCCCAGCCATTACAGAAAAAGGAAAAGGATCTTCTCTTCTTCCTCGGACACGCCTACAGTTTTCATTTCAATTTTGTAATCAAAAGGGTCTGGTGTGAGTTCCAGTGTTTCCTCAGCAGGGGGAGCTCTGTCCTCCCGACTCCTTTTGTTTTTTCATAAACTCCAAAAGTGAGGAAAATCTCTCCCCACTAGGGCTTCATGAAGCAGTAAGGGTACCACCCCCACTGAATGTGTCACTATGCCCCAAGGGGTATCAATCTTAACCACAGCAGTCTGGTAGTCATGTGTGTCACTATGTATGCAAATAACCCCAATAGTGCTAGGGTGTAACTTTGCAGGATTTACACAATCACCTTTGACTAATGTCACCACACTACCAGAATCTAGCAAAGCCATGAATGGCTTTCCATCAAATGAAATTACACACATTTGTTTTTCCATGCGTTCCTGACATGTTGCAGTACATGCCACCTGTGCAAAAAGAGTGTTCTGTACCCAGTCCTCTAAAGGGCCTTAGAGACCTTCCTGACCTATTTGACCAGTCTCCAGGTCCTGAGCCCATAGTCTCATTATCTGTAGCAACAGTCTTTGAACCCTGGAACAGTCTTACCTGATCCTGATTTTTAACCCCTAGAGACATTTGAGTGGGGCACAGATGGGTTTAATAAGTCCTAGGCCACAGTATATCTCTCCAGCAGGTCCACCAGCTGATTTGCCATCTTAGGTTCCCCATGGCTGACCCACTTCCTCAAAGTGTAAGGGAGCGCACGCAAATAACAGTCCATGACCACACACTCCACAATCTTAGGGCCTGGCAAAGTGTCTGGCTGCAGCCACTTCTTGGTGAGGTGTATTAAGTCAAACATTTGGGTGGGGGTGGCTTGTCAGTACTGTATGATCACCGATGCACCCATTGAGCCCAAACTGCAATGGTGACATCTCAGCTTTTAGTGTCTCATAATCCTGGGCAGCATCTGGTGCCAGGTCTTAATAGGCCTTTTGGGGTTCTCCTGTCAGAAAAGGCGCTAGCAGTCCTGCCCATTGCTCTTTTTGCCATCCTTCTTGCACAGCGACTCTTTCAAAGGTTGCTAGGTAAGCTTCCACATCATCTGCAGGTGTCATCTTCTGCAGGTAATAGCTGTCACGCACCATTTTCTGTTCCACCGGCAAAGGACCTCCGCAAACTAGTGATTCATCTCCAGCTGGGCAGCAATGGCCTGGAGATTTGCCTCCTGCTGGGCTGCAATGGCCTGGTGAATCGCCTCCCACTGGGCTGCCTCGGCCTCTGCAACTTGGCGGTTGGTTTCCTGCCAGGCTGCAATGGCCTAGCGATTCACCTTCTGCTGTGCTGCAGTGGCCTGTGTGACCTGGAGATTTGTTTCCTGTTGCTGGTGATTGGATTCTTGCTGGGTTGCAGTGGCCTGCAGCAGGGCTTTTAACACATTCTCCATCTTTCCACTTGTCTAGGAAGATGCCCGCCAAAAATCCACCATGTGTGGGGGGTTAACTCAATGAGGATCACCTTCCCTGGGAAAAAGGTAGTCCCAATGGCTGGTGTTCTTAAATTTTGACTTGTAGTCAGGTTTATTTAAAATGTTGCAGGTAAATCAAATAAACAAAGCAGAAAATAAATCCTTGCTATCCAGGCACTAACTAAACATTTCCAGGTGAAGGGCTTCTCCCAGTCAACCACAAAACAAAGATAATGCAAACCGGGGGGCGTGGCCTGGACGCGGCGGAGAGCGGACGTGCTCAGACAGAGCTCCGGCTCCTTCACCTTCCATCTGCGGGCATCCTCGTTCCGTGGGGCAGGTGAGCAACCTTCAACACCACAGGAGGCTCCCCCACGCTAGCCCCTACAATTTGAGACCAAGATTGGTCGGATCCGCGGCGGACCTCCGAGATGCCGGAAATTTAGCCCGCGGCTTCGGTTGCGGCCTAGGCCGCGGCGGCTCCGGATCCCCACCATCTACGTCCCTGAAGCCAAATACCAGGGGGGGAGGCTAAGGGGCCCCCACGGTCACAACACAATACAGTTGCCCAACAGACTGGTCTGTTCTGAGGCCGACCTCCGGGACACAGGAAATTGAGTCCGCGGCTTCAATTGCGGCCTAGGTCGTGGCGGACCCCAAAGCACCCATAGCTCCCGCAGTAAAGCCCCAACCCTAACAGAGAAGCACAGAGTCCCCTGCTACATCACCCCAGAGACTGTGTTGATACAGGAAGGATCCAGCCGGAGTCTTGTCTGGTCAGACAACCCGTTGACATAACACAACACTGGCACCCCCGGGGAATCGGAGGGGGGGACCATAAACCGAAGTCCCTGCATCTACCACCCCTAGGCCTCGGCGGCGCCGGATCCGGCGTTGGCTTCGGCGCCCGATTTAAAGGCCGTAGAGCCTCCAGGCGGCGCCTAGGCTGGTTAGAACCAGAGTTTAACATCCCCGATCGCACCCCCTCGGAGGACACCACAACTTCCAACGAGTGGACGGGGTGCCTTGCTCCTACGGGCGTCTACCTTCCACTTCCTCGGC
>BLSH010148152.1:462936-473646 GCA_018402905.1 Glandirana rugosa
CAACGTCTCCGGCTCCGTCGGGTCACCCTCCGCTAAGTGGTCCGGTAACGTCGGGTCGTCCTCCGTTTAGAGGTCCGGTAACGTCGGGTCGTCCTCTACTTAGTGATCAAACGCCTCCAGGAAACGGTCACCTTGTCTTTTACCACGTACTGTCGATAATGGACGTCTTCTACTGTGGACGTCTACTACACCTTCGAATGGATCGTTGGAAACTTTCTCAGCGACACGTTCTTCCTACCGTTTTTCTCGTTACCCGTCCTGACGATCGCGGAAAAGACTGTCCTCTTGGGGTTTTCCGGATAATTCTGGACCGTGGTCTACGACGGGTCCTAATACTCTGGGATTTTCAACTCTACAGTGGTAACGTCAAGCCCGAGTTACCTACGTAGCCACTAGTATGTCATGGTATTAAGTCAAACATTTGGGTGGGGGGTGGCTTGTCAGTACTGTATGATCACCGATGCATCCATTGAGCCCGAACTGCAATGGTGACATCTCAACTTTTAGGGTCTCATAATCCTGGGCAGCATCTGGTGCCAGGTCTTAATAGGCCTTTTGGGGTTCTCCTGTCAGAAAAGGCGCTAGCAGTCCTGCCCATTGCTCTTTTTGCCATCCTTCTTGCACAGCGACTCTTTCAAAGGTTGCTAGGTAAGCTTCCACATCATCTGCAGGTGTCATCTTCTGCAGGTAATAGCTGTCATGCACCATTTTCTGTTCCACTGGCAAAGGACCTCCGCAAACTAGTGATTCATCTCCTGCTGGGCTGCAATGGCCTGGAGATTTGCCTCCTGCTGGGCTGCAATGGCCTGGTGAATCGCCTCCCACTGGGCTGCCTCGGCCTCTGCAACTTGGCGGTTGGTTTCCTGCCAGGCTGCAATGGCCTAGCGATTCGCCTTCTGCTGTGCTGCAGTGGCCTGTGCGACCTGGCGATTTGTTTCCTGTTGCTGGTGATTGGATTCTTGCTGGGTTTCAGTGGCCTGCAGCAGGGCTTTTAACACATTCTCCATCTTTCCACTTGTCTAGGAAGATGCCCGCCAAAAATCCACCATGTGTGGGGGGTTAGCTCAATGAGGATCACCTTCCCTGGGAAAAAGGTAGTCCCAATGGCTGGTGTTCTTAAATTTTGACTTGTAGCCAGGTTTATTTAAAATGTTGCAGGTAAATCAAATAAACAAAGCAGAAAATAAATCCTTGCTATCCAGGCACTAACTAAACATTTCCAGTTTCCTAACTCAGAGGCGAAGGGCTTCTCCCAGTCAACCACAAAACAAAGATAATGCAAACCTTTTATCTCAGTCACAAAGCAAAGTTCAGTTCATCAGCTCTCTTGGGCTTGATGGCTCCTGAGTCCCAGGCCAGAGAAATCATCTGATCCAGACCTGCTTCCTTTACACCACCTGTTGATGGACACAAGTGGACCGCAAAATCTGATCCGGAACCCACCCTGCCAAGGTGGCTGGTAAAACCCAGACTGGATTCCACCTTAGTTTCCTGCAAGTGAACGCATGCGAGTTGAAACATAACATACATTGATCACCACAATATTCACTTGCAAATTGTATTCCAGTTATTTCTAGCCTACTCCTATTAATTTGAACAATGTTGAAGCTTGTTGACTAACTTTGTGAAGCTCCCCACACATTAATTTCCTTGAATTCTGTGACACTTATTCACTATGCCCTGTGGATAGGCACTGCTGTGTCACAGATTTTACAGAGCCTGCCATCTGAACTACTGAGGTGCTGAAAGGAGGAGTTTCAGAGCGTGTAGTCAGTACAGGAATAACTGCTTGCAGGTATGACGAACGAGAGTATCAGATCCCTGTCCTTCTCACTAACTCGAGACAGAGGACCGGCCAATCTCGTGTTACTTACGTAACAATGCCACTCTCAGCTGCATCCAGCAAAAAGATTTTCCAGCTTGCGGGACCACAATCTAGGTGCCAGCAGCCTGAGAGCGATTGTTACCAGGCTAATTTAACCAATTAACCCTTTCACTGCCACCACTGACCTTTGATCCGGAAGCCTCAGGACTCCCACCAATTTAGCAATACCAATTATGATTTTAGAATAATCGCCTGTAACACACACTGTCACCCCAGATAGGTATATTCAGATGATTTATTCCAAACAGTAGCACTCTTCAAGAGCCAGGTTCATTTATAGCTTGCATGAAAGTGGAGTTCCACCCAGTTAAAAGTCAACAGCTACAAAAAGTGTAGCTGCTGACTTTTAACAATCGGACACTCACCTGTCCCGGGCTCCAGTGATGCAGTTGTCCGAGGGCTCGATCTTCTCCCCCTCCCCTCGGCGGCGCCGGCATCACAATTGTGGGCACTTGGCTTTGGCTGCGCCTTATGAATGGCTGGCGTATCTTCTGGGACCTGTGACATGTACTAGATGATCATCAAGAGGGAGAGGGGAAGGTGAACTTCCTTCTAGAACTGCGGCTCTAGGAGAAGAAATGGACCTGTCTCCGGTCCCCCGTCCCCCCCAAAAAAATGACATGCCAATTGTGGCATGTCAGGGGGTCACCTTCCTTTAAAGCTGAAGTTCCACTTGTGGGTGGAACTCTGCTTTAAGAGCTTTAGGGACAAGGTTAATACTTTTAAAAACAAGGTTTTAATAATGAAAATGTCAAAATTGGTACAACTAAAATATTCACAGAAAAAAAGGTGTTTCAAAGCAATAACGATATAATACAGCAACAAAGAGATAAGGTAGAATAAAAGGAGCCAATGTCCTTGGGTTGAGCAGAGCTTGGTCAATGATGGTTCTCAAATTTGTCAGATGTTCATGGTTTGATGGTAAAAAGAGAACAGTCAAACTGTCCTTGGCATCTCTCTTTTCTTTGGGATCAAAGGGGTGTTGACAGATAGCCTCTTGACCAATTAAGCCTGGGAGGGTTGGTCGCTGGGAGGCCACCATTTCATGACCATGTCCCAGGTAAAGTTTGTGATAAATATTCATATCTCTGCATCTCTACTGTTTACAGACTGCTAACATCAATATTATGGCTCAGTATGAAAGTTGCTTCAAATCAAATATAAACATGACAGGTTTCCGATGTGTAATTTATCTAGGAGGGGTAAGTAGTGCCAGTAGTTTCCCATATGACCTGACATAGGGGTGTCTGGACTTGAAACATTACACATTATCTGAGGAAACCAAATATGTCCATATTATGGCTGTGCCATTATTATTTTGGAAGTTATAACACATGCTGATGTTTCAGGATTAAACTGCTAAACTGTATGCATCTTATGTGGATTGAGCTTTTTTACGACAGGTGTCTGTTAACTTTCTAGTCACTGAAGCACTAAGCAGACAGTTTTATGGACCCAGAGATGTGTATTGGGAAACTGATAAGGGGTGTCTGATCTCAGTCACTAGTTTGTGTGTTGGATAACTGAAAGGAAAAGGGTGAGGGCAAGGTCACGTGGTGTGCTCTTCGAGGTGAGCTTGAGACATGACAAAATGGCTTCTACACACACAGCTAGGCCTCAGCTCAGTATGCAGGACCGTTACAGCAGGCAGCAAGGTACTATGAGATATGTAGTCCTTAGAAATGTAATGTAACAGCAGAGGAGAAGCTTCAAAGCATGCAGTGCAATGCACTGATTCCAACACAAGCGCTTGTGCATAAATCTGGTTCAACAGCCCCAATGATCAAAGTAGCCACCATCCAGTACACACCGTAGGTCAAGAGTATTCCAATAAGGAAAGGTCCACTCCAGACAGACCTGGGAATTTGAAAGCAGAATAATTGCCACAATAGTGTAATATTGCTAAAACCATGTATTGTGGCTACTTTGATCACTGGGGCTGTTGAGCCGGATGTATTCACAAGCGCTTACTGACCACTTTAATAGGGGGTCACACACCATTTGGTAAGCAGGATATGAGAGTGTGAGGTGTCACCGGGTTTACCTTGGAACTCCTACATATCACCTCGGTTATGGGACTGTTTTTTTCACCAAAGTTTCATATCTGGGACCCCTTTGTATTTGATACATTGAAGGATGAGGGGCTGACAGAGCTCTTGCTAACACGTGAAACATCCATGACACATTGGGATTGATTTGCTAAAGGCAAATAGACTGTGCACTCTGCACAATGAGGGGGAGCTCTATCGACTTCCATCATCCAATCATGTGCAACTAACAATGCAGGTTTTTGCTTAGTATAGTGGAGCTTTTACCGCATTTACTAAAACATGAGCAACTGCACTTGCAAAGTGCACAATTTATTTGCTTTTAGTAAATCAACCTCATTGAGTGCTGGGGTCTTCGGTTGCATTCTACATGGACAAAGACATGTGCAGGCAGCTATTAGTGTATGTTTTTATTTCCCAGTATCAACTTTTAGGTTTAGATTCACTGTGGGATTGCTTTTGCCATTTTGATATTAAATGTTTTTTTAATGTCCGAGACATTTTAAAATACACTTTCACTTCTTTTAAAATGCCAGGAAATTAACATTTCTCATCTTTTCAACCACTGCAATAGTATTCTGTATGTGATTGGTTTACAATATTATATTATCTTCTAGTACCTTAATGATTTCTCTCAGAAACATGAATAAATGGTAAACACCCTCACCATAATAATTTTCACTACTATAATACCCCCTACCATCCTCTCCATAATATAGACCAACACACAAAAAATATCTCAGCAACAAAAGGGTGCTTGTAAGTGTAACATAATGCAACATTTGAAGAGCTTTTCCATAAGGATCATTATTTGTGCCAGTCTATTTCAATATCTTCATTAATACCTGAAGGATGGAATAGAGAATATCATGGATCTTTTTATTGATGACACAAAATTGTGTAGGGACATTAAACCTCAGAAGGAAAGTAACACATTAAAGATGAGCTTTAACAGAATGGCATCAGGGAATGGTAATGGAATATAATATTGATAAATGTAAGGTTATGCCCCTCAGCTGTGCTAACTGCATTGTCCCCATACATTAAAGAGGATTCAGACCTCGAGAAGGATTTAGGACTGTTGCTTAGCAGTAAGCTGTATGAAAAGGGCTATGAAAAGATGCAAAAATAGTATTGTCCCTGTATAAATAACATGTAATGCCACATCTTGAATATGGGGTGCAATTTTAGGTACCATACTGTAAAAATAACATTGAGGATATGGAGAGCGTACAAAGTCATGCAGCTAAATTATTAAAAGGGATGGTACGTCTAACTTATAATCAAAGGTTGGAAACACTGAGTTTATTTAGTTTGTCAAAAATATGACTTAGAGATGATCTATTTAATATAGATAAATAAATCCAATGTCAGTATAAAGACTTTGCAGATGAACGTTTTATCCCAATGAAAAACGTAAGGCTCATACATAGTTGGGTATATATAAAGAGGAAATGGCTGCACACCAAAGCTAGTAGAAGTCCATTTATTGCAACATCCCACATTGGGATGTTGCAATAAATGGACTTCTACTAGTTTTGGTGTGCAGCCATTTCCTCTTCATATGTGAGTTCCACGGAAGTGAGCTGGGGTTACCACCCATTTGTGGAGTCTAATCAGCATAACTATCTCACCTGGAGCGGTGTATCTCGTTTCTTTGCAAGGACAAAAAACAATCCGATCCTCTTAGAGGCAATCCTATAACACAGATACAATATTGCAATTGTGTAAGACAAGAACAGAATAAAAAAAAGAAAAGTATCTAGAAAGAAAAAGGCATTAAGCAGGGTTCTAGAGGAGTATCAGGGGGTGCATGTTCTCATTAACGTTAGATAGATAAAAGTGATTGGTCAAAGGATAGTGGTTGAGAATAAGAGATCCAAGGTTGCTAGACTTTTTTAGTTTGCGTGCCCGTCAAGATTTATTTTCATAAATCATAATGTTTGTCACCTTGTTATTCACTGCTTTAAAGCTAAGGGTTGGGGTATTCCATGCTTTATCTATAATCAGCCAATTTGCCACAAAGATGTGGGAAGCCAAAGTACGTTATGATCTAAAAATGTCTGGGTTTTTGCAAACGTTTGTGTGGATCAAAGAGCAAATAAAGTTATAAACCCAAATTCAAAATCTAGACCTGTTCACCATATATGGATCATGGTGCCTCCACACGGCAGCCGCAAAAACATATATAAAAACATATAAAAAAACATATGCGCGTAATCAGGCAAAATTTCTGCCAGCCGTGTTGGCGTATAATACCACCTGTATCAGACCTTATATGAATTTTCTTCAAAGAGGACATTCTTTGAACTTATAGAGACCACCTGCCATATCCTCTACCAATCATCAGGATCCAGGGGCCTGTTCAGTTCATTCTCCCATTGGGTCTGATATTGCCTGGTAGGCATCTGTTTAGCAGAAGAAATTGAGGAGTAAATTAAAGATAATAAACCTTTAGAATAGGGATTTGAGCGACACCTCCTTTCAATTGCCGTAAATAACAATGGAGGGGAATAATGATGTAAAACAGAGTGGATAAGGTGCCTCAATTTAGTATAACATAAATGTTCATGCAAAGGTATGTCATGACATGTAAATAGTTGTTGAAAAGGCGCAGTGCCTCTTTTGTTAAGAAGTGGATATATATCTTGAAAACTGTGTTCAGACCACCAATGAAGAAATATGTTTTTAATTGTAGAAGTGGTAAAACTGTGGAATTTTCTACCATGGGATATGGTTACGGTAAATTCATTAGTGTCATTACAAAAAAAGTATGCTGTTTTTGTTAAAACTAGTGGTTTTGAGAGTTATAATTATTAGGAATAGCATGGTATTTTTATTGACATAGGTAAGTAACCGAACTTAAGGTCGGGAAGTTTTTTCCCCTCTAAGGGCAAATTGTTGAAATTACCGGAGGTTTTTCTTACCTTTATCTGAACTAAAGCTCCTTGACTGGAAAGAAAAGAATCTGCTGCATGTCCCCGGACTTACCACCTAATCTGCCCTCCTTCAGCGAAGCAGGGTCCGCGCTTCCCTCATCACTCTGTCACCATTGCTGTCTTCTTTTGGTCTTTTGGCCCAGCATATTCTTTCATCAGTCACTGATGACATAACTCATGTGCATGCTCACTGGAGTTATATTGTTGCAGCACCTGTCCCTTACAATTTGTACAAATGTAACTTTAGCTCCGCTTTAATAACTACTTGTCTGTCACAGCTGTAAAGACAAATTTAGCAACATTTAGAATTATTATTGTGTTACTATAATGAACAGTTATTTTCCAGCTTACTATGATACATGCTTTGTAAGAAAGGAAATAAAAGTGTTCCACAGCTGTAATTCTTTTGAACATGTTCCTGAAAGCCTCTATCTCACATCTAATAAAATGCTAAACATTAGTACGAATTTTCATAACAATTGCTGCCATTATTAATTGTCTACTTGCTTGCCATGGCAACCGACATGCACTAAAAATATGAGTAGGTGTACTTCGTAATTAAATCAAATGATAACTTTTTGAAGAAATATTTAGCAATCTATTGTGGAACCCTTTATGTCATTAACAGTGTATGTTAAATAAAATCGGATTTAAACTTTTCAATCATACCAAATAAATTGCAGAAATTAAGAAAGTACATTTTGAAATGTGGAGCATTTGAGCAAACCAGGATGTATGGTTTGTGTTCTATTTTTGTTGAGTAAATGACTTAAATATAAAATATGAATATAGACACATTTTATACTTTTTCTCAACATAGGTGACATAATACATTTGGTTTTTGATAACATCTGAAGTTATACAGCATAATGCCATGCGATCATGCACACAACCTAATTTCTACAAGTGATGTGACCAATTCCAGCACAACTTGGAGCTAAAATAATTAGGTATGGGTGGTCTAGGGCTTCCCTACTGTGTAATTTTACAGCTCATCGTTGCACACAGGCATTCTCCAATTGGTAAGTGCAGCGCTGATATATCCAAAGTGTTCACCGTGATTATTCCAACCTCAGTGTCAATGTCCATAAATCAAAAATCAAAAAATATTAGAACAGATGAAAAATAAGTGGCAAAATAACATATAAAGTTCACAAAAAAAGTCCTCCACCACTAAGGAAGATGTGAATGATGATTCCAGTAAGTAGTAATGCACCCGCATGCACTGTGCACCTTCACCAATTATATAAGGGTACTCTTACCAACAGTAAGAAGTATGTACGCGTGAAACATATGATCACCAAAGACGTATCCGGTGGACCTCAAGCACATCCAGGATAACGAACCACCTTCCAGAACCACGTGATGTATGTTCAGAGGGGCTCCAATAACGGGTAATTCTCATCGCAGTTTCAACGTGCCTCAGTGAAAAAATAATCTCTACATAGTGAAGTACTGTTGACCAGTATGTATTTATTAAAAAAATCTCACTTACATGATAAAAGTAATAGAACAGCGATATGGAATTCCAATCAGATAAAAGAACAGTGTGGTGCTAGACGAACAGGCCTGCCTCATCCGACGCGTTTCGTCCGCCAGGACATCAACAGGGGTATACATCATACATACATCACGTGGTTCTGGAAGGTGGTTCGTTATCCTGGATGTGCTTGAGGTCCACCGGATACGTCTTTGGTGATCATATGTTTCACGCGTACATATTTCTTACTGTTGGTAAGAGTACCCTTATATAATTGGTGAAGGTGCACAGTGCATGTGGGTGCATTACTACTTACTGGAATCATCATCCACATCTTCCTTAGAGGTGGAGGACTTTTTTGTGAACTTTATATGTTATTTTGCCACTTATTTTTCATCTGTTCTAATATTTTTTGATTTTTGATTTTTGATTTATGGACATTGACACTGAGGTTGGAATAATCACGGTGAATACTTTGGATATATCAGCGCTGCACTTTTAATTTATCGGTTTATTCAGACAATTTGGGAAGGTTGTTCGTGTCAGCAGCTTCATATTCATCTTTTCACATTTGTTAGTTAGCGCAACATTTTCTATTTTCTTTTCCATTCTCCTATTGGTAACCAAATATCTGTGTAAATGTACACTTAATGGTCCCCTTTCAACTTTTGCAACAAATTCCTTCAATAGGCATAATGTAAGAAAATACAGATAGACTGTGGCGCCATAGAGATGCTTTTAAGAATGGGCAGATTTTTACCATTTACTGATGCTCTTTAAAAAATGTCTTTTTTATTCTGATGGCAACTCTAACATTTTGGATTTTGCATTACTTTCTCTCAGTGACAATGGTTGGCAGGATAAATAAAAGCCATAAAGACTATGAATTCCCCAGCAGGCACACAGGCAGCAATACACACTTAATAAGAGATCCAACCCTACTTATGCCTGCACATTAAAGAGATTTAAAGTGGTTGTCAACCTGTGACAACCACTTTAACCTACAGGTAAACCTAGAATAAGGCTTACCTGTAGGTACTCTGCATATCTCCCAAACCTGTACAGTTCAGGAGATATGCATGCCGGGTTTCTACATGTGCCAACGTAATTTCGGCACATGCGCAGTGAAGAAACGGCCTCCGTGCCGTTTCTCCACTGACACTGTGCCGTGACTGACGTCATGCAACTCCGGCCAGTCACAGAGCCAGAGATCATGGCCCCGGAAGGAAGAGGGGCTGAAAATGGATACAGTGCAGGGGACAGCGCTGGACGTTGCTGGCTTTGTTTGCAGGTAAGTGGCACATAATGGGTTACTATGCGATGCATAGTAGCCCAATATGCTTCTAATTTACAGGGGTATGTAGAGGAAGTAAACCCCATCTGGGTTTACTTCCTCTTTAAAATGAGCCCTCACTGAGTCCCGAAGCTACAGATGTAGAGTAATCCATTATTAAATTTAACAGCAAAAGCTATACAGTCATTCAAGTCATTCCCTCTGCAGTTCAGCTCACCCTGTATCCATTTCCCAGTGCACCTATACAGTGGTTACATTGGAGTTTTGAAGGCTGGGAGGAGACAGCTGGGTGAACTGAGCTGCTGAAATAATTATTTAGTTGACTTCAGTATTTCTGCTACGAATTTTGGGGATTAATTGCTCCGCAGTACCTGCAGCTTCACAAGTCAATGAGGGCTTGTGTTAAAGCTCATTTACTGATTGTAAATTGAATGTCTTTAGCCTGGCCACAAGTTAACTTTAAAATGGACAAAAGTAAGAGATGAGTACCTTGCAATTCAACTCTAGTATCTGTAAAAAGTTTATGTACATGATACATGATGGAACAGGATGGTTTGAAAACGTTGTCCAAGCACTTGTCAGGGATAGAGTTGAGCGAACACCTGGAAGTTCGGGTTCTGCTGGTCCGTCCGAACTTCGGGACAAAGTCCGGGTCCGGGTCCGGACGGAACCCGAACGATCGCACGGTAGCAAGCCCAAGGCAGGCCTGGGCCTGGGCCTGAAACAGGGCTTCAAGCCTGCCTGGTCGTCTTGGGCTTGAAGGTCCACAAGCGAGTTGAGATAGGGACTGTTCACGAACCTGTTGCAAAAGTTTGGTAGGACAAGGTAGTACATAGTACATGTATTTGAAAAATGTCTATGATCTCAACTTAACGTTCCATGAGTAGAGAATGAAAACAGGTAAAATTTCAATTGAACACCGGTCCGATTTCTGTAAGTTAAATGTTAGTCATTTACTCGAAATTGTGTTCGGGAGTAACTGAACACTTCGACGTCCATGACGCCTCGTTAATTAGGGGTTTTAAGCATCGTCTTTATGACTTCAGTTGATTTATTAATAAAGT
>BLSH010148152.1:475207-503685 GCA_018402905.1 Glandirana rugosa
GAAATCTCTAATTTCTGCTATCTGTCCTCAGAGCAACAGCACAGACAGCAGTAGTAAAGTAATCTATCTCAGGATGCAGGATCAGGTCTTAAAATGGCTAAAATCTGTCCCTCACGCCGTCAGCTACCTTTCCCTATACTAACCCAAGGAGCATGTGACTGCAGCACTGTGACTCCAGCTTATAAAGAGGCTGGGTCACATGATGCACCGGCCAATCACAGCCATGCCATTAGTAGGCATGGCTGTGATGGCTTCTAAGGGCAAACCAGTGAAACGCTTGTTGATTGGCTGCCCTGCAGCTTCTCAACACGTGGAGTAAAATAGCAGAACCCCGGACCGAACCCGAACGATTTTTGAAATGTCCGGGTCCGGGTCCGTGCCACGGACACCCGAAAGTTCGGTACGGACCCGAACGTTACAGTCCGGGTTCGCTCAACACTAGTCAGGGATCCTAAAAGCCATGTGCTTCAGCATGGCTGCAATTCTGAGAGTCTAGTACTTCTGTACAGGTGTGTATATGCCAGGCATGCATCACATTTACACTGCGGAATGGTGGACCAGATCTGTTCTCCTCCTGGATGTAAACCCAATGCTAAGTCTTTTTTTCAGCTGTATGTGGCTCACCTTTGTTGGTGCTCCAGCTGCTTATTCCCCTGGACTCTGCTTTAGTTGGTCCTCTGGATATCATTACCCCACTGCTTACCCAACCTGACCTCCATCCTATGACACTGAATGCTAACAAATACACATTCAAAAGGTTTCCCTTTTTATAGGCAAAGGGAAGCTTTCCTGTGTTGTTAACAGAACTTTACCAATGTGTATGAAGAAAATATTTGAAAGTGAAAAATGGCACTTCTAATATTATCTACAATGCCCTGTTATGAAATTGCTATAGTGATTACATGTAAAACTTTAACATAAATTGAATAAATGAAAAAAGCACTTGTTTGTAGAGTGTTATATAACAATATACCAACAAATACAATTAAGTACATACTTTGTCCATGGACTGAGAAAAAGTGTTACAACTACATTTGATCTTCGGTTTTGGCAGTCTTCCTTGTTTCTAATTAACTTCAACCACACATCAGAAACACATACTTGACAGAATCATAGGCATTAAACACCTGGCCGGCACCATATAATTCTGAGTTACAATTTGCTGCAACAACAAGGTCAGGAAAGCCAGTTCTTTTATTGAAGATTAATATGCTAGTATTATGCAATATGTTATAATGAACACCATGAATATGTCATGAAATAATGTTAAATCAATGCTAATAGCATTACCCTGTAATGCACTGACAGCATAGTGGTCACAAATCTTATTTTGTATTAAAAGACTTAAGTCTGCCAAGAGCAGTAAACAGCACAACGGGGACCTGCTGTTGTGTACAGTGAAGATGTGACAGGTGAGGAATGAACATTACTTGAAATATTCAGAATACAAAGGGTGATATAAAACATCAAAATGGTCAGTAAATTCGGAAATATGGAAGCTGAAGTTTGCAAATCTTAAATTTACCTATGAAAGTTTGAACTTGCACCTTTCCTCCCACCTATCAAGGCTCCTTACTGGTTCTTTAATGAGATGGATGGTTACAATGACCAATAGGAGTGCAGATGACAGAGCTGGGTGGGCTTAAGCTCAACTTTTACAGGAAAAGTTGGCATTTGCATTAAACTTCAGCTATGTATATTTCTGTATATGTTAACACGCGATTTGCAAGTTTCTCTAAATGTAACTGTAGCTTGTGCATTTCTCATCAGTTTAAGTTGTTCAAGTTTGTAACAGGTAAGCAGGCAGAATCAGCAGACAAGGGATTTTCAGAAAACAGGCCAGGTTCAGTAACAGGTGTCAGGCTGGCAGAAGAAGCAACGTCAAGCAAGCGGGGTCAGGATTGGAGAAGGTAGAATGGTCTAGGCAAGCCGGGTTGAGCAGGTAGTTGATCAGGTAGCAGATAACAGATAGCAGGTATCAGGAACGGACTAGCTGCAGATCAAACAGCACTTCAGGCAAAGTCTGACTTCCTTTTAAAGGCCCATGTGATGTGCTGACAGAGATGCTGGGTCCTAGTGCCCTCCTGCTCTGTCGGATTCTGGGTCTTAGAGTCCTCCTGCTCTCAGTGTCCTGACAACATCCCTGCACATGCGTACATGTGCGCACTTCCGGGCGGTCCTGGAAACCTTTGTTTGAATCAGTGCGTGCGTGCGCACAATCGTGCGTGATCGCAACGCTCGTCTGGATCCCTGACATCTATACTGCGTTATACCAGACCCTTTTTTATACAAGGTTTCTTAACACCTGTTTGTATGTCTTGTGTGTTTTGTTTTCTCTTCCTCCTTCCTAGTCCAGACACCATCTACGTAGAATCTTCGGACAGACAGCATGATTTACTTTGTACAAGTACTATTGGGGCCACCCAAGCCAGGAACACCTCGGATGACATGGTTTTGCTCTCACACTGGAAAAAAATCTCTCATGGAATTGAGTCACAAGGACCCAGGTACTATGCCGTCCACTACCCATACATACATTCAGAGCATTAGCAACTTGTTCGGAGCTAGCATTGACCCTCCACTATGTCGCTAAAAGTTCTATACATAAACTCCAAGGGGCTTAACAGTCCTTTCAAAAGACACGCTCTACTGAGAGAGGCAAAAAAGCATAACGCGAACATAATTTTTATCCAGGAATCCCACTTTGCCACACATAAATGCCCCAAATTTCAACTTTTGAAGTATCCCTTTTTGTACATGGCCAATGGGCCTAAAAAGAAATGTGGAGTCTTTATTGCCATAAAGGAAACAATACTATTTCGCCACATACGAAGAGTGGCAGATCCAAACGGCAGATATATTATCTTGATTTGTGAACTGAACCATTGTATTTACACATTGGTTAACATTTATGCTCCAAATACCAAAGTGAAGAAATTCCTGCGCCCAATACTAACCTTGACCATAACCATGGATATTAAGCAAGGAACATTGCTTATTGGAGGCGACTTCAATACAGCTTTGCAACCTGACATAGACTCTACATCTCCCGACCGGAGACCTAGCAATTCATTAGTATCTTTATTACACAAATAAGAGTTATAGGATGTGTGGCGCTGCTTTCACGGGTCCGAGAAGGACTTTACACATTTATCAGCAGCCCACGCATCGTATTCCTGTATTGATTATTTTTTTATGCTGAAATTACAAAATGTGGTAAAAGTAGATATTGGTACAATTTCTTGGTCTGACCACGCACCTATCCTGCTAGAATTCAACGACAACCTCTCTAAAGCTCCTCCCCCTAGGTGGCGATTAAATGCCGCGATTTTAGAGGACAAGAAATTGCATCAAACACTACTTCAGGAACATAAAGCCTTTTTTGAATGTAATGACACTCAGAACATTAGTAGATTTACGCTGTGGCAAACCTATAAAGCTTACATAAGAGGGATTTTAATTAAGAAGTCTGAACAAATTAAAAAAACAGAGGATGAGGCAGATTGAAGAGATTCTGCAGGCTATAGCAAACAAAGAAATGACAAATAAAAACCACCCAAATCCTGATTTAACCCAAGCTATTTTACAAGAAAGGCAGAAGCTGAGATCCCTACTTCTTTACAAATATGAAAATAATCTAAAATATATGAAAGCAAAGTTCTATGGCCTTCATAATAAGGCTGGAGCTTGGCTAGCCAACAAAGTTAAATTAAAGTAAATCCAGCAAAAAATAATTTCTATTGTCCACCCCAGCAAGAGAATCCCTCTATTTAACCCGAAGGATATAGCGGATGCTTTTGCTGACTACTACCAATCCTTGTATGACCTGGAAAAAGACACCTCCACATCACAACCCACTACAGAATCTATTAAAACCTTTCTGAACAAAGTTAACCTCCCGAAAATTCAAGAGGTAAAGCTTCTCACCTTGTCCAAACCCATCACCACCCAGGAGATTATAGCAGGTATAACAAGCCTCCCAAACCACAAATCTCCAGGGGATGATGGGTTCACTAATGAATTTTATTAAAGCTTTTCCATGGAATTGGCCCCCCACCTCTGCGCTCTTTTCGATCAAGCCTTCTCTTCTGGTTCATTTCCTCCTGAAATGTTGAAAGCGGTCATTGTTACCCTCCCCAAACCTAACAAGGACTCAACACTACCATCAAACTACAGGCCTATTTCTCTCCTAAATACTGATATGAAAATATATGTTAAGCTTATAGCCGCTAGACTCCAAAAGATCCTGCCTTTGCTTATTCACCCTGATCAGGTGGGGTTCGTTCCGGGCCGTCAAGCACCAGACGCCTCATCAATCTGTGCACCAGACTGGGTTCTCTCGGATGCCTTCTCTCCTCCTATCCCTGAATGTGGAGAAGGCGTTTGACAAAGTCCACTGGGGATACCTCAAAGAGGTACTCAACACATTTGGGTTGACGGGCTGGATTCAATCCGCAATACTCTTCTTATACTCTAACCCCTCGGCAGTAGTCCCTAAGGGATGATGTCTAAAGCAATATGTATTAAAAATGGAAACAGGCAGGGGTGCCCCCTGCCACCCATAATATTTACACTGCTGATGGAACCCTTAGCTGAAAGAATTAGAACCAATCCCACTATATCGGGCATTGACACAGCTGATCATCAGCATAAAATAAGTATTTTCGCCGATGATGTCATGTTAATATTAACCAATCCAGAGAGGTCACTTGCAGAAATGCAAAAAATATTGGATGAATTCAGTTCCATGTCATGCTACAAACTGAATGCATATAAATCCCAAATTCTAGGTACAATATCCTTAAACATATGGAAACCCACGGTTCCCTTTCACATGGCCACAAGACTCCATCACATTTCTAGGAATTCAGCTAACACCTAAGAATTCCCAGCTCTATAGCGCTAACTACAAACCCTTCTTAGAGTCTTTACCTCAGCAACTATCCAAACTGAATCACTAGACTTAAACACCATGGGCAGAATAGCAATGCTTAAAATGCTGATTTTCCCTAAACTATTGTATATCTTTACAACAGTGATGATTCCACTCCCCAAAACCTTTCTAACAGCAGTACAAAGATGCTTCCACCAATACATTTGGAACCACAAACCCCCCAGATGTACATTGAACATTATGGCAAGGCACAGGAAACTAGGTGGAATGGGAGCTCCCAATATAACGGCATATTATAAGGCATGCATGCTGGACCAGCTCCGGGACTGGTGGTCCACCCATTCAAAGAAAACATGGTCCACTTTGGAATCTCTAAATGTACCACACAATAACTTAAAAGCAGCCTTACTGGCCGCAAAGTTGGGAGCTCCCCTGCTGAGCACCTGCTTCCCAATAATACTGATAACTCTAAATACCTGGAAAGACTTCAACCTGGATTCACCCTCTACTGAATCTCATTACACACTTAAGATCCCCATTTCGGTCCTCCACCATTTTATCCCTGGTCTAGATCTCAGAAAGTGGCAAAACAAGGGTATCAAATTTATTGGGGACCTATACCAGGGGGAAAACTCTCAAAAGCTCTACCAGTTTGACTACCTACAATCCAAATACCCCCTATTGCCCACATATCAATTCCAGTACATACAGATTAGATCGTTTCTATATACCCACCCAATCCCTCCAAAGCTAGACATCCCGCTCCCAGTTGTCACTTACTTTCAGGAATCTGCAACATCAGCCAAAGGCATCTCTTTATTTTACAAAAATTATTGTACCCAAGGCTTCTTCTCCAAAACTAAAACTATGTTGAAATGGGAAGAGGTCCTTGGTGTGGACTTCCCAAATGCCCATTGGAAAAAGGCACTAAGCACCACACACAACACCTCAAAATGCATAAACCACTGGGAGCAATTCCAAAAGGTAATGCATTCCTGGTACCTCACTCCATCCAGAATTGCCAAAATATTTCCTCAACAATCGGCCCTTTGCTGGAGGAACTGTGGTGAAGTAGGCACGCTATTTCACACCCTGTGGTCTTGCAGGTCACTAAGATCTTACTGGAACAAAATATTTTTAATCCTCTCTGATATATGCAACCAGAGCATTAAACCTAACGCATGCCTAGCCATATTGCACCTCAATATCCAAGACTTACATCCAAAATACCGTACTGTAATAATACACCTCCTTTTAGCAGCTAAAATGAATATTACAAAAAAATGGAAATCTCCTGACCCCCCATCTCATAGAGAAGTCATCCAAGTGTTAAATCACCAGTGTGTAATGGAAAAAATACTAGCGACCACATCACTAACATATAAAAAGTTCCAAGCTTCCTGGGGCTCCTGGCTTACCAACCCCAATTGCAATATTACTTAAATGAGAATTGAGATGTCACCTACTGTCTGGCATTCTGCCTCTCCTTCCCTATTCTACCCCTCACCCCCCCCCCCCCCCCCTAGCCTCACCCCTTCCACCTCCCATCCTCACTCCCCCTTCCCCCCTTTGTTAATCCTACTCAAGGTACCACTATTACCACATTGTTATTTCCTGTTAATCTTGTTATAGACCATTCACTGTAAACATTATACTGTGTACTGGTGCCCTCTCTGATTTACCAGCAGGCTTCCTCCACCCCACAGACACAGTATGATCCCATTGGGGTGTCTGGAGTGGTGGAAACCGGTGGCGTAATAGCTGTACATGTATGCAAGTTGAAGGAAACCTATCACTGGGTCTTCACTTTCGAATATAAAAAACAGGGGAGGGGCACCTAAAATGTATGCTGATACAGGTCATTGTAAGCTAGTATGGAATGTTATACTCTATGATGTGCCTTGTCTCTTTGGTTATTGTCTTGTTAAAAACTCAATAAAAACTTACTGAAACTAAAAGTGGGAGGCACATATACAAACTGTTGTAATTCCTAGACCGTTCACCTGATTTGGATGTAAATACCTTCAAATTAAAGCTGGCAGACTGCAGTTAAACAAGATAGTGAAAAACAGTGGGTTGGCGCTGCCTGGGTGGGCTAAAGTTGTAAGTGAAGTGCTAAAAAGGTAAAAGAAACGTGAATGTGCTAAATGATATCTGTGAATGGCGCAATGTTGCCCTCTGGTGTTGAATATACACAAAGCAAAAACTGTGCCAATGTGGGTGTTCATATAAAAGAGCGGTGTGGGTAAATAAAATGAAGGGGAAATGATGCGGCAGGGTGGGAGTGAGCAGGGTCAGTGGTGGCCCGAAGGGACCCCCTCCGTTCATGACACAAAACCCTACTCACCCCTTAGGAACGATCGTATTGAAAAAAGGGTAAATACGGCCTCCAGCCACCGATCTATGATCCAATCCGGCGTGGTGGCGGCGTCCACATGTAAAATACAAATTTCCGTAGTGTAGGGTATCAAACTAGCAAAACAACTATATAAGTGTAGTAACTCACAGTGGAGAAGTCAGAAAACCGGAGCTTCCATGCGTTCCAGGCTTCAGCCGGAAGTACGTCTGACGCTCTAGGCGCCGCCTTACGCATTTCATCATCAAGACGTCATCGGAGGCGGCCGCAGTTAAAGCACATCTTGTTCGTTTCATTTCAAATCCATTTTGGTGGTGTATAGAGCCAAAACGATTAGAATTGTGTTGATGTCCCAATATTTATGGACCTGACTGTATGCCAATGAGTGGTGGCAGGGTCCTTGATTATTAATATATCATGCATAAAATTTAATTCAGCAAGAATGATAAGGTGTTTAATGGAGAGAGATGGAAAGTCATGAGGGAAGATTTATTCTCTGCACGTATATGAAGTCAAATGGTGTTTCAACCCTCTAGGGTCCAGCCGTACCAGAAATTCTAGTTTTGGGTAGATCATACTTGTAATGCATCTAATGTTATTTCCTCAGGTTTAAATTTTGACAGTGATGTTATTATCACCTTCCTTTCAAAGTTCATGTGGTGCACCTAACAAAATGTATTTTCATACAGAGCTTAATGAATGGTGGTGGTGGGGGGTGCACAAAGGGTTTAAAACAAACTTGGCGATGGATTAAAGAAAAAAGTAATTTTCACAATGTACTTTTGAAATGCTCCCATTTGATTCCTGTCCTTCTTCATACCCGCTCCCTGTACATATTCAATCTTTTCCTAATAAAACTGATAGAAACTGATAAAACTATAGTTAGCCCTGGTTTAATTAAAGGGCCTGAGTGCTGAGTGATCCTGGAAGCATGCATACTTATATATATTAGTTAGATAATAATGGCTTTCTTATTGACCAGCAATTTATTTTTAATAACAAAGTGTCTCTAAGGGACATTCTATTAAATTAATCTAATTTATTTTCATGTGTAAATATAATCAAAACTAACATTACTTGGTTTCAAGTTGATTTATTAATGTTGAAGAAACATGACATTGCCTAAATGAATCATTTCAAAAAATGTCAAGTTTATAACATACTGTGAATTACAATTGCAAAAGTCTTTAACAGTGCTTGTATTTTATTAGCCAGAGGTAACACTTCAGCCGCAGAAGCTCTGCTGCCATTTCTTAGTATCTTGGTCTTCTAATGCAACAATGACAACAATTAAATAATATATTTTTATGTCTTTTAAAGCTCTATTGTAATAAAAATGTAAGGTTAATATCTATTTTGAAAAAGAAAACTTTTTAGGCATGTTGTTTAAATTTGAACTCTGGTCATAGCCCCCACACCCTTTGACAACCCCCCACCTCCACACCAACCAATCCCTTAGTTTAAAAAAAAATAATAATACAAATGCCCAAAGTACTCACTTAAATCAATGGTCATGTGATTTGCTTCTTCATGCAAAGGATGTCAATTTCTATTGGCTGTGGAGCAGCAAGTCCTCTCAGGATCAAAAGCCTGTAGCAGCATGATGACATCTAGATGAAATGACTGGAGAGCATTGGTTCCACTGGTAGTTACTCCCAGAAGCAGTGTCGGCAAGGGACACGGGCATCAGAGTTAAGTGAATATAGAAAAGGCTTTGCGTTTTGGACGGTCATAGAGCAGCAATTTAGCCCTATCACTCTTAATAGAGCATTGTGGTGTTACGCATCCCTACCAGTATCCCTCAAGTCTCATCCCACCATTGGACCTACTCTCAAGGTGAGTCATTTGGCCTGAAAAAAGGCTGAAGCTTTCCTCTTCCCACTCTCTCCTATTCCCCATACTGGGAAACACTAGCTTCTCCTCGGGCACAGAACCTGGCCCATTTGGGACCCTTAGGGAAAGGAATTGCACACAAGTATCCCATTTTTTGACAGACAACACCTGGCCCACAATCCCTATATTAATACATCCAGAGGGTCAGTTCAGACTACCCTTCTGGCAAACACTTCGACTTCAATACTTTTTCCGTACTTTAGACCCCCCAGCTCAATAGCATAGCCAACGGACTATGTTTGAAGCCTACTGCGAGGATGAAGACCCCCCCCCTCCCCCGTACCCTCTCCAAGATGTACGCCTTACTCCTCTCCCCTCCAGAAGACTTTATATTGCCAAGCCTTGACAAATGGGAAAGGGACTTGGATTGGACTTTTACATCAGCACAGAGACAAAACATTATCCACCTCTCATTAAATCATCTATCTGTACGCAAACACAAAAATCCAATTATAAGCTTTTGACGCGCTGGCATCTGACCCCAACGGCCCTGAGAAAATTTTATCCTGCAGCGTCAGATAGATGTTGGAGATGTGGAGACGAAAGAAGGACCTTACTTCATATATTTTGGTCATGCCCGAAGCTCCAACAGTACTGGCCCGAGGTGCAAAGGATCTCCCAGAAATTTACAGACTTTCCCATCCCAGGGATCCAGCCTTCTTCTTACTCCATTGCTCACAAATACCGCTATGAACTCAATCCTTTCCCATCTGACTAGTGCCGCCAACGCCTGTGCAACGCAGTGGTGGAAAGACCCCAATCTCCCCTCCATTTCTGTGTGGCTTAACGGGGTCAGAAATGTGAACTCGCTAGAAGATCTGGTACTTACCACCCAGAATAAAAGAGAAAGATATATGAAGACATGGGCTTATTGGAACATGTTCATATATTCGGATGAGGGGAAGCCCCCTCTAGACAGCTGTTCTGGAGAATGAACTATCGGGGATTAGACACCTTCACGCACCTCATCTCCCTGGCCTCCCCCTCCTTTATTTTTTTCCTCTCCTCTCTCTCTCTCTTCCTCTCCCCCCCACTTCTTTCCTGTTCTACCCTCTCTCTCTAACCACCCCCCTCTTTATCTCATTCCTAGCAGTTATGTCCGCAAGGATATCTATATGTTTTAAAGCTAACGTAATAGCCACGAAAGGTACAGGTTGTAACTGATTATCTTCAAACTGTAAGAGGTGGATTCAACACTGTAGTGTTAAAATATTATGTGAATTCAGTATCCCATATTTACACTGTGTTATTAAGGTTTGTACCAATGCTATCTGTTTCAAAGTACCCCCTGAACCGGGGTTGTTGTATATGCTGTTGGATATTGTTTATAAATAAAGAATTTGAAAAAAAAAAAAGAAAAGGCTTCACAAGTTGTTCATTCTATTAACAACTGCTGAATGGGTGAGAAGGACGTGGGAAGGAGGGGTGGAAGGGGGTAGGACTTTTAGACAGGTTTTACTTTTTTTTTTTTATTTAATAAACTACTATTTTAACTTTCAAAGTATCAAAGTAAAATATTTGGCAGAATTTAACCTTTAGGACCAATGCAGAAGTTTGGAAACTTTTACTTAGTAAATTGTGGAAGGACCTACAGTTAGATCACGTTATCTGGCTTCCTACTCGCTATTTTAAAAGATGCAGTTTATGTGGAGGGATCACTGCAGTGGATTAAGTTGGTAACATGTAATACAGTTGTTTGATATAGAGAGGATATCTGCTTTGCAAAGCACTCAGTAGGCATGGCACAGGAAAGTATTAAGTTGTCAATCAGCTTTTGTGGGTGGGACAAGAAGTATTCATGTCTATAGATCGTTCTGATTCTAGTACACGCTGTAAGCACTGGTGAGACCAGGAGTTGTTCAATCACTGCCATTTTATTGTGTTGCACCAATGACCAGGGCCGTCATTAAGGCAGGGCAAAAGGGGCAGCTGCCCTGGGCCCTGTCATAGTTGTGGGGCCCAAAGCAGCTGCCTCATACTTGCCAACTATCCTGGTTTAAATTCCCTTGTGCCTTGAACTTTTAGACCTGTGCTGTGTCCCGATATCTAAGTGCTGCTACTTAAGCAGCCCAAATCTGCCCTATTGTTGTGTACAGATGGCTCATCTGCAGATCCTATGTTTACATGTAAATAACCAGCATTGATATGTAAATAGCAGCAGCATTCATATGTAAATAATGGTGGCCAGTTGTGCTGATATGTAAACAAAGGTGGCATTCATATGTATACCATGCCCCTCCCCCCGAGTTCATATTCACCATCACCTCTACTGGATGCTGCCCACTGGGGAGACAAAGGCATGCTTGAAACTCCACAGCACATGTCAGCAGATGCGTGAGGGTGTCATTAATAATTGATGCCACTGCTGTGTATCTGCTAAAGGGCAGCACATTTCTGTGGTGTCAGGAAATCGACTTTGCGCTCCCCAGTCCATGGTGTTCAGGCAGTGAGGAGATGATGTGCTGTAACCTCTAGCAACCAATATGTGGGCAGTAATGATGTGCAGTAACCTCTAGCAACCAATCAGTGAGCAGTATTGATGTACAGTAATCTCAAGCAACCAAACAAGCAGAAAGCATGTGCTGTAACCTCTAGCAACTACGCAGTGAGCCATAATGTGTGCTGTAACCTCTAGCAGCCAGTCAGTAAGCGGTAATGATATGCTGTAACCTCTGGCAACCAATCAAAATCACTGCTGATCTGATTCAGTAAATTGATTTTGAGTTCAGTTACTATTTATTGTATGTCTCAGAGCAGGTGGAGAGTGAAATTGCATGGGGGGGGGCCAAGAAAATATTTGCCCAGGGTCCAATCAATATTAAAGACGGCCCTGCCAATGACTATCACTCTTCATTGGGGCTAGGGTTTAGCATTCTAAATATCTTGAATACTGATTGCACAAAATAATGTACAGCGTGGGCCATTTATATGGATACACCTTAATAAAATGGGAATGGTTGGTGATACTAACTTCCTGTTTGTGGCACATTAGTATATGTGAGGGGGGGAAACTTTTCAAGATGGGTGGTGACCATGGCGGCCATTTTGAAGTCGGCCTTTTGTTTTTTCAATAGGAAGAGGGTCATGTGACCCATCAAACTTATGGGGAATTTCACAAGAAAAACAATGGTGTGCATGGTTTTAACGTAACTTTATTCTTTCATGAGTTATTTACAAGTTTCTGACCACTTATAAAATGTGTTCAATGTGCTGCCCATTGTGTTGGATTGTCAATGCAACCCTCTTCTCCCACTCTTCACACACTGATAGCAAGACCACAGGAGAAATGCTAGCACAGGCTTCCAGTATCCATAGTTTCAGGTGCTGCACATCTCGTATCTTCACAGCATAGACAATTGCCTTCAGATGACCCCAAAGACAAAAGTCTAAGGGGGTCAGATCGGGAGACCTTGGGGGCCATTCAACTGGCCCACAACGACCAATCCAGTTGAATGGCCCCCAAGGTCTCCCGATCTGACCCCTTTAGACTTTTATCTTTGGGGTCATCTGAAGGCAATTGTCTATGCTGTGAAGATACGAGATGTGCAGCACCTGAAACTACGGATACTGGAAGCCTGTGCTAGCATTTCTCCTGCGGTGTTGCTATCAGTGTGTGAAGAGTGGGAGAAGAGGGTTGCATTGACAATCCAACACAATGGGCAGCACATTGAACACATTTTATAAGTGGTCAGAAACATGTAAATAACTCATGAAAGAATAAAGTTACGTTAAAACCAAGCACACCATTGTTTTTCTTGTGAAATTCCCAATAAGTTTGATGTGTCACATGACCCTCTTCCTAGTGAAAAAACAAAAGTTGGATTCAAAATGGCCAACTTCAAAATGGCCACCATGGTCACCACCCATCTTGAAAAGTTTCCCCCCTCACATATACTAATGTGCCACAAACAGGAAGTTAATATCACCAACCATTCTCATGTCATTAAGGTGTATCCATATAAATGGCCCACCCTGTAGAATGTAACACTGACTAGGGGTTTGATTTGCAACAGAGAAAAACTACATTTTCTTGACTTTCATTTTCAGCACCATTAGAAATGTTGCACTGCAAAGTCATACACTCAAAAGTATCTCTGGTCCCATCTCTTCTGCATCATGTTGTTAGCAAAAAAGGAAAATAAATGGTTCATTCATATATAGTATGGACTGATACAAAATTTCTATTCACTTCTGCAATGGAGTGTGTTTCATCCCATCGTAGTCACTAATTTATGGTCAGAAGGTGAATGTGGCAATGGTAATTCTCTGACTTTATAGGATGGACGATAAAGTATATAAACAAGTTGGGACTTTATATGACATAAAGTCCCAACTCATTTATATACTTTATCAAGTATCTGGGATGGAGGCGCATGACCCTACCATGTCATGGCCTCATTAAAGTCCCACATTTCCCCACAACCCCCCATTTCCTCTTTATAGGATGGACAATGGGCATTTGCCTAATGTATGAGATTATTGGTGCACCTTATCATGTAAATGCACCTATTCGCACCATAATAAATCTCATGGACATTGTCTTTCTTGATAAGGCCTATTTGTTTTGATCATGATGGCCACTGATAACCTTATAAGTCATTTGAACGTATATTGCAACTTTTACTCATGATTGAAGGTTCACAAACCCACAGACACGATCTGCAGTGTTCACCAGGCAGTGTTATGAAAAAAACAGGTCAGGCTGAAAAATTCAACTTCTGTCTGGAGATATCCCCCACAGTACCTCTTCATAAAATTACCTCTGACCAGTGTCACTCAACCGCTACGATTGAGAACATACTATACGTGCACAGATGCTGATAATATCACATGAGAGCCACCCTTGTATCAGAGAGGACATCCCAGCCTGGAGAGAACTTGTAGGGGAAGAGGACTCTGTGGTATTACATGACCAGCCTAAAGAGATCTCAAAAAGGTGAGCATAAAAAAAATTGTTATAAAAACACACTGGTAGGACAAGAAGGGGAAGGGGGCAATATTGGGTGTGGTCCTGGACAGGGCTGGTGCTAGGATTTTTGTGTACATAGGCGAAGGTGCATTTGGGTGCCCCCCCACCATCCTTCCACCACCTCAACCGAAGACAGCAGCTCTGCCAGTAGGATGGGGCTCAGCACCTGTCTGAATGAGCCCTTTCATCAGAATCTGCAAAGTTCCTCTTTATACTGTAATGGGGAACTTTGATGGAAAGGGGCTCTGGGCACCCTGATTTAAGGGGGAACACTGGCAGCTCTGATGTAAGGGGGCTCTGGTGACAAAGCCCCCCTTATATCAGAGTTCTTCTTTACATCAGAGTTTGTAGAGTTCCCCTTACAGTATATCAGTGCCCTGAATACATCAACACCAAAATATTTCGCTATATAAAAATTTGGTGTGCTGTTTCTTTTAAATAATTATCAATGCTCTCAAAGTGCTTTCAAATTTGCAAAATCACAATAATACAAAATATCTTACATAAGCAAACAGAAACAAGGAATAACATCTATCAAGTGTGAACCACAATAATGTGCAATGTGATAGATGCAAGATTAATAATACATGTACATTCCAAAGTGCTAGTGCAATAAATAATATGCATAAAACATACATTTCATATAAAACGGTACAATAAAATTGTGCTGTGCAGATCCACTGAAAGCTGTTTGCACCGACTTTAGTGTAACATTACCAAGACAAATCACATACCATCTGCTTACCAAAAAATGTGACTTCATAAACTTATGAGGTCATGTGGATATTTGCAGCCACTCAAAATGCAACAATGCAGTTATGATGTCTTTCTCCCAGGACATATTGTGCTGCTTTATTAAAGTAATGTACTCACAGCAAACTTTACTGAGATAAAGAGAAAAAATGCTTAATTGTCCTGCTAATGCACTATAGTGTGCTTTATTCTTTGCATATACAAGGCTTCCTGTGGTTGGTACTGGACTGGACGGAGGGATGAAAGGCCACTTTTGGGAGAAAGCTATTATATCTGCATTGTTGCTTTTTGAGTGAAGTGGCTGCAAATATAAGGCGGATGACAAGCACACATGACCTCAGAATTTTAAGAGGACACATGTTTTGGTAAGCAGATTACACTGCTTGCAGTGGATCTGCACAAGTTTATTATGACACAGTTTTATTAGACCTGTTTGTATGAAATGTATTTACTGCACTAGCACTTTGTATGTATATGTATTAATGATTCTCTATTATTATCTATCACATTGCACTTTAGGCACTTTTCCAAGAGCAGTCCAATTGGATTCGTCTGTCCATTTTTCCAGCGGACCCAATTGGACCCTCTATTCTCTTGGAGCAGCGAGTGTAATCTCCAATCCAATCCGGTCCGCTAAAAACAAGTGGAAGGAGATATGTTCCCCTCCATTTGGGCGGATCAGATCAGATTGAAGTTGGGTGTAAACAGACAACAAAGTCTGACCACCCATACAGCAGAGCGGCTCCGTCCCACCCTTCTCAGCAGGGACCAGCTCACAGTTCCCCCACTGAGCAGTGCCCCCCCCTATCCCCCTCGTGTCTTCTGTTCTGTCCCCATCTCCTATGCTCTGTCTCTGTGTAGCTTCTCTCACTGACCCCCCCATGTCTCCTCTCTTTTCCTCTTGCTTGAGGATCTTCATCTGTACCATGCTATCGCCTGTGACTGCTGGTCCCGCCCCCTGCTCTCACTCAGCTCCTCCTACTGGTCTCCCAGGCTCCCTTTCATCGGAATCACCTCCAGTTCAGTGGCGATTGACCCTGTGCTGGACTGTAGGTGGGACTCTGGCAGGGGATTATTTATAGCAAGGGCTGGAGGGAAAGAAATAAACAGCCATTGTCTTTTGACTGTGAGAGAAGGAGGAGGAGGAGGGGCCGGGACAGCACATAAAAATGTGTGTGCAGGCAGCTCTGAACTTCACAGCTCATGGTACTATGCGCTTCTAGGCTAAGTGAGGAAAATGTGCAAGCGGGCGTGGTGCCATCATAAGCTTTTCTTGAGAGAAGCCTCGGCTTTAGCGCCCCTCCTCTCCTGGTGCCCTCAGGCGGCCGCCTGGGCTGCCTTATGCTGGTGCTGGCCCTGGTCCTGGAGCATAGAGTTCAGCTTTAAGCAGTACTACTGTGGAATAAATCCCAGGTAAAAGCAAGTCATACTACTATTTACTAATTTACAATTAACAATTAGGAAAAAACTTAGAGTTAGTATTTTTTTTTAGGGTCATCTGCTTCTGAAGCCCTTATGGGGACAACATTGAAGTTTTGTCACCTACTGAGAAATGTGAAGACATTGCGAGTATTGTCAGTATTGGATTTTTTCTTTCTTCTCTCAAGCAATACCTGGATTAAACTATGGTATGTAATGGACTGTCCTCACTGTAGGCAAATGTCTGTATCCTGGGATATAAGGAAATGTGTTACGTACCAGAGCCTCTAGTGATTTTAAGGAATTCCTACAGATTGCAAAAAAATAAAATGCAGTGAAAATGTATTGAGTTTGCTGAATTGTATATGTCTTGAAAATCATATGTAATTGAAATCATTGCATTGGCTGCAAAACTATTTCTGGAAATAGGGAAATTAGAGTTCTCTATCTCCTTGTAGTACCAGCTTTTAGAGATACCTATTATGAAGAATGGTAACTAGTTAAAGTGCAATGGCTGGGTTCTATGCTCTTACAGGACATTTACAATGGCACCATGATGCAGGCACAGATCTTATATTTGTTAAACTATATTTTGCATTCTAACCAAATGAATAATGACTGGGCAGGGGAACTAAGTGATATAAAAAAAAACTCCAGTTGACATGAAAGATGAAGGCACCATGCTTATTTCAAGAAAACCTGTGCTTTTCACATGCAGGGCAAACAAAACCCTCAGCTGGTCTCCAGCTGAGGAAATTTGAAAAAAAATGGCTCCTGGGCCCAGGAGCAAGGGCACCCCAGGACAAATAAAAAAGGGAGGGGAAAAGAGAACAAACTTGGATAGGGACTGTACAAATAAATAAGTACAAAAATATATTCCAATCCTCAGTGGCTATTTACACCTGTACACTGTAATATACATTCCTAACTACTGTCCATACTACTAACAGCATGTAAATACATTAAATATACATATCCTGAGCCAGAGCACTTATCCCGAGAGAAAAGTACTCCGCCTGCATAGTTGTAGAAGAAGATGTTGACTCTCACCAGATGGGGATGGACAGTCGTCCCATCCCAGGGATCCTAAGAGAAGACAAACAACTAACTACAAACCAACTAGACTACAGTAACCATCTACTGAATGGGGGTTATAAGCCTCCCAGTAGAGCAAAAACATAAACAGTCTTTTTCCTGCCTGCCCTGCCAGTAAGGGGTTAGGATCCCACCACAAAAAAAGCTGTAGTCCTCCATCAGTCCCTTTAAATGTAGAAGGGTGGGTCAGTCAACCTCCTCCGGCCTTCTCCTTCTCCCCTGACAGAAATGGAGTAGCTCCTTGCAGGCTGGTTTGGCTTCACCACAAGGACCTTTTCTCCATAAATGGCACGCCCCAGGCCCCACTCCTGCTTCAACTCCACAAAGCGGCTTTGGGGACCTACAAATATTTCCATATCATCTCCTCCTCCCACTCCCCTCTGGAGCTCTCCACAGCATCCATGATATGAGGAAGGACGTATGGAAAGTCTTGGCCCCACTCTAAGGCAATTTTGCGTTGCACCTCCCATTGGAACCGAGAGAGCCTTGGTAACTCCTTAGCCTTCCCTTTCCCCAGCCGGATCAGGGTGTCAGGGGATCTGATCACCTGTTGCCGGAAGGTACTTGCCGAGGTCTGGGTAGTGGAGGGCCTATTAAAGAACAGCTGACTGTGGATGATAGGGGGTCCTGCGGCTTCGTCTGTGTCCGGTTCAGACTCTGGTCCTCTCCTGTCCTCTGATGGAGTTTCCAGCCCATGGGACCTTCCTGTCTCCCACTCTTCCTCATCTGGACTTTCCTCAGGGGACGACCATTCTACAAGTCTTTCAAGGGACCCAAACTCAGCTTGCAGTCTGGGGGAACCCCCAATCAAGCGGTCTGTCTCCCTGCTCCTCTTCCAGCTCACCAGAAGGCACACCGCCCTCCTGCACTAACTCCGCTGGACAGGGAACAGATATGGGAAGACCTATGGCTGGCGTAGCTGGGGATTCTAGTTCCTACTGAATGCTACTTACAGGTCCTAGGTCTTCGACCGGGCCTTCAGTCACGACAAGTCCACATTGAAGTAGCGTGGATCCTGCTGAATCCAGCAGTGCTCAAGCTGGACACCCGTGTCCACAAGTGTCCGTTCCGGCTGTTCTGGCAACCACGTGAGAGCTGGCAGCAAGCGACCACCCTCTGTCATCTTCCATAGCCTCATGGTATCTGCTGAGCGCAGGAAAACTTTAGTCTCCTCCAGAGCATGGCTCCGCCTCCTCACTTCCAGATGGGCTTGTGCCACTGAATCTGATATGCAGATTCTTTCCTGGTCACGCTGCTGTAACCCCTGCTGTGCAAGATAGAAACTTGCAGACATGCTGGCTTTAGCAGAACTTGTCCGGGCATGCTTGCTTCCTCTGTGGTTGCTGGCAGCAACAGTGATTTTAGTGATGCCCCTTGTCTTCCTGTACGGGACCACCCTGGCACAGTCCCTCCGATGGGCTCCCGCAAGCTTACCCCGATCACCCTTAGCAACACTAAACAGTCCTAGGCATATTTCACCATTAACAGCAGGATTTTTGAGCATAAGTTCAAGGTACCCAGCATTTTTAGAGCGCTGGGCATGTTTAGAATCCAGTAAGGAATATCCGGCCTCAGCAGGGCTCGGAACATATTTGTAATCCATGGGTGCGATCACCTGCCGTGGTTGCCACAGGCGACAGTTTAGGCTACAAATAAATTTTATCATATATATTTTACTTGACATGCCTATAAAGTCCATTTTTTTGACAACACTAATTTTACTCAAAGTTTAGGCTACAAGTCGCTGAATTGCAGGATACTACTTGCAAGTGTCCGTTGCCAGCGCTGGTTGGGACAACTGGGCAATTGACTGTAGAGGTTGGCAACGGCTCCTGCCAGTTGCTATGGACAACGGCACACTTGTAATTGCACGGTTTGGCTGGCAAACATACAAGTCCTTTCCGTGTTTAAGTAAACCCTTAGTAAACCTTGTTTACTAAGTGAAGTGACCATTCTCTCAGACACATTAGGGGTTGCTACTTCCATTACAGCTTAATGACACTAGTGCTTTGCTTAGTGGAAGAGTGCCTTAAATGTTTGGGGTTATTGAGGACATCCTAAATATATTCAATTTCCATTGAATGATCATAAATAGGAGCAAATCTTCTGCATTATTTTATTTCAAAGCCCTTTTATATCTGCAGTTTTCCAGAGAGCTTGGAATATGTAAATCACAGTGCATGCAGTACTCTCGGAATGTACTGGTTTATAATGTTGTTTGAATATTTATCAAGCTGCTATTTTCTTTAGCTTAAAAAGTTACTAATAACTGAAAGCTTAGATTTTGTTGTGTGCTCTTCTTAAGTCAGTAAGATACCATTATTGGCATGCTTTCATGATAATACAAAAATACACTACTTTTTATGGTAACAATTAGCTCGCATGTGTAGCTGGACTTTAAAACATTTAGATCCTGACAGCAATTTGAGTGTACTGCACTTTACAATACTGCCACAGGGATAGCAAAACTCATAGTTATTATCATTTTTAATCTGTTTATCCTAATCCTACACCTGAGGCTGCCTGCTAATCTTGCCAACCCATACTTTCCTGAGCGTAGCCAGACAATCAATTTCTTCCTGAGGGATAACAAGGTTTTCTCAGGCCACCTATGGTAGATTTTGGTTTTAGGAACTCTGTTCAGATCTACATGGTCTAGCATCTCCAGTGCAATCTCCCCGAGAACATCCACATAAATGCCTGCTGTATCCTCACAGCTTTCCCTTGATTTTAAACAGCTAATCTCCAATGTGCATTCTGATTACTGAACTGAGATCACACCCAAAACTTATTGTACTGCTGGAATGTGTGATCTTCTATATTCAGTTATAATCCATTGCCGGTGATCAAGATCAAAAATTGACCATTAAACTGGAAGCTGTGTCCTAAATTTGACCTTATTCTTTATTGTCACATATCTGTAAAATGCAGTGACAGCTGGTGCTCCATCGGTCAGAGGGAGGGCAGCAGACAGGCCTGACCCCAACCTCGCTCCAACCTGCCACCACCGGCTGGTACGAGCCCCCCTCCAGCTCTCTTACCCTGTGCTGTGCTATATGGACCTGTAGGAGATAACAGGGGGCTCTTTGTATACTCCAAGCCCAGGGATGCCAGCTTGATGAGGTCTGCAGCGGGGGGGGGGGATCGATGTCGGAGAGGTGCACACGGTGTCACAGGCGCAATCCTCTATAGGTGTGTGCTCCCCTGCTCTGTAGCAACAGGAGGAGCTGACAGCACTAAGCATAAAGGGACCAGAGGAACAGACTTGGTGGCTGGTGGGGCAGCTCAGTCCTTGGCATCACAGCAGCCATGTGTCTCCTCCCTCCTCCTCCTAGGCCAATGGGATCGCTCCTCCTTTCGGCCTTTTGGGAAATCGGTTTCAGGACCTGCTTCCTAATTGGTCGGAAGGAGAATCAGTGTGACAATAGCGAGCCCACCCTGAGCCCACCCTATTAAAGCCTCTGGCTATAATCACATGCTTCAAAAAAAAAAAAACCCTATAGGAATCCAAGCGTCCAGCACCGTGCGTGTAGATTAGGGGGCTGAACGCATGGATGGGGGGGCGGCGCCCATGCTCCCCTAATGGACAGGCCACCACCTGTAAAATGTCAGACTGAGGCCTGATCCATCATGTTCACTCTTTCCTCAGACTTGAATACTGTCCTGAGTAATTTAGACTTCTAAACAGAAAGCACTATTTCCTTTTAAAATAGAAGGTAAGACTTCTAGCACCTGACTGATACAGTTCAGTCTTTGTTTTGTTTCAGCAGGAAACTGCTGCAAGCAGGCTGAAATTTTTAGTTAGATAGGACAATTTAATGATGCGAGGGATGAGCAGAGTGATTTTGGTTAAATTAATTTTGCTGCGAAATTACCACTTTCATCATCTGCAATATTTTGCTGAAGCAAAAATCTCTGCTTAGCTGAAATTTGCTTTAAAAAGGTCTACTATTTATTTAGAGAGTGTTTATTGGGCCTTTATTTATGGTAGTTTACATTATTGTATTTGCATTTTTGTGTATTTGATAATTATTTGTGTATAGCCACTTTTTACTTTTTCCTTTCTTCTTAATAAAAACTTAAAGTAATGAGGCTAATGAGGGGCTGTTTTTTTTTTTTGCAAACTAGCAGGTCCAAGATAGTTGAAGGAAGCTTCCATAACCTTTAGGAGCCAACTAAAGCCTATTGCACTCTTAGGGGATAATGTGCTAAAACTGGAGAGTGCACAATCTGAAGCGGTTGTGCATGTTAGCCAATCAGCTTCTAGCTTCAGCTTGTTTGATTAAACTTTGATAAAAAAAAAATGGAAGCTGCACCAGATTTAGCTTTCTCCAATTTTAGTAAATCAACCACTTGCAGCCAGCAAACCCTAAAGTGGTTGTAAACCCTCTCAGATACCCAGTGAAGTGAATAGCCTCACGTGTTACACAGATATGAAACAAATCCTCCTATATAAGTTTTACTTGCTTGTTTGCCATCTCTTCTCTTTACCCATCTCTTCTGTACACCCCTTCAAAAGTGCACAATTGTGATAAAACCCTCTTCATCTGTTAGTATCACAGAGGCGAGGTGTCACAATCCTGGCTGGGGAGTCTGGTTTGTGTGGGGAGCAACCTCTCTTACTATCCTGATTCGGGAGCCCCTGAAGATGGGAACAGGAGGCTTGGGAGTGCGGGATGGCACGAGGACTTGGCTGGTAGCAGGTACTAGCAGAGTAGGCTTCAGCAAGGCTCGTGCAGAGATGGTAGAGTAGTGGTACAGGCCTGGTCGGCAACGTTCAGGCAATGCGGCACAGAAGGAGCAGGCGGATGGATGGTCAAGCACAGGCAGGGTTTGTCAACAGGCAGGCAGCAAGGTACAGAAGGGATCAGGCAGAAGAGTGGTCGTGGACAAGCTGGGGTCGGTACAGGCAGAAAGCACGGGTGGTCAGATCAAGCCAGGGTCACAGGAAATGCACAGGTTCAGATCACTGGGAAACACAGGATATGCTGTAGAACGTACAGCACTGGCTGCAGGGTGCTGTCAGTTTAAATGGGCTGTTTGGCGTCAATGCCGGCGCATATGTGCGCACACACGCGCACTGGCGCATGCACCAGCTACGTGCGCCCGCGCAGAGGCTTCCAGACCCGAATTCCAGGAGCAACATTATTTTCCTGACATTGCCCCCCCCAAGGGGCAGCCTCCGGATGCCCAACCAGGCACACTTAGCAGGGTGTTTCTCCAAAATGTTTTAAGGCATTCTTCAGCGTGAATATTGTTTTCAGGCTCCCAAGACGTCTCTTCTGGGCCGTAGCTCCTCCATTTGATCAGGTACTGGATGCCATTGCCCCTCTTCCTGCAGTCCAGGACAGCCTCCACCTCAAATTCTTCTCCCCCATTGACCAATACTGGCTCTGGCGGATTAGCGCTCCATCCTGTAAAGGGGTCCGGAACAACAGGTTTTAACAGTCACATAGAAGACCGGATGAATTCTTAAGGTGTTGGGGAGCTTCAGCTCATAGGCCATTCTATTAATCTTCCTCTTGACTGGGAAAGGTCCAATGAACTTAGGTCCTAACTTCTTGGACGGCAGGCCATCTTCAGATTGGTTGTTGCCAACCAGACCCGTTCACCGGGCTCCAGGTTCAACTCCCCCCTCCTTTTTTTGTCAAAGGTCTCCTTGTAACACTCCTGGGCCTTGGCCACGGTTTCCTGCAACAGTTTATTGTTATCCTCAATTAATTTTACTGTACTCTGTACAGCTGGCACCGGGCTTTCAGGGACTACATTGGGGATAAAGGATGGATGGAAGCCGTAGTTTGCAAAGAATGGGGATTGCCCCGTGGCGGAATGAACCGTGTTGTTATACTCAAACTCAGCTAAGGGTAACAAAGAGACCCAATCATTCTGTGAGAAGGAGGAGAAGCATTGTAGATACTGCTCCAAGGTCTGGGTGGTCCTTTCACTTTAACCGTTGGTCTGCAAGTGGTAGGATGAGTAGAAAGATAGTTCAATGCCCAAGGAGGCACAAAGGAATCTCCAGAACCTGGAGGTAAATTGGACTGCACGGTCCAATACTATGTTCATGGGAACTCTGTGGAGCCTGACAATTTCCCGAACAAAGACCTCTGCTGTCTCGGGTGCATCCGGTGTGCCCTTCATCGGAAGGAAATGAGCCATCTTTGTTAGTCTATCCACCACTACAAAGATTGTGGAGTAGTCTTCTGACAAAGGCAGTTCAACAATAAAATCCATGGCAATCATTGCCCATGGTTTCTCGTGTATTGGAAGTGGGGTTAACAGCCCCCAGGCCCTGGTCTTATTGTTCTTGCTTCTGGCACATGTGGGGCAGGCGTTTCTTGCAGTCTCCATCCACCTGTGGCCACCAGAAAAAGAGCTGAAGTAACTACGATGTCTTTCGTGTGCCAAAGTGCCCAGCCAGTTTGTGGTCATGGCAGATCTGAAGAAGAGATAATCGTAGGCCCTCAGGTACAAACATTTTGTTACTGTGCCACAACAGTCCATCTGTCATTAATAGCCTGTGATCGGGAGAACTGGTGGTCCCGGCTAGGGACCGTCGGATCTGGGACAACATATCTTCCTGGGTGAGTAAGAAGTTACTGGGCTGGAGGATGGTGTCTGGCGGAACGGTACTCTCTGGATCACAGAACATTCTGGACAGGGCATTCGGTTTAGTGTTTTTCGACCCAGGCCTGTAAGTAAGATGAAAAGAGAATCTACAGAAAAAGAGTGCCCACCGGGCTTGACGTGGTCTCAGTCTCTTTGCTGTTCTCAGGTACTCTAGATTTTTGTGGTCAGTGTAAATGAGGATGGGGTGAGCAGCCCCTTCTAGCAGATAGCGCCACTCCTTTAGTGCCGATTTAATGGCCAGTAACTCTCTGTCCCCAACATCATAGTTCTTCTCTGGCACCGATAACTTACGAGAAAAGAATGCCACAGGATGCAGTGATGCCTTGGGACGACATCTCTGCGAGAGGACAGCTCCCACTGCATTTTCCAAAGCGTCCACTTCTAGGAAATATGGCAAGGTTGGGTCTGGGTGTTTTAAAATAGGTGCTGAGGTAAAAAGTCTCTTGAGTTTTTCAAAAGCCGCCTGCGCCCCGCTGGATCACTGGAAGCGAGTGCCTTGTTTGGTAAGCTGTGTAATTGGTGAGATGATGGCTGAGAACCCTCTTATAAATTTCCTGTAAATGTTGGCTAATCCAATGAAATGCTGGACTCCCTTCTTATCCACTGGTATAGGCCATTCCAGGATAGCAGCAACTTTCTGTGGATCCATGATGACTCCCGTGAACCCCAGGAAGGGAATGCTGGAGCGCTCAAAGTCACACTTCTCTGCTTTGGCGTAGAGCCCGTGCTGATGGAGGCGACTTAGTACCTTGGCTACATGTTGACGGTGATCATCCAGAGTGGCAGAAAAAAATCAGAATGTCATCTAAGTAGATGATCAGAAACAGGTCTAAGTAATCTCTAAAGATGTAGTTCACAAAGTTTTGGAATGTTGCAAGAGCGTTGCAGAGCCCGAAGAGCATGAACAAGTACTCTTAGTGCCCAACACGAGTACGGAAGGTGGTCTTCCACTCTTCGCCTTCCCTGATGTGGACAAGATTGTAGGCTCCTCGCAGATCCAATTTGGTGAAGATGTTAGCCGCTCCTATCCACTGAAAAAGTTCAGGTACCAGAGGTAGGGGGTGGCGGTTCTTCACTGTGATCTTTTTGAGTTCTCTATAATCAATGCAGGGTCACAGGGAGTGGTATTTTTCTACAAAAAATATTCCTGCCCCTGCTGGGGATGTGGACTGGTGGATGAACCCCTTTTTCAAGTTATCGTCTAGATAGGCCTTGAGGGCCACCAATTAGAGCTCAGTGAGAGGAAAGATACATCCAAAGGGGACAAAAATAGTTTTTTTCCTTTTGGGGTAAAGGTTTTACATACAGTAAATACATAAAGCTAATTATTGTAAGCACCCCTGCCAGTAGTAAATGGTTTGTCCCATCCCTCTAACTCCTTTAACTCTCTATAAATCCTTTGTCTCATAGCTCTAAGAGAGCTTGCTCTTTTGAGAAACAACAGACTAAGGCAAGCCATAGATTATTTAGTCGGTGTTGATGGGGGAATATCTCCCGCAGGTTATTGTGTTCTTTGCAGGCAGAACACAAGGATCACTTCCATAATGGATTGACTTCAGTACAACTAGCTTGCCATAGATGGGTCAAATCTTGGCCAGTCCCTGCTGAACCAGCCAAGATCAGTGTTAATTTTGGCATCTAATTTTGATTAAGTTTTAGTTATAGTCTTTTGACTAAAATGCCATTTTAGTTTTAATCAAATTTTCATCATATGCAATTGTTTTAGTTTTAGTTGTATTTTAGTCAACTATAATCTCTAGTACATTTTAATTGAATAAAATAATTTTAGTCAACTAAAATCGAATGTGTTTGGTTAAATTGTAATACATTATTTAACCATTTGCCGACCGGCGTCTGACGCCGTCAAAGTGCTGGATATCGCAAACCGCCGTCATATGACGGCGGCTGCGAGATCCCACACTGTGAGCGTGCGCGCGCCGCCAAAGGCGCACTCGAGTGCTCACTGTGTTCCGGGGGGCCAGGGAGTGGGTAGGGCTGACTCGATCGCCGCCGGCAACCCACGATGGCTCCCCCGCAGTGAAAGAACAGACGGATCTCCATTCTCATAGAGGGGGAAGGGCTGTGATCACAAGATTCCTGTATATGGAAGCCGTGATCACTCCCCTCCCCCTGCCAGCCCAGCCCACCTATAGTTAGAACACACCCAGGGAACACAATTAACCCTTAGTGTGCCCCCTCCAGGTTGACCCCTTCACTGCCAATGGCATTTACACAGTAATCAGTGCATTTTTATAGCACTGATCGCTGTATAAATGCCAATAGTCCAAAAAAAGTGTCAAAATGGTCCGACATGTCTGCTAAAATATCGCAGTACCGCTAAAATTCGCAGATCGCCGCCATTACTAGTAAAAAATAAAAACCCCATAAATGAATTCTCATCATCAATAAATGCCGATTGCGTTTTTTTTTTTTACCAAAAATATGAGGAAGAATATAAATCAGCCAAAACTGATGAAAAAAAATGTTTTTTTATATTTTTTTTGGATTTGTATTTTAGCAAAAAGTAAGAAATTTGTTTTTTTTTTTGCAAAATTGTTGCTCTTCATTTGTTTATAGTGGTGATCAGAAATGACGCAAAGGGGATCAAATACAACCAAAAGAAAGCTCTATTTGTGGGAAAAAAGGCCGCAAATTTTATTTGGGTACAACGTCGCACAACCACGCAATTGTCAGTTAAAATAACGCAGCGCCAAATCGCAAAAAGTGCTCTGGTCTTAAAGTGTGAAATCCTTCCGGTGCTGAAGTGGTTGATGAAATACTCCTGAAATAAAAAAAATCTAATATCATGTTATTATATATGGTATTAAATCTGAACAAACTTACAAATACAGATTTAGCCACTCTGGATGGTCTGAAGAGGCCTGTAATGCTGCACAGTGCTCTGGACGGTAGTTTGTCTGGGGAGGCCTGTAATGCTGCACAATGCTCTGGACGGTGGTCTGAGGAGGCCTGTAATGCTGCACAGTGCTCTGGACAGTGGTCTGAGGAGGCCTGTAATGCACAGTGCTCTGGATGGTGGTCTGAGAAGGCCTGTAATGCACAGTGCTCTGGACGGTGGTCTGAGGAGGCCTGTAATGCTGCACAGTGATCATGATGGTGGTCGCAGAGACCTGTAATGCTGCACAGTGCTTTGGATGGTGGTCTGAGGGGAGGCCTGTAATGCTGCACAGTAGTCTGGATGGTGGTCTGAGGGGAGGCCTGTAATGTACAGTGCTCTGGATGCTGTTGGCATACTCCTTTAACCTATAACTTCTAGTCCTAACTATCACCTTATTATTGTCTAATTGCATTACCTTATTGCCAGCATTACTCCATTAGCCACCCCCAGATCTGTGCAAGGAACAGCGTATATAATAATAATGACCAACACAGATCATGTCTACACACTGTTCATTCATTTTGTTCGAATTACATGTTTCCTTTATAAACCTACTTATTCAATTAACCAATTATAATAATGCATATAGTTAGAATTCTTTACATCTCTGTATCTGAGCAAAACTATTATGTCACTTAGAATATATAAAAAACACCTTTGGTTTTCTGTCAGCCAAGACACATTGTCTGGTACATATGCAAGTTCCTCATATCGAGTTTCAATTTCAACACAAGCTTACTTGTTAAGCAATAATATATTTAAAACTTACTGCTAAGCAAAATAATACATTTAAAGGAGTACTTCAGCCATAGGTTCCAATAACATCACCCAAAGCAATGTAGACATTAGGGGGGCTTTTTACAAGACCCTTTCAGATGCTGGTGGTCAGAGGAGGACTTTAATGCATACAGTGCTCTGGACAGTGGTCTGAGGGGAGGCCTGTAATGTACACACTCACAGTGCTCTGCTCTGGATGGTCGTGAGTTGGGACTTTCGTCAAGAGGCCTGTAATGCACAGTGCTGCTCTGGATGGTCCTCTATGGAGGCCTGTAATGCTGCACAGTGCTAACTGCTAAATAGTAAGCATGCTACAGACTTTCTTGCTTGCTGGGAGAGGAAGCACTTACAGGCTCTATCAGGGCTGGACTGGGACAAAAATTTGGCCCTGGACTTCATCCAGAAGAGCCCACTTTAATTTCATCAATGCCTAGAACCAGTGGTAGCGGGTCCCCCCCCCCCCACAGTGGAGGGACACCAGGGCCCAGCGACCCTGGTAGTTCCACCACTGTCTCCGTGCGTTGCCCTCCCCCTCCCCAATTTAACACAACTAGAGTATGATCAAATGAAATGGAATCAGTATACAGAGGTTTACTTCTTCTGAGAGATATTAAAGGAACACTCTAACCACCAAGACCACTACCAAGATCCGTAACTACTTTAATTTCACCCGAGAAGACCTACTTCAGGTCCCGGTTTAAAAACAGGGTCAGGTCGGGACTATCTCGGACATTCACGAAGGAGAGGGTCGTTCGTTCTTTCAGACATCGTACGAATGATAAATCGTCAATCG
>BLSH010148152.1:514490-528169 GCA_018402905.1 Glandirana rugosa
GGGTAGAGACAGAGGGGGTGACTGACAGAGAGAGGGGGGTCCATGCCAGTCGACTTCTTGTGAAGATTATTTCAGCCAGGCAGTTGCTCCCAGCTATCCTCTGTGCACCAAGCCAGCCTGTCCTCGAAGTTGGAGAGAGCAGAGAACGTTTGAGCAATCCATGTTGCTCTGGAAGTGAGGGGTACAGTGTGTTACGCCCGCCCTGCTGCTTCTCGCCTCTTCGGGGGGGTGGGGTCAAGGAGGAGGAGGCGGTGCCGGTGGGGCTCTTTTTCTGCTTGATGGTCCCAGGGTGGTAGCCCCTCCCTTCCTCCCCCCACGCTATGCCATTGATCACATAGCCCCCGGGTAGGGGTGGAGTAGAGAACGAGGCACAGGCCCTGACAAGCTCCGGGTGCCTCTCTCCTCCCAATGGCCGGGAAAGTAGGTAAGCCTGTAACAGACATCTGAAGCTGCGGCTCCTTGACACCTGCAAGCGCCGTGCAATATCCCGGCTGCAGGGCCAATCCAGAGCCGCAGCTTCAGATGTCTGTTACAGGCTGTCACTGAACCGGCCCACTGAGCCATCGGCCCTCCGGGAAACTCCCGGTAGTCCCGATGGCCAGTACAAGCCTGGGCTCTATACAGGCGGAGCTCCGTGGAAATCGATAGTTCACAAGGGTAAACATCCCTCCCTCACATTTTCATTTAGTTTAGTTTAATTTTCATCATAGTTTTCATCAGTGGACAAAAATATGGTGTACTTTAATGAAAATGTTTTGTTGACGAAATTAACACTGCCAAGATTCAATCCATTTATGGACGGCTTTACTGGTCAGATCACCAAATGAATATAGAAGAACAAAAAAAAAAAGAAAACAAAAGCAGCCATCACATCTAAGAAATGGTAAGCTGCATCATAATAAAAGTTTGCTTTTGGGTTTAATACTGAGAGTTGATAAATATTGCCACCAGTAAACAATCCGTTGCATTACATTGAGCAATTTATATTAAGCACAGCAAGACATAACATAAGCAGCCAATGTTATATGTTGTATTTTGTGGACATTTACATGGAAGTTCTAATATTTTCAATTGGTTAACACACATACTTTGGCGGGCATACATTGTCAAAATGTAAAATATGCAATTAAATTGCTTGAGGGAGGTTCTTACACTTACAAGTGAGAAGAAGATATACTGAAAGAAATGTCAGTTCAGGGAACCAATGTTTAAGTCAAATAGCCAACTACACTACATACAGAATAATTTTTCCTTTTGTCTTTTCTCTTTTAATTTCTTTCCATCGGCTTGTCTCTTTTTTAAATACAAACACATAAAGTGTATTCCACTTCACAGTCTCCTTTCCAACTGCTTGAAATATAGTATTGTCAGTGAGTACATATGCTAAAGAAACGCTAAGTGACTTCTGAGATGAGATCAATTAGACCAGTGGTCTCCAAACTGCTGCCCAGGGGCCAGCTGTGGCCCTTTGGTTGCCTTTTTTTTTTTGGGGCCCTATTTATCTCACTGATACGAAACACTATTCTGCCCTCTTGCCACTGACATCAACAATGGGGCACTATATCTCCCACTGACACCAACAATGGGGTACTATTCCTCCCCCTAATACTAAAGATGGGACACTGCCACTGATGCCAGAAAATATTTCTATTCCAGCTGGCCACAGTTCGGCCCCCCTAATGTCTGAAGGGCAGTAAACTGGCCCTTTGTTTGGTAAGTTTGGAGACCCCTAATTTAGATAAATAAAAGAGTTGATTCACTAATGGAATAGAGACTGTTCACTTACCAAACTGAATGTTCAGTTAGCTTAGTAAATATGTTAAAGCTATCAATAATCCGATCACAAGATAGGATTTTTTAATTTTTTTTTTTTAATTTCCAGTGCATGTGATTAGGAAGGAAAAGTAAACAGAGCTTTACTTTATTTACTGACCTAAGCAAACATTCACTCAGCAAAATGAACAGTCTCCACTGCTTTAATAAATCGGCCCCAGAAGGTCTGTTGTATTCTGTCAATCTAAACAGACTGAAAGACTTTGCATATAAAATAAGCATGTTTGGCTGTGTCCATGTCTTTTGACAATTATTAATTTAAATACAGGTAGTGTCCACTGTTGGGACACCATGGGGTTAATTTACTAAAGGCAAACTGACTGTGCACTTTGCAAGTGCCGTTGCACTGATTATCCCCATAGCTTAGTAAATGTGGCAAAGCTCAGCTGATTTCCATCACCCAATCATGTGCAAGCAAAATGTTTTTTTTTTCCTTACCCTTGCACCTGATTGGCTATTATTTACAAAGTGAAGCTTTACCACATTGACATTTACTAAGAAAAAATTGTGAAACTGCATTTGAAAAGTGCATAGTCTATCTGTCTTTAGTAAATCAACCCCCATGTGTTGGTATCCTTCACAGCAGGTGCAACCACATACACAGTGACAACCAGACCCAAAAATGAGTGAAGTGTAGCACTTAAGGAGCCCCCGATGTATGGGTTCTTTGATTCTGGATGGCAACAACCCCTTCTGGCACACAAAAGAAGGAAATGTATTTGGGCTACACACCCAACCAGGAAACATTAATAACAACAGCGGTAAACCATGACAAATTAAAGCATATTTGTACAGTACAGCAATAACAATGCGTGCAATAAGTATTTCTGGCCCAAACCCCACCAGTTACCTGAATGCTGATTCTAGGAGCCCAAAAGATTATACTTGTCTAGAGGCTAAAAGTCTTAAGAGTCGCTCTACAAACCCTCCACCGGCCTGTGTGGCACTAGTCCTGCATTGGAGTATTTAAAATAACTTTGTAATCCGAAGGTAATAGATGGATAATCCCTGAACTAAATCCAAAATTAGGGTAATAATATTGTAGCCAGCAGCCTCTGTAAGCAGTCTATTGTGAAGCCTCCTCTCTTTTATCTGGTGGCTGGAACCCCGGATGCTCAAGGGCTGCATTCTACAAAATCCATGGCGGCAATTCTGGATGGCAGTGATATCCTTTTACGAAGCCAGTGGTGTCCCTTTCCATCATCCTCCCTCCACCCTTGCTGGGTCCCTTTGGTGGCAACAGCCTTCCTCAACTTTCACATGACACTCCCTAAGCCAGGCTTATCTTTCCTTTTTTCTTCTCTCTCTAGCACACCTTCATCCTGGCACTTTTAGTCCCACCGAGTCTTTGTTAGTGTAAAGTCTCCAGGTGGCGTTTACATTACCTACAAGTCACTGCACAGTCTCTGGCTAGCTTTCCCTCTCCTCCCTCTCCTCTGCTCTTTCTGTCCCTGTGAAGCCATTCTGCACACCTCATTTGCAGCTGAGGAGAGGGGAAATTTCAGCTGCAATGTGTGAGTCCCCAAAGAGGTAACAGCAGAGGCGTAACTAGAACCTTCAGGGCCCCGGTGCAAGAAATTATGAAGGGCCCCCTGACCCCTGGCCAAGGCCCTTCCCTCTTCCCACTGATCCTGGGGCCCTTTACTCCTATCGTGGGTCCCTTTATTACGGTACTGCAGTGGGGCCCTTTCACAAGTTCTGCAGCAGGCCCCAGGGGACCAGGGAAGCACACAGGGGCCCTGGGAACAGCAGAAGACAAGTAAACTGGATAGAGGAAAATGGAGGAGATTAGGTCCTCTAAATGCCACCCCCGCCATCCCTCCTATTCAGGTGTACAAGGGAGGCACATGGGCCCCCTGGACCATGGGGCCCGGTTGCAATTGCAACCCCTGCAACCCCTATCGTTACGCCCCTGGGTAACAGGGATATAATAGATACAACATAACATGAGCTTGATATAAAATTATACAATTATTTAACAACCAACTAAACAAGCTCCTTGGAAAGTAACTTATCTTTCTTTTAAACATTTCTGCCAAAGGAATCTCCCTCAAAATGTGTCAGAAGGCAGACCGGAGTCTCTGTTCACTAGCTGGGGTAGACAGTATCAACATATCAGAGGACCTTCAGGCTGTTGACTGGAACTCTGGCCAAGGGAGTCATATGTCAGTTATTTTGGAGGGGGCATTGATCTTTGTTTCTCTACTGTTTTCAGGGGGTTCTTCCTCAGATACAGGGGCTCGTTGAGGATGCCTCTACTAACTCCTTGACTGGTAGAACAGTAGACACCTCACATTTTTCTTCCACATGAATCTGGGATATGAATTCAGAGCTTCAGGCCTGAGAGTGCCGGAATGGGTCTCAATAGGTCCATTGGCTCAGCTGGCCACAACCAGTCTGTGCTGATATCTACCTCTTTGCTGTCACCCCCCTCTTCTCCAAAAGGTGGAGAAGACTGTGAACTGGTTACTGGACCTTGTCTCAAAGATGTTAGACTTGCAGTTGATGGTTCATTCTGCTGAAACATCACTCAGCCTCACTCAGATATAGAAAGTGATTCCCTTGCAAGACGTTCAATGCTTTCATCGTTTTGCCCTTAGGATGGATCTTGTACACCGGCAGACCAGATAGTTGTTTGCAAACTATACAGGGTTGAGATCTCCTCCTGTAATGATCCTGCATATGGAGCTGAGGCCTAGCTGTGTGTGTAGGAGCCATTTTGTCATGTATCAAGATCCTCTCAGCATATTCGTTTGTGGAGGACAGCTCACCGGGACCGTGCCACAACCTTTTTTTCATTCAGTTATTCAATACACAAGCGGGTGACTGTGCAGACATCTCTTATCAGCTCCCAATACACATCTCCGAAGCCATAAACCTGTCTGTCTAGGCTTCAGTGACTAGAAAGTTGAGCAGACCTCTGTCGTAAAAAAAGCTTATCCACATAAGGTGCAGACAGTTTAGCAGAGTAAGCTTGAAACGTCAGCATGTGTTATAACTTACAAATTAATAATAGCACAGACATAATATGGACATATTTCGTTTCCTCTGATAATTTGTAATGATTCAAGACTAGACACCCCTATGTGAGATCATATGGAGAACCACTGGTAAAACTTCTTCCTCCTAGAGAAAATAGGTATTGGAAACCTGTCATATTTAGACTTGTTGGAATGCAACTTTCATACTGGACTATAATTTATCAGTTTCAGGACTGCACCTTGTACATATTGCGAAATATGAATATTGGTATAGAAATTGTATGTCAGGGAGGCTCCTTATGCTATCCCTCACCCGGACAGCACACAGGCCCTCCTTACCCATGTGAGAGGTCAAGGGCATATGGTCCTACCCCTTTGCTCCCAGAGAAAAGGGGAATGGAAAGACAGTTGTCAGTTCTCCTTTTACCACCGAAGTACAAACATCTGACAAGTTGAGAACCGTTTGACTCATCGACAAATCTCTATTCAATCACGGACATTAACTGCAAGTATCTTTCTCCCTTCAATTCTGCCTTATCTCTTTGTTGCTGTATATTATGTCTTTATTGCTTTGTAACACCATTTTTCTGTAAATATTCTATTTGCACCAATTTTAACCTTTTCATTATTAAACCTTATTCTGAAAAGTGTTAATCTTGTCCCTAAAGCTCTTAATGCAATCTATAATGAACCTGTTCCTTGAAGAGTGCTACTGTTTAGGATAAATCATCTGAATATATCTGTCGGTGGTGACAGTGCGTGTTACAGGCGAATATTCTAATAGCATAATTGGTATTGCTAAAATTACGAGTCCCTCTTGCTGGGTCAAAAGAAGAGGCGGTGGCAGTGAAAGGGCTAATTGCTTAAATTAGCCCTTTAACAATTGTTCTCAGACTGCTGGCACCTAGATTGTGGTCCTGCAAGCTGGAAAATCTTTGTGCTGGGTGCAGCTGAGAGTGGCATTGTTACATTAGTGACAAGCGAAGTGTGAGCTTGGCCGGTCCTCTGTCATGAGTTAGTGAGGAGGGCAAGGATCTGATACCCACGTTCGTCACAAGCCAGGGACGTCCAAATTCCTCAGAAGCTCCTGATCTCCTGGCTGTATACCCTAGACGTTCACTCTCAAGTCAGAGTTTCTCTTATTCCTCAAGTCAAAGTTTTTCTTATCATATTCCCCCTCAAACCCCTCTTCTCAAGAAATCATAAATTCAGTTCAGCTAATCTTTCCTCATAGCTGAGCTCCTCCATGCCTCTTATCAGTTTGGTTGCCCTTCTCTGCACTTTATTCAGTCTCTTTTTTTTTTTTTTTTTTAGGGGGATTAAACTTGGATGAGGTAAGGGTTCTTATGGGATGCCCATTTGATCAGCAAATACATTTTCAGGGACTCTATATACATCCAGTATATACCCTTCTCATCTTCTAACTCCAGCACAGACTTGCTTTATAACTACATATCCCAGGCCCAGCTAGCACTGACAGTTTGATCCAACACAATCTCAGTCAGATCCAAGTGAATGCCCTTTGCAGTAGGGTACCAAAAAGAGAGGTCTTTGGTGCTAGCTGTCCTATTCCTGTGACTACTGCTCCCAGTATCACCTCTGCAGGCACTGCCAGCCCACCTGATATGATATCACTGTTCTAAAATCATCTAAAAACTCTATGTGAAACTATAGCAGAGTGAAACCATATCCCTGTTCTTCTCTATGCTGTAGTTTCACACACAGTTTCCAGATGTTTGCAGAACAGTAGTTCTGTTTGTCCCGGTTTTATTGAAAGTGTCACACACAGTTTCCAGATGTTTGCAGAACAGTAGTTCTGTTTGTCCCGGTTTTATTGAAAGTGTTACACACAGTTTCCAGATGTTTGCAGAACAGTGATATGGGTTCACCCGGTTTTATTTAAAGTGTTACACACAGTTTCCAGATGTTTGCAGAACAGTTATATGGGTTTGTCCCGTTTTTTTTAAAGTGTTACACACAGTTTCCAGATGTTTGCAGAACAGTGATATGGGTTTGCCCGGTTTTAGTTAAAGTGTTACACACAGTTTCCAGATGTTTTCAGAACAGTGATATGGGTTCGCTCGGTTTTATTGAAAGTGTTACACACAGTTTCTAGATGTTTGCAGAACAGTGATATGGGTTCGCTCGGTTTTATTTAAATTGTTACACACAGTTTCCAGATGTTTGCAGAACAGTAGTTCAGTTTGTCCCGGTTTTATTTAAAGTGTTATACACAGTTTCCAGATGTTTGCAGAACAGTAGTTCAGTTTGTCCCAGTTTTATTTAAAGTGTTACACACAGTTTCCAGATGTTTGCAGAACAGTAGTATACTTTCTCCCGGTTTTAGTTAAAGTGTTACACACAGTTTCCAGATGTTTGCAGAACAGTGATATGGGTTCTCCCGGCTTATTTATACTTTTTTGACACAGTTTGAAGATGATTTTAGAACAGTGATATGGCTTCTACCGTTAATTAATACTTTTCAGACCCAGTTTGAAGATGGTCCACATCCACCTCCATTTTTGATTTTTTTATGTTTTTATTTTTTTTTAAATATTTGAAGTTATTTCCCTGTCCCCATTTCTTTGTAGGGCACTTGTCCCACCCTTACCCCCATTTTCCTTCCTTTTGCAGACCTCTAGGACTTTCCTGGACTTTTTTACAGCAATTTTCAGAACTTTTAGTAAAATTACCAGAACCCCGGACCCGAACCCGGACTTTTTTTGAAAAGTCCGGGTTCGGGTCCGGGTCCCGGACACCCCAAAGTTCGGTACAGACCCGAACTTTACAGTCCGGGTTCGCTCAACACTACTCCTGGCTACTTCTCCACAGTCCTCCTATACTGACTCTGCATCCATCCCAAACTGCTTACACTCAGTCCCTTCAAGCATGCCTCTCAGTCTTCTGGCTGTAACACTCACCAGCCCTCTTGGCTGTCTTTCTTCCTGGAGGTTTGCCCAGCAGTGTTCTCCTGCTGTCCTCTCCTTGCTCCCATGCCTCCTGGTTAGGATCCCTCCATGTGTCGTGAGAAGGGGTCCCTTCCACACCCGAGCCCAATCCTGAGTTCGCCCACCAGACTGGGGGGGGGGGTTACTCTCAAAGGCCTCCAACAGCCTAGCACTCCATCTTCCACCATGAACTCCACTGCCCCCGGCTGGGCTGACCCTGAGTATTTGAGGGGGCCTGCCCCTTGCCATTCCATCTGTTGGGGATTGGTCAGGGCCCTCAGAATACTTCAGCCAGCTCCTCCTCGACCCCTCCCAACTGCTTCTGGATCCTTCTCCAAGTTTCCAGCAAGCAGGGAGGAGTCACCAGAGATGCTGCTGCTGAGTCGTCCAGCCTATTTGAGCCACTCACCCAACCCAGATTAACACACAGGCACCACATTGGCCTTATGCTAATCCAGTGGTTCTATGCCAGTCATTAAAGATTCCTTAAAATTAGAAACAATGGCTTTGAAATGACAGAGGTCAATCTTTTACCAGAACATACATTTTATTGGAAGGAAAACAATATAGAGCTCAATTCTTTTAGGACCCTTGGGTGTAAGCCATCTGGTCCATGTGCTTTATTCGCCTATATTCTGTCTAAATATTTCTGCACCATATCTATGTCAATATCATCTCCATTGTGGACTTGAACTTCCCCATGTTTCTTTGTATACACAGAGCTGAAGAAGGTATTTAATAGATTTGCCTTCTCTGTGTCCCCAGTCACCCAGTCTAGAATATTTTGGAAAGGGACTACATGCTCAGACCTGACCTTTTTGGGGGTTTGTATATATATATTGTATATACAGTATAACACAAAAGTGGTCACTGAAACACTGGTTCCACTCAGAACAGGCCCCGCCATGGTCGACCAAAGAAGTTGAGTGCACACGCTCAGCGTCATATCCAGAGGTTGTCTTTGAGAAATAGACATATGAGTGCTGCCAGCATTGCTGGAGAAGTTGAAGGGGTGGGGGGTGGCTGAGTATGGTCTGAGCACTGACAGGCTGTGTCAGTGCTCAGACCATATGCTGCACACTGCATCAAATTGGTCTGCATGGCTGTCATCCCAGAAGGAAGCCACTTCTAAAGATGATGCACAAGAAAGCCTGCAAACAGTTTGCTGAAGACAAGCAGACTAAGGACAAGGATTACTGGAACCATGTCCTGTGGTCTGATGAGACCAAGATAAACTTATTTGGTTCAGATGGTGTCAAGCGTGTGTGGTGGCAACCAGGTGATGAGTACAAAGACACGTGTGTCTTGCCTACAGTCAAGCACGGTGGTGAGAGTGTCATGGTCTGGGGCTGCATGAGTGCTGCTGGCACTGGGGAGCTACAGTTCATTGAGATATATATGTATATATATATATATATATATATATATATATATATATATATATATACACACACACAGTATCTCACAAAAATCAGTACACCCCCTAACAGTTTTGTAAGTATTTTATTATATCTTTTCATGTGACAACACTGAAGAAATGACACTTTGGGGTTGATTTACTAAAGCTGGAGAGTGCAAAAATTGGTGCAGCTGTGCATGTTAGCCAATCAGCTTCTAACCTCAGCTTGTTCAATCAAGCTTTGACAATCCTTGAAGCTGATTGGTTTCTGCGTGGAGCTGCACCACATTTTGCACTTTCAAGCTTTAGTAAATCAACCCCTTTGTTACAATGTAAAGTAGTGAGTGTACAGTTTGTATAACAGTGTACATTTGCTGTCCCCTGAAAATAACTCAACACACAGTCATTAATGTCTAAACCACTGGCAACAAAAGTGAGTACACCCCTCAGTGTAAAAGTCCAAATTGGGCCCAAAGTGTCAATATTTTGTGGACACCATTATTTTCCAGCACTGTCTTAACCCTCTTGGGCATGACGTTCACCAGAGCTTCACAGAATGCCACTCTTCCACTCCTCCTACATCATAGAGCTGGTGGATGTTAGAGACCTTGCGCTCCTCCACTTTTTGTTTGAGTATGCCCCACAGATGCTCAATAGGATTTAGGTTTGGAGACATGCTTGGCCAGTCCATCACTTTTACCCTCAGCTTATTTAGCAAGGCAGTGTTCGTCCTGGAGGTGTGTTTGGGGTCATTATCATGTTGGAATCCTGCCCTTCGGCCCAGTCTCTGAAAGGAGGGGATCATGCTCTGCTTCAGTATGTCACAGAACATGTTGGCATTCATGGTTCCCTCAATGAACTGTAGCTCCTCAGTTCCGGCAGCACTCATGCAGCCCCAGACCATGACACTCTCACCACCATGCTTGACTGTAGGCAAGACACACTTATCTTGTGCATCATCTTTAGAACAGGCTTCCTTCTGGGAGGACAGCGTATGGTCAGTGCTGACCCCTTCAACCTCTGCAGCAATGCTGACAGCACTCATACATCTATTTCCCAAAGACAACCTCTGCATATGACACTGAACATGTGCACTCAACTTCTTTGGTCGACCATGGCGAGGGCTGTTCTGAGTGGAACCTGTCCTGTTAAACTTCTGTATGGTCTTGGCCACCGTGCTGCAGCTCAATTTTAGGGTCTTGGTGATCTTCTTATAGCCTAGGCCATCTTTATGTAGAGCAGCAATTTTTTTTTCAGATCCTCAGAGAGTTCTTTGCCATGAGGTGCCATGTTGAACTTCCAGTGACCAGTATGAGAGAGTGAGAGCGATAACAACAAATTTAACACACCTGCTGCCCATTCATACCTGAGACCTTGTAACACTAACGAGTCACATGACATCGGGGAGGGAAAATAGCTAATTGGGCCCAATTTGGACATTTTCACTTAAGGGTGTACTCACTTTTGTTGCCAGCGGTTTAGACATTAATGGCTGTGTGTTGAGTTATTTTGAGGGGACAGCAAATTTACACTGTTATACAAGCTGTACACTCACTAGTTTAAATTGCAGAAAAGTGTCATTTCTCCAGTGTTGTCACATGAAAAGAAATAATAAAATATTTATAAAAATGTGAGGGGTGTACTCACGTTTGTGAGATACTGTATATTTATATAAATATATTGTAGTGAGACGAGCCTGTGCCACTGTTTATTTTAGCAGTTTAAGCCGGATGGCTTAAACTGTGGGCTGGGTTCAAAATAGACCCAGGGTTAGAGCCCAGGGCTCCACCCAACAGACAGAAGGTCTGTGCATGGGAGTCAGAAGGACTCCCAAACTCTCTAGGCTGTATGGGGCAGCCAGAGTGTGCAGGTCTGCAGGAGGCAGACGTAGGCAGCAAGAAGTTGATTGTGATTAAGCTATGAGAGATCTTGACTGGAAGGAAACCTTTTATGTTGGTCTGAGGAGCAGACCCAAGGCCTAGGCTTGAGGCCTGAAGCAGCCCTGTGGCAAGTGAGTAAGCCAGGAGGCTGAAGTATTGTACAAGTTACAGTAATGGTATAACCCCGACATGGGAAATTGCTGTTTCCATTCCTTTAAATAAAAGCAGGCTGACATGCCCTTAAAAATGCAGTTCTGGACTGGCGCATGCACCATTTGAATCTAATCATCCCGATCTTACAATATATATATGGTTTTTTTTTTTGGTTTTTTTTTTAAAGTGATACTAAAGTCTTGGTTGTTTTTTCTATTTAAAAACAAGAAACGTCATACTTACCTGCTCTGTGTGGTGGTTTTGCACAGAACAGCCCGGATCCTCCTCTTCTGTGGTCCCTCTTCAGGGCTCCTGGCCCCTCCCTCCTGTTGAGTGCCCCCACAGCAAGCAGCCTGCTATGGGGGCACCCACGCCAAACCGCAGCTCCCTGTGTCCATTCAGACATGGAGCCTTGGCCTGGCCCCACCCCTTTTATCTCCTCATTGGTTGACTGGCTTTGATTGACAGCAGTGGGAGCCAATGGCACCATACTGCTGTCTCAGCCAATGAGGAGGGGAGTCCCAGGCAGTGGAGACACTCCTGCAACATCGCTGGATCTAGATCAGCCTTTCTCAACCTTTTCAACACGGAGGAACCCTTGAAATAGTTCTCCGGTCTCTGGGAACCCCTGCTAAAAATGGGAAATCTACAACTCATGATACATGAGTGTGATGGTCAGTGGGAAGAATGGTCCTTACACTTGTGGTCATTGGAAAGAATTACCTACTTACAGATAGCTAAAAATAGCAATGGTGTCAGTGGGAGCAGAAATTGCTGATTGCTCAAGAAACCCCTAGTAACCTATGGGGGAACCCTAGGGTTCCACGGAACCCTAGTTTAGAATCACTGATCTAGATGGACCTCAAGTAAGTATTAGGCCTCATGCACACAGGATGTTTTTTGACGTTTTTACAGCTGCTGTTTTTAGCTGCAGATTTTTTTTTATACAGACATTAAACCCTCCATTATGTTATTCTATGTGTTCATACACAAATAGGCTGTTATCAACTGTTTTGAGCAGTGGCGATTTTGAGCTGTAAAAAAATCCAAGACCAGTGGGTTCTGAGAGACGTTTTTCAGCTGTAAAATCACTCTAACGCCCAAAAACGCTCACTAACGCTCATTAACGCTCCATAACGCCGCTGCAAAAATGCTAAAAAAAATTCTGAAAAAATCACTGATAAGCTACTGACGTTTTTAGGACTTTTTTTAACGTCCTGTGTGCATGAAGCCTTAGGGGGGCTGAGAGGGGCTGCTGCACACAGAAGGCTTTTTATCTTTATGCATAGAATACATTAAGATAAAAAACCTTCTGCCTTAACAACCACGTTAAGTCAAGCTTAGCCCCAACTCCTTGCTCATCCCTATTTGTCTTTGAGGGCTTATCCTATAGAAAGACCCTTATGCAGGCTTAGGAAATGGAAAGGGGTGGAACCAGAGTAATTTTTTAAAGGAGAGAACTTGAGATTTGATTATATAAGTTCAACTGACCTATATAAAGTGATCATCTGCCATAATTTTTTACTAAATGTAAGCAAAGACTATGCATATTTTTAACAAAAATTTAATTGCCCCTGTAAGTGACAGATTTACTTAAAATGCTTATAAAATACAGTATAATTTAATGCACCTGTATAGACCAACATAAAGTAACTACAATATTACTGCAGTGTACATTTTAAAAGGAAACTCAACAGGATATAATGATAAAACATTGTATTAGTATTTATTCTCCTTTTGTTTAACATAGAGTTATGCAGTGGGAGCTGAGAACACCTTCTCAATACCCAAAAAGAATCCATCCAATCGATTAATTCGAACATAAGGCTTTTTTTGTGGCCTAGGCTAATAACGTTTACATAAATATTCACGCTGTGGCACAGCTCAGGCTGGGGAGCTCTGATCCAAACCAATAGCATTAAAATATCTTTATTTAATTTCTAATATGACAGTCCCATGACTCAGAGCTAAATTTTTGTAGCAGTAAAAATGCTAACTGGCAAGAAAAATGTTATTATTTCTGATTCATGCATTTGTATACTACAGACAAAGGAATGAAATTATGAGGCAGCACGTAGGTAATATTTGCTACTAAAATATGGCCTTATTTATCTCAAGCCTTTGCCATTTTCCAGTAGGGGACACATTTCAAGCAGTGCTATGAAACAAGAATGATTGGTTGACTCTTGTTATACTCTTTATTATTGTAAAAAGAACGGTCAATCGTAAAAATGACGATGTTTTTAAATCGAGACTCAGTACCCTGACAGTATAATCTTTAATTTATTTCTATAAAATTACGATAACCAAACCTAGTCTCGAGGGGTCGGACTCGACACGGTGTCGCACTTATAAATACATTTGCAATAATCGGATCCGGTGTTTTTTTCGGAATACAAGCTTAATTAGCTAACCTACCTAAGAAAAACCCATAACTCTTCCACAAGAGTCGAGGGTGACGTATTGAGATACAATTTGTTTTCCT
>BLSH010148152.1:528179-546392 GCA_018402905.1 Glandirana rugosa
CATTGGATATTTTATATAACGGGATCGTTGATTTTCCGGTACACGTCTCTGTGTGCAAAGAGATGTGGACAAAGACGCAACCGTGTTTCTTTTGTCGACAAGACATCCACGGGACAAGTGTGGTGTTGTTACCATAGTACACGTCTAAGAAAGACACGGTATTAGACATTACACATACGTCAAAAGACACGTCTTTTTTTTGTACTATAGTTTTAACACCACACTTGTCCCGTGTATAAACGTAACATAATATTACTTTGTTACACCGTCGTCTACTGAAGAGTACCAACACATGAACCCTTGTTGTTTGTTATTGTCCCCATTGATTGGACTTGTAGTAAAGAGTTACCACGGTTTAGATATAGAACCCGTAATACTGCATACTCCACGATACGGATGATTCGTACCTTAATAAAGACGAGAAAAACCACATTGGATATTTTATATAACGGGATCGTTGATTTTCCGGAGTATGTGTGCCTGCAAAAAACTGCGGCCGCAAAAGACCGCAAAAAAACGTCGAGAGGTACAATCAGTTACCGGGGTATTTTTGCAACCGCAAAAACTCGACATCTACCGCAGCCGCAATCACTCGACTTTCATCTTGGGTAACGGTAACACAAGACTCCGACATTGCAAAACCGTAACAAACTGCGTCTGCGGCGTTTTGCGGTTGATTGCGGTTGTTTGCGGTTGATTATAACATGGCCACAAAAGACCGCAAAAAACTGCGGCTGCAAAAATCCAACTTTTTATCGTCTCCCTACTAAAAAAAATTTTTTGCGGATAACTGCGGCTGCGAGTGATTGCGGCTACGTATTGCGACTTTTTGTGTTTCATTATAATACAATGCAAATATGTGCCCTGTTCACACCACAATTTTGATATCATGTTTTTTTTCTGCACAGAAAACTGCATACACATTACAGATTATGGCACAGAAAGAATCTGCACATGATACCATTGTTGTGGTGTGAACAGGGCACCTACAGAACAGCTGTTTTCTTTGTGCCAACGCAGAAACAGGTGTAGAGAAACGTGTGTCTCTGCACATGGCCTTTTAGTTGCTAGGGCAATATATTTTATAGGTTACACCAAAAAGAGCAGAAATAATTCCATGCTTAGTAGGCATAGCACCTCATACGTCATAATGCCCAAGATATAGATTTGGCACCATTGAGAAATGATGTTCAGGTTAGTTACCCCTGTTATTGTTTGTTGTTCCCAAGTACACAACCATGAGAAGTCATCTGCTGCCACATTGTTTCATTATAATACAATGCAAATATGTGCCCTGTTCACACCACAATTTTGATATCATGTTTTTTTTCTGCACAGAAAACTGCATACACATTACAGATTATGGCACAGAAAGAATCTGCACATGATACCATTGTTGTGGTGTGAACAGGGCACCTACAGAACAGCTGTTTTCTTTGTGCCAACGCAGAAACAGGTGTAGAGAAACGTGTGTCTCTGCACATGGTATGAACGAGGCCTCAAACTCCTGCTTGAAAAAGAATTGTGTTTGTCCTGAAACTACTGTAACTGGAGATAAAGTCACATTGTCTCTACATTGCGCCTTTTGTGAGATGTAAAGAATGCAATGCAAGATAAACATTGTTTCAATGCGTTTCAGTGTATTTCCTTTGTGCTGATCCCTGCTGTATTTGTGCTGATGTACTCCTGTACCCCTAAAAGTTCTGGGGTGAATGGTTGAACAGGGCTTTTTACTAGTGGGCTGTAGTTGTTTCTATAAATATTTTGTGTAAACCAGCTTACAGTAGAGTAAGAATACAGCTACCCACCAAACTGACCTTTTAAGGGCATTCTTTCACACTTTTATTCAAAGAAAGTTCAGTTGCAATACAAAAAAAAAATAGCATTTCAAATTACTGATATATGTCTGCTGCACCATGTACTTGTATGAAAATGTATCCTGTTCTCTTTGTATTGCTTCATTTGTGTGCAATCACTGGTGTCCCTGCCTTTCCCTCTACTTTCCTGTTATAAACTAACCACGCTAGACAGGAGAGCACAGTGTGGTCAGTTCTCTAGCTATACTGGGAACTCAGGCTGCTCTCCTTCAATGATCGGACTTGTCCTGACATGCCCCATCTGCACAGCCATTCACTGGGGAGATCAGCGTTCTGTTGCTTCTCCTCTCCCTAGCTTTTATGAAGCCAAGAATAGAGGGAATGTGATCACTTGTAAAAAGGGAAACAATGGTATTTATATTTTTTTTATATTTATACACAAATGTTTTGCCTCTCATTTCAATTTTAAATGGAATGGGTTGTTTTACAAGGTGATCGTTTACAATTACTTTAACCACATATTACTGTTACTGCCGTGAAGGTCAGGGATCTGACTGTGCTATCAGGATCACAAAACGGGATACACAGAGTTACAAATCCTATGACAGGTAAAACAGGTTACACTTATGTATTCACTATATATTCAACAATTTCTCCTGCATCCCAGTAAAGTACAGATGTTTGTGGTTTTCTACACGTATTTAGCCACATGTCCAAATTAGAACACAGCTTAGGATCTCCAAGGGTTTACCATGTTATTTGTTCATCTGTCTAGGATTGAAGGTGTAAATAGGAAATAATTCAATGCAGAATTATGAGTAGTAATCTGAAAAAAATTCTTTGCATTGCCTCCGGAAATGTAGGATAAAGGCTACAGAATGAAGGACTTGAAGATTCTCCATATTTACATTTTTGCTTTATTGTATAGCGAAAGCTTATATTAGAATGTCTAGAATTTTTTTTTCACTCTGCCACTTGAAAATTAAGATAGAAGCCTCCAAAAATCAATGACACAATATATCAGTATAATAAAATGTGCTGTATCTAGCATGGTTAGGCTTCTCAGGCGTCTTGCAAGTAGGACCAATTTAGGAATTGTGTTTTTCTTCTGTAGTTTCATGCAAAATGTAATTTCAAAGACTTGACTGTAGGGATGGGCAAACGGTTCGACCCGAGCATAAGTTCGGGCCGAACTTTCTTTGTTCGGGCGTTTGGCGTGTTCGGCCCTCAAACAGACTGCAATGCTCTGAACAGTGCATTGCAAGCCCTGATTGGCTGAAGCAGCGAAAGCTTCAGCAAATCAGGGCACAGAGCACTGTCAGAGTCATGATTGGACACTGTCATCATGACTTTATCCAGTCATGGCTCATTCCTGCCCCACAGTATAAAGTATTCTTTCAATGGCAACCATTTTCAGTGTGATTGCGGCGTGGAGAGAGATAGAACAGGGCTATGTTCAGTGCTATTAGTTAGTATGCTATACTGTGCTATTGTGCTTCAGTTGTCAGTGTAGAATATTAGTTTAGTGCCACTCTAGGGATAGTGTGAGTGTAGTGAGGAGGACCATCATTCAGCTTTGCATAGTGTGCAGCTAGAGTAGGGATAGCTCAGATAGTTTCACTGTAGCGTAGTGAGACCGTGTCATTCATACATACATTAGAATATATGTAGAGTAGGGACAGGTCAGAGAGTTTCAGTGTAGTGTCGTGAGACTGTGTCACTAATCTTTACATTATTGTATAGCTAGAGTAGGGACAGTTCAGATAGTGTCAGTGTAGTGATGGCTGAACACCGTATATTTGATTGCGTTACTGCAAGTTTAATGCCATTTACTTATGTGTGCGTTACTGCAAGTTTAATGCCATATAGTTCTGTGTGTGTTACTGCCAGTTTAACAACATATAGTTTTGTGTGCGTTACTGCCAGTTTAACGCCATATAGTTTTGTGCGTTACTGCAAATTTAACGGCATTTACTTCTGTGTGCGTTACTGTCAGTTTAACGCCATATAGTTCTGTGTGCGTTGCTGCCAGTTTAACGCCACATAGTTTTGTGTGAATTACTGCCCGTTTAACGTAATATAGTTTTGCGCGTTACTGTAAGTTAGCGCCATTTACTTATGTGTGCGTTACTGCCAGTTTAATGCAATATAGTTCTGTGTGCGTTACTGACAGTTTAACACCATATCGTTCTGTGTGCGTTACTGCCAGTTTAACGCCATATAGCTTTGTGTGCATTACTGCAAGTTTAATGCCATTTACTTCTGTGTGTGATTCTGCCAGTTTAACGCCATATAGTTTTGTGTGCGTTACTGCCAATTTAACGCCATATAGGTTTGTGTACATTAATGCAAGTTTAACGCCATTTTCTTCTGTGTGCGTTAATCCAAGTTTAATGCCATATAGTTTTGTGTGTTACTGCAAGTTTAATGCTATTTACTTCTGTGTGCGTTACTGCCAGTTTAACGCCATATAGTTTTGTGTGCATTACTACCTGTTTAACACCATATAGTTCTGTGCATTACTACCAGTTTAACGCCATATAGTTTTGTGTGCCTTACTGTCAGTTTAACGCCATTTACTTCTGTGTGCGTTACTGCAAGTTTAATATCATTTACTTCTGTGTGCATTACTGCCAGTTTAACACCAATTGTGTCCACAGGCAAAGGTGGACGTGGTGGTCAGTCCTTAGGCAGGGCATCATTTGCTCTGTTTAGTGAGTTTGCCCATGCTACCCAGCCACAGCATACAGAGGAGGTGGTGGACTGCCTTACTAAATCTTCCTCATCCTCTGTCATGCAAGCAGAGACAAGTGTGCAGTCCCCTGCAGTTGCCAGAGTGCATAAACCTGCCTCCAACATCAAGAAAGAATAGAGAGCAGCAACCCTATTCCATTGCATTCTGCAGCTGTTATCTTCCGGTCCACTTCCCAAAGCTCATCTGTCTGGGCCTATTTCAGCACATCTGCAGCAGATCGCACTGTTGCTATCTGCAAACTGTGTCTCAGGCACATCAAACGTGGCAAAAACACCAGCCATTTGGGTACCACATGCTTAACAAGGCATTTAACGTCCAACCACTCAGCCCATTGGCAAGAGCACCTAAAAGCCACACAAATGGGGCACAAATCTGTCCCTCCTCCTCCTCCTTACCCACTTAAGTCTGCCCCTACTATACCGAGTCATGACCTCTCAGCAGCCTCCACTGACAGGGATGATAGTATAGCACATGGTGTCCCAGTTCCTAGCAGCACATATGCCAGCAGCACACCACCAACTGTAGACTGTAGCTGGCAAATTTCTCTGCCACATCTGCTGCAGCGGAAAAAAAATACAGTCCCTGCCATCCACATGTCCAGCGTCTAAGTGCAAGCTGTTGGCTCTCCAACTTCTGCCTTTCAACCTGGTGGATTCTGCCCCCTTCCATGAATTCACACATGGAAGGCCGTTCCATCTCTCTACCATCACATGGACGGGAATGTTCTGGCATCGTTGGGCAAGGCCGTCAGCTGCAAAGTCCACCTTACTGCTGACACGTGGTCCAGCAAGCATGGGCAGGGATGATATATTTCGTTCACAGCATACAGGGTAACGCTGCTTGCAACTTGAAAGGATGCAGGACAGGGCTCAGTGCTGCAGCTTGTTGTGCCCCCACGTCTCCATACAGCTGGTGGTGATGATGCCAGACCTGTGAGCTCTACCCCCTCCTCCTTACCTTCCTCCTTCACCACCTCCATGCCCTCCTCTGCAGAATTGTCCTATGAACTTCAGGTACCCCCTAGGCGTCCAAAGTGCTATTCCATGAGTCAGACTAAAAGGTGCCATTCAGTGCTTCAGCTGGTGTGTCTAGGAGACAGGAATTACACCGGAGCAGAGATTCTTGCAGCTCTACAGGGACAGACCCAGAGGTGGTTCACACCATGCCAGCTGGAGCCAGGAATGGTGGTGTGCAAAAATGGCTCAAACCTCCAGGGAAAGTTGACACATGTGCTATGCCTGGCACATGTCCTCAATTTGGTGGTGCAGCATTTCCTATATACAGTGGGGCAAAAAAGTATTTAGTCAGCCACCAATTGTGCACGTTCTCCCACTTAAAAAGATGAGAGGCCTGTAATTTTCATCATAGGTACACTTCAACTATAAAAGACAGATTGAGAAAAAAAGATCCAGAAAATCACATTGTCTGATTTTTAAAGAATTTATTTGCAAATAATGGTGGAAAATAAGTATTTGGTCAATAACAAAAGTTCATCTCAATACTTTGTTATATACCCTTTGTTATGACAGAGATCAAACGTTTTCTGTAAGTCTCCACAAGGTTTTTACACACTGTTACTGGTAGTTTGGCCCATTCCTCCATGCAGATCTCCTCCTAGAGCAGTGATGTTTTGGGGCTGTCGCTGGGCAACACGGATTTTCAACTCCCTCCAAAGATTTTCTATAGGGTTGAGATCTGGAGACTGGCTAGGCTACTCCAGGACCTTGAAATGCTTCTTATGAAGCCACTCCTTTGTTCCCTGGGCGGTGTGTTTGGGATCATTGTCATGCTAAAAGACCCAGCCACGTTTCATCTTCAATGCCCTTGCTGATGGAAGGAGGTTTTTACTCAAAATCTCATGATACATGGCCCCATTCATTCTTTCCTTTACACGGATCAGTCGTCCTGGTGCCTTTGCAGAAAAACAGCCCCAAAGCATGATGTTTCCACCCCCATGCTTCACAGTAGGTATGGTGTTCTTTGGATGCAACTCAGCATTCTTTCTCCTCCAAACACGACAAGTTGAGTTTTTACCAAAAAGTTCTATTTTGGTTTCATCTGACCATATGACATTCTCCCAATCCTCTGCTGGATCATCCAAATGCTATCTAGCAAACTTCAGACAGGCCCAGACATGTACTGGCTTAAGCAGGGGGACACGTCTGGCACTGCAGGATTTGAGTCCCTGGCGGCGTAGTGTGTTACTGATGGTAGCCTTTGTTACTTTGGTCCCAGCTCTCTGCAGGTCATTCACTAGGTCCCCCCGTGTGGTTCTGGGATTTTTGCTCACCGTTCTTGTGATACTTTTGACCCCACGGGGTGAGATCTTGCGTGGAGCCCCAGATCGAGGGAGATTATCAGTGGTCTTGTATGTCTTCCATTTTCTAATAATTGGTCCCACAGTTGATTTCTTCACACCAAGCTGCTTACCTATTGCAGATTCAGTCTTCCCAGCCTGGTGCAGGTCTACAATTTTGTTTCTGGTGTCCTTTGACAGCTCTTTGGTCTTGGCCATAGTGGAGTTTGGAGTCTGACTGTTTGAGGTTGTGGACAGGTGTCTCTTATACTGATAACGAGTTCAAAAAGGTGCCATTATTACAGGTGGAGGACAGAGGGGCCTCTTAAAAAGAAATTACAGGTCTGTGAAAGACAGAAATCTTGCTTTTTTGTAGGGGACCAAATACTTATTTTCCACCATAATTTGCAAATAAATTATTTAACAATCAGACAATGTGATTTTCTGGATTTTTTTTCTCATTCTGTCTCTCATAGTTGAAGTGTACCTATAATGAAAATTACAGGCCTCTCTCATCTTTTTAAGTGGGAGAACTTGCACAATTGGTGGCTGACTAAATACTTTTTTGCCCCACTGTATGTACCCAGGGTTGGAAGATTTGCTAAAGTTGGCCAGAAGAGTCTGAAACCATTTCAGGTGGTCATACACAGCCAGTGCTCGGTTGGCTAAAATTCAGCAGGAATTCTACCTGCGCGTAAACTGCCTAATTTGTGAACTTGACTTTGGCAATGCTGCAGTGGCTATACATGCAGCAGAGGGCCATCAATGAGTACCTGTGTGAGTACGGCATGACGACAGGCTCAGGTGGCCTTGGCTTTTTTTCCCCACACCAATGGCTGATCATTAAGGATGCATGCACTGTACTGTCACCATTTGAGGAGACCACAAGGATGGTGATCCATGACAGGCATGCATCAGTGACACAATCCCTGTTGTGTTCCTACTGGAGCAGACTCTGCATGCCATTATGGACAGGGCACTGGAGGCAGAGCAGCAGGGGAAGAGGAGGACTTCCTTTCCTCTCAAGGCCCACTTTATCCAGACACCATCATTCCTATGTCACAGAACACACAGAAGGAGAGAGGGGAGGAGGAGGATTTTGGCAGTTTTGTAGGCTTCGAAGAAGAGGAAGACATGCGTCAATCTGTAACCCCAGGACCTTTGGAAGTAGTACGTGGCTGGGAAGAGGAAGTTTTAGATGCTATCATTCTGAGTGACCCCAAGGAGTCTGCTTCTCAAGCCTCGGCAAATTTGAGGCGCATGGGCAACCTCATGCTTCAAAGCCTGTGGAAGGACCCAAGAATACGTGGCATAAAGGAGAAGCATCATTACTGGTTGGCAACCCTCCTTGACCACCGTTATAAGGGGAAGGTCTCAGAACTCATCCCATCCCCACAGAGAGTGCAGAAGATTAAATCTCTTGAACACGTTAAAGAGGATTTTATTATTATTTTTTATTTTATTCCTGCTAAGATGTTGTCTATCGGCTGGTGGTGCTGTTTGTTGTGGTAGGCTGCTGACAAAGCTTTGCCACATTTCGACCATGCTAACCCTGCCTTCTGAGGTGCTGGCGGTGGCACAGCTGCGTTGGCGGCCTCTTCCTCCTCCTCCCCTGCCTTCGCCTTATGCATCCACTGAGCCCCCGGTGTCATTTGGGAATGCCCTCAGCAGTGCCTCTACCAGTGTGCGTTTGTAGTCGCGCATCTTCCTCTCATGCTCCAGTGAGGGAATTAAGGACGGCACGTTGTCCTTATAACGGGGATCCAGCAGGGTGGCCACCCAGTAATCGGCACACATTACAATGTGGGCAACTCGGCAGGCACTGCAGCATGTAGTCGGCCATGTGTGCCAGGCTACCCAGAGGCAAAGACAAGCTGTTCTCTGTGGGAGGAATATCATCTGTGTCCTCCGTATCCCCCCAGCCACGCTCCAGTGATGCCCACGAGCTGCGTTGGGTGCCACCCTGCTGCGGTTCCTCCTCCTCCTCCTCATGATCTTCCTCGTCCTACTCCTCCTCCAGAACTGTGCCCTGACTTTTTGACCTGGCCTATGCTGGTGCAGGAACCCACCCTCCGAGCCACTTGCGAATGACTGGCCTGATAACCGTGGAAATTACCCCTCTTCCTCCTTCTCATCCTCCTGTGCCACATCCTCTTCCATCATGGCCCGTTTTTTCAAGGAGACATAGAAGTGGGATAGTAACGCTGAAAACAGCATCATCGGCACTGGCCATGTTGGTGGAGTACTCAAAACACCGCAATACGCTACACAGGTCTCGCATGGAGGCCCACTCGTTGGTGGTGAAGTGGTGCTGTTCCGCAGAGCGACTGACCCGTGCGTGCTGCAGCTGAAACTCCACTATTGCCTGCTGCTGCTTGCACAGTCTCTCCAGCATGTGCAAGGTGGAGTTCCACCTTGTGGGCACGTCGCATAGGAGGCGGTGAGTGGGAAGGCCGAAGTTCAGCTGCAGCGCAGACAGGCGAGCAGCAGGAGGGTGAGAGCGCCGAAAGTGCGCACAGACGGCCCGCACTTTCTGCAGCAGCTCTGACATATCCAGGTAGTTTTTTTAGAAGATTCTATACCACCAAATTCAGCACATGCGCCAGGCAAGGGATGTGCATCAAATGGGTTAGGCCCATGCCGGGCTTGAGGCTCAGTGGCAACAACCACTAATTGGTCTGTTGTTCAATGCCCGTCCACAGCTCCTGCGCAGTGTTGGGTTTATCCCCCAAACATATCAGTTTTAAAACAGCCTGCTGTCGTTTCCCCCTGGATGTGCTGATGTTGGTGGTGAAGGTGTTACGCTGAGCGGATGAGTAGGTGGTCGAGGAGGAGGAAGCGCAGTAGGAGGAGGAGGCAACAGGAGGCAAAGAGAAATGCCCTGCAATCCTCCGTGGGGGAAGGACATGCGCCAAATGGCTAGCCGGCTCAGGCCCACCCGCCACTACATTTGCCCAGTGTGCAGTTAGCAAGATATAGTGTCCCTGCCCGTGCTTACTGGTCCAGGTATCAGTGGTTATGTGGACCTTGCCACAGATGGCGTTGCGCAGTGCACACTTGATCTTGTCCCCGACTTGTTTGTGCAGGGAAGGGATGGCTCGCCTGGAAAAGTAGTGGCGGCTGGGAACCAAGTACTGTGGGACAGCCACCGCCATCAGGTTTTTGAAACTGTCCGTGTCCACCAAACGGAATGACAGCATTTCAAAGGCCAGGAATTTTGCAATGCTGGCATTCAGAGCCAGGGATTGCAGGTGGGTAGGGGGGTACTTCTTCTTTCTCTCCAGTGTTTGGGAGATGGAGAGCTGTAAGCTTCCATGGGACCATGGTGTGGAAATGCTTGGGGACGGTGGCGGACATGGTGGCATTGCTGTCATATCGTCTGTTTGCTGGGTGGCAGGTGACACTGTCACAGTAGAGGTGGAGGAAGAGGCCGAGACAGCAGCAGAAGAGGAAGCAGGAGGAGGCCAAGACCTTTCTTGGATTTTGAGGTAATTATTCCAATGCAGCTTGTGCCTTGAATTTAGATGCCTGATCATGGAGGTTGTGCTCAGGTTTAGAACATTTTTGCCCCGGCTCAGGCTATCATTGCACAGCTTGCAAACCCCTCGTGTCTTATCGTCAGCACATTGTCTGAAGAACTGCCACGCGGGGGAACGGCTTTGAGCTGCCTTTGGTGTGCTAGGTCCCTGGGTGCGGTGGGTAGTAGCAGGCATACTGTCTAGGGGACACTCGCTCCGCTTTTGCAACCTGCTTCCTCTTTTGCTGTGCTAGTGCCTCTGTGCGACCACCACCTCTTCCTCCAAACTGCACATGTCACTCGCATGACCCTCAGTCCATGTGGGGTCTAGGACCTCATCATCCCTTTTTCTATCATCTTCCACCCACCCTTCACCACTGCCCTCCTTGTCAGTCTACACACTGAGGAAAGCTGCAGCAGTTGGCACCTGTGTTTCGTCATCATCAGAAACGTGCTGCACTGTTGTTTCCATGTCCTCATCCTGCAACAGAAGTGGTTGGGCATCGATGCACTCAATGTCTTCCGCTTCTGTGGCAGCACTATGTGGATGGCCCACAGAAAACACACCAGGAGAATCATCAAAAAGCATAAGAGTCTCTTGCATGACTTGGGGCTCAGACTGCTTGGCTAATTTACAAGGGGCTAAGGTGAAAGACAGATGGCCATGGGGTTCAGGTGCCAACTCTGAGCTTTCATCAAGGGACCGGGAGGGAGACAATGTGACTGAACTGGAGGCATTGTCAGCCACCAAATCTACTATCGCCTGTACTTGTTCTGGCCTCACCAATCGTTGAGGGGCATTCGGGCCTACCATATACCAGTGAAGATTCTGTTGGCTACCTGAGGAAGGTGTTTCGCTTGTGCGTGTAGCTGGAACATATCGACCATGTCCTCTCCTTGCAACAGGAGGTTCACCAACACCACCAACACCAGCAGCACCAGCAGCACCAGCAGCACCATGACCACGTCCCTTATTTGCTCTCCTCATTGTGCCTGCAAATGTACTATGTAGCCCTATTTAAGTATATATTAATACCAATTAATTCCGTCTTTTTTTTTTTAAAACACCAACGTAGACGCACTTTTTATTTTGGTGCAAGAAATGCACCCCTCACACCAACAGCTCGAACCTCTCCCTTTAGAACTAGGAGATGATTTTTGAACAATAATCTGTCCCTCTAAGCAACAGCTGGAACCTGGCCCTATAGGAGTAGCCGATGATTTATGAACAATGATCTGTCACTTACAGCAACAGCTAGAACCTCTCCCTTTAGAACTAGGAGATGATTTTTGAACAATAATCTGTCCCTCTAAGCAACAGCTGGAACCTAGCCCTATAGGAGTAGCCGATGATTTTTGAACAATAATCTGTCACTTACAGCAACAGCTAGAACCTCTCCCTTTAGAACTAGGAGATGATTTTTGAACAATAATCTGTCCCTCTAAGCAACAGCTGGAACCTGGCCCTATAGGAGTAGCCGATGATTTTTGAAAAATAAACTGTCGCTTACAGCAACATCTAGAACCTCTCCCTTTAGAACTAGGAGATGATTTTTGAACAATAATCTGTCCCTCTAAGCAACAGCTGAAACCTGGCCCTACAGGAGTAGCCGATGATTTTTGAACAATAACCTGTCACTTACAACAACAGCTAGAGCCTCTCCCTTTAGAACTAGGAGATGATTTTTGAACAATAATCTGTCCCTCTAAGCAACAGCTGGAACCTGGCCCTATAGGAGTAGCCGATAATTTATGAACAATGATCTGTCACTTACAGCAACAGCTAGAACCTCTCCCTCTAGAACTAGGAGATGATTTTTGAACAATAATCTGTCCCTCTAAGCAACAGCTGGAACCTCTCCCTATAGAACTAGGAGATGATTTTTGAACAATAATCTGTTCCTCTAAGCAGAAGCCTCTACCTAGTGCAGTCTGTCACTCAAAGCAGCAGTATGTGAAATCTCAAATTAGTCCACAATCAGATTGTTGTGTAATGCAGGCTGAGGTCTGCAATATGTCCCTCAGAGCAACAGTAGTAGTAATCTCAGGATGCAGGATGAGATGTTAAAATGTCTGCAATCTGTCCCTCACAGCACAGGCAGCTTCCTCTCCCTACACTAGTCAGAGTCTCAGAGAGCATGTGACTGCAGCATCAAGTGACTCCAGCTTATAAAGAGGCTGGGTCACATGATGCACTGGCCATTCACAGCCATGCCATTAGTAGGCATGGCTGTAATGGCTTCTAAGGGCAAACCAGTGAAACGCTTGTTGATTGGCTGCCCTGCAGCTATTCAACATGCGTGATCAACTACCAGAACCCAGAACCCGAACTAGAAAGTTTTTTGAAATGTTCGGGTCCGGGTCCCGGATACCCCAAAGTTCGGTACGGACCCGAACATTACAGTTCGGGTTCGCTCAACACTAGTAAACACCCAAAGACCAATTTTTCTGTTTTTCTGTTTGACAGGTGCATATTATTGCACTTTTTTTTGCCTTCATCAAGAACACCTCTATAGGGTTACGTTAGGAAGGCGCCACCAACACCCAAAGAGTAATTTTTCTGCACCTGTTTGACAGGTGCATATCATTGCAATTTTTTTACAGCAAGGCCAATTCTTGCTTTCACCAAGAGTACCTCTATAGGGTTACGTGGGAAGGCGCCACCGACATCCAAAGACAAATTTTTCTGCACCTGTTCGACAGGTGCATATCATTGCAATTTTTTTTACAGAAAGGCCAATTCTTGCCTAATGAAGAGCTCCTCTATAGGGTTATGGTGTGAAGGCACCACCGACACCCAAAGCCCAATTTTTACGCACCTGTTACTTCTATCTAAAGTCAAAGCGACACCAGAATTTATCCAAAAAATCTCTAATCTTGTTCCCAGTGCCTTACGTTGTGGCCTCATCATACACACTGGCTCCTCAGCTGTTGCTGCGCAAAATAAGGGCAGCAATTTTTCAATTGAGATAATTACTGGCCTATTTATCTAATAGATTCAAAATTTTAAAAAGTATGTTAAGGGTCTAAACAGTTTTACAATTTTTGTTAAATAATATATTTTTATTGAAATTTTCATCATAGAAATTTATGGAGAGTTACAGAAAGAGAAAGTAAAAAAAAATACAACATGGAACTATACAGTAGAGCTATAGGAGCCCTAAGTATATTTAAGGCTATACTTATGGATCTTAACATAAATTGCCTTAAGAAATATTGAAATAAAATTGCAAATATACATTAAAAAATTAAGTTTTGAAACCATGGCTAAATGTAGAGAGAGACACAGAAAAGAAAAGGAAAGAAAAAAAAAGGAAAGGACGACATGGGCCTTTTGACAAGATGTCCGATACTATATAAAGAGATTGAGGTTTTGAGCTCAGGTGGAGAAATTCTAGGATAGTAAGATTGCAAAATCAGGCTTTTTCATAAATGATATCCAGGAAAGCCATACTGTATGTCCTGGAAATAAGAATCAAGTACCTGCGCCAATAGTTCCTCTATTCTCATAAGCTTATTTAATTTGGTTATCCATTCTGTTAGTGAAGGAATGTGCTGGGTTTTCGAGTATCTACAATTTTTTAAAATATAAAACATCCCACAGAATTGACTATTATTGCTCAGTTGTAGAGTATACTATACATTTTGACATGCAAGGGGGTGGTATATAAAGGTGTCTACAGGACAATTTAATATTTATGGGCTGCCTGCATATAGGCAGTACATGCAGAATAGCAACTGGTAGGTTAGAAAGCCTTGCCTTTAATTTATGACTCTATGTGAGTTTAGGGCCAACTGTATGCTAGCTAATATTACATTTCCAAGTGATTTTTTGTTTGAACTGAAATCCAACTGGAATGACCTTCTTTAAAAATAGAAAGATGGTTTAGCTGACGATCTGCTTCCCAGTTCTCTAAGGCCGCTCTCAAGCTGTATTTGCCTTAAGATGTTTACCATTTTACATTACAAAAAAAAAAAAAAAGATAGCAATGCATTACCCTCAAAATAGCATTTCATGGGTTTCCACTAAAGTGGACTAAGAGTATACTGATCATGTATTTTCTACAAAATTGTTTTAGGGAAGTAGAAAGTTCAGATTTTGTGAGATGTTAAAATGTATTCATTGAGTTGTCAGTGAAAATGTCTCATTTTATGTAATTGAATTGCAAGTGTCATAGATACTGGCTGTCCAACCCTTTATTTGTTGTTTCTGGCCATATTGTACATTGATAAATGGTTTACCATGACCTGATTGTTTCCCCATGGGGCTTGGTAGTAGTGAATTCTATATTATGTTTTTGCTAATAGCCCATACCCATTCACTACAGGGCAAGGCACATTGCTGACCTGTATATTTTCAATGCAATGTACAAAGTATCTATATTGCACATACCGGTACTCTGTAAAATAAAATTAGCATTTATTGTATGACATAAATAGCTATCTATCTCTTTCTTGGTCTCGTATGTATTGTCCAAAAAAAAAATATTGCATCATGTTTTGAGCTAGAATCAGAAAATTAGGCTTCTCTTAGATAAAACTATATTTCAGTCTACTTTAGACATTAGAGTGCATACAGTATAATCCAGTATGAAAAGCACCGTTCCCCCAAACCAAATAAAGTATGTACATTTTTTTCTTTTAGGTCAGGTAATACTGTGGCCTTCAATTACAAAATGAATGCAGAAGCTCAGATTGTTTACTGTAAATCTGTATCCTTATCGGGATTATCTTCAATAGTCTAGTAAACAGATATACTGTATATTGCGAGCAGGACCCTTATGGCACTCTTCTATTGAATTGTATTGTCACTATATAAATCCTGTATAATTATAATAATTATATAACTGTTTCAGACACAAAAACATACCCTTTGACAATTACAAAAATATTGCATGAAAAATTGTACCTGTAATTAGTAGGCAAACATTACAAAATAATTATTTTCTGAGTTGATTTACTGACTATTACTTTGTCTCATACTTTGCTACCAAGCTTATTCCACACTTTGGATCATTTTGCTTCATTCTCAGGCCTCACCGTTAACCCTGATAAATCTGTGTCTCTAACCATCACTCTTTCTAATCCTACTGTCATCCAGATCAAGTCCAAGTTCCTATTTAGATGGACTCCGGTAGCCCTAGATTATTTGGGAGTTAAAATTACTTCTCATTATAACATCCCATTTTTGGAAAATGACCTCACTTACTTTAGAACCGTCACTCCCCCTAACTACCTACTACCCTCCCACAGTAGATTTACTGCAGGTGGGTGGCACAGGCAGGCCGGACAAAGTATGTGTATATCGCTGCCTGCCTTTCGGATTAGGAGGGTGACGCATGTGTGTACCCCCTGCTGACCTGTGCTGTGATTGAACACAGCACGAGTTTGGCAGCAGATTTCAGCCAATGATTGGCTGTGTCCAATCACACACTGTGTGCATAGGAACATTGAATTGGCTGCTTGTTCTCCCTAAAAAGTAGGGGGAAAAACAGCCAGATCAGAAAGTAAAAGCAACACACATTACACATTTTTAGGCACACAGTTAACTCCTTGATTGCCCCTAGATGTTAACCTCTTATTACTGATCACTGTATTAGTGTCACTACCAACATCAGCGTCAGTTAGTGACCCTTCTTGATAGTGTCTGTTAGTGCCGGATTGGTCACCGTTCTATCACAGCCACACTATAAGTCATTGATCACTGCCATTATAGTATAGCATCTATAGCTGCAAATATTCCAGTATATACAGTATCTCACAAAAGTGCACACACCCCTCACATTTTTGTAAATATTTTATTATATCTTCATGTGACAACACTGAACAAATGACACTCTGCTACAATGTAAAGTAGTGAGTGTACAGGTTGTATAACAGTGCAAATTTTCTGTCCCCTCAAAATAACTCAAGACACAGTCATTAATGTCTAAACTGCTGGCAACAAAAGTGATTACACCCCTAAGTAAATGTCCAAATTAGGCCAAAAGTTCCAATATTTTGTGTGGTCGTTATTTTCTAGTACTGCCTTAACCCTCTTGGGCATGGAGTTCATCAGAGCTTCACAGGCTGCCACTGGAGTCCTCATCCACTCCTCCATGATGACATCACAGAGCTGGTGGGTGTTAGAGACCTTGCGCTCCTCCACCTTCCATTTGAGGATGACCCACAGATGCTCAATAAGGTTTAGGTCTGGAGTCATGCCTGGCCAGTCCATCACCTTTACCCTCAGCTTCTTTAGCAAGGCAGTGGATGTCTTGTAGGTGAGTTTGGGGGTCATTATCATGTTGGAATACTGCCCTGAGGCCCAGTCTCTGAAGGGAGGGGATCATGCTCTGCTTCAGTATGTCACAGTACATGTTGGCATTCATGGTTCACGCAATGAACTGTAAGCTCCCCAGTGCCAGCAGCACTCATGCAGCCCCAGACCATGACACTCCCACCACCATGCTTGACTGAAGGCAAGATACACTTGTCTTTGTACTCCTCACCTGGTTGCCGCCACACACGCTTGACACCATCTGAACCAAATCCATGTCCTTAGTCTGCTTGTCTTCAGAAAACTGTTTGCGGGCTTTCATGTGCATCATATTTAGAAGAGGCTTCCTTCTGGGATGACAGCCATGCAGACCAATTTGATGCAGTATGCGGCGCATGTTCTGAGCACTGACAGGCTGACCCCCCACCCCTTCAACCTCTGCAGCAATGCTGTCAGCACTGATACGTCTGTTTGCCAAAGACAACCTCTGGATATGACGCTGAGCACGTGCACTCAACTTCTTTGGTCGACCATGGCGAGGCCCGCTCTGAGCAGAACCTGTCCTGTTAAATCCTGTATGGTCTTGGCCACCATGCTGCAGCTCAGTTTCAGGGTCTTGGCAATCTTTTTATAGCCTAGGCCATCTTTATGTAGATTAACAACTCTTTTTTTCAGATCCTCAGAGAGTTCTTTGCCATGAGGTGCCATGTTGAACTTTCAGTGACCAGTATGAAAGAGTGAGTGGGATAACACCAAATTTAACATACCTGCTCCCCATTTACACCTGAGACCTTGTAACACTAACGAGTCACATGACACTGGGGAGGGAAAATGGCTAACTGGGCCCAATTTGGAAATTTTTCGCTTAGGGGTGTACTAACTTTTGTTGCCAGCGGTTTAGGCATTAATGGCTGTGTTGAGTTATTTTAAGGGTACAGCAAATTTACACTGTTATACAAGCTGTACACTCACTACTTTACATTGTACCTAAGTATCATTTCTTCAGTGTTGTCACATGAAAAGGTATAATAAAATATTTACAAAAATGTGAGGGGTGTACTCACTTCTGTGAGATACTGTATACCATAGTTTGCAGACGCTATAACGTTCACATAAACCAATTAATATACACTTATTGGGATTTTTTTACCAGAGACTAGTGTTGAGCGAACCCGGACTGTAACGTTCGGGTCCGTACCGAACTTTCGGGTGTCCGTGGCACGGACCCGGACATTTCAAAAATCGTTCGGGTTCGGTCCGGGATTGGGTTCCTCGTACACTGACGTCGTGACACTGAGGTCGAATATTTCTCCGACCCAGTGTACTACGTGGCCGGTTAGTGTCGGTACGGTAATCATCCGTACCGACACTACCGAAGATTCCCGTTTGGTCACTTTGTGAACAACTAACCGACGGGACGTCGAAGAGTTGTGCACCTCATTTTATCGTCTTGGGGCCTGGCTTGGGCTTGCTAAAAACTTTACAGGCCCAGGCACGGTGCCTGTGGGCTTTCAAGCCATGCCTGGGCTTGCAATGTCAGGCCCAAGCGAGTTGTGATCAGAGACCATT
>BLSH010148152.1:570592-585175 GCA_018402905.1 Glandirana rugosa
ACGTGGGTGTGTGTGTGTACGTCAGTGGAGGTAGGACGTGTCAGGATGGAGGTGACTGCATGTGTGTGTGTGGGTGCAGGATGAAGGTGACTGCTTGTGTGTGTGTGCAGGATGGAGGTGGCTGCTTGTGTGTGTGTGTGTGTGTGTGTGTGTGTGTGTGTGTGTGTGTGTGAAGGATGGAGGTGACTGCTTGTGTGTGTGTGTGTGCAATATGGAGGTGACTGTGTGTGTGCAGGATGGAGGTGACTGCCTTTGTGTGTGTTTGTAGGATGGAAGTGACTGTGTGTGTGCAGGATGGATATGACAGCATGGAGGTGACTGTGTGTGCAGGATGAAGGTGACTGCATGTATCTGTGTGTGCAGGATGGAGGTGACTGCATTTGTGTCTGCAGGATGGAGGTGACAGCGTGTGTGTAGGATGGAAATGACTGTGTGTGCGTGCAGGATGAAGGTAACTGTGTATGTGCAGGATGGAGGTGACTGTGTGTGTGTGCAGGATGGAGATGACAGGATGGAGGTGACTGCGTGTGTGTCCTTGAAGGAGGTGACTGCGTGTATGTCCTGGATGGAGGTGATTGCATGTGTTTGCGTGTGTGCAGGATGGAGGTGACTGCGTGTGTGCAGGATGGAGGTGACTGTGTGTGTGTGTGGGGGGGGGGGGGGGGTGGGGTGCAGGTTGAAGGTGACTGCATGTTTTCTTGTGCAGGAGGTGACTGCATGTGTGTGCACGATGGAGCTGACTGCGTGTGTGCATGATGGAGGTGACTGCGTGTGTTTGTGTATGCAGGATGGAGGTGACTGCATGTGTGTGTGTGCAGGATGGAGGTGAATGCGTGCGTGTGTGCAGGATGGGGGTGTCTGCGTGTGTGTGTATGCAGGATGAAGGAGACTGCGTGTGTGTGTGCAGGATGGAGGTGACTGCGTGTGCGTGCAGAATGGAGGTGACTGCGTGTGTGTGTGTATGCAGGATGGAGGTCACTGCATGTGTGTGTGTGTGCAGGATGGAGGTGACTGTGTGTGTGCAGGATGGAGGTGACTGTGTGAGGAGCAGTCCTATAAGCTGTTGTAGCAAACACCCGGCAGGGGTACAGTGCCCTTCCGATGGCAGGGTGGTAACAGTGCGGATGACACAGTCTGTAATTCTGGCTTGGATGAAACTGGTAAGAAGTAAGGCAGAGTCCATGATGCAGGCTGAGGGTCAAACACGTGTGAGCAGATAACAGAGAATCTGCTAAGCAGACTGATGATCAGGTTCCCAGGATCAGGCAGGAGAGGTCCGTAAGACAAGCCAAGGGTCAAGGCACCAGAGATCAGGCCAGAGGAGTGCATGAGGCAAGCAGGGGGTCAAACACTGGAGATCAGGCAAGAGGAGTCTGTGAGACAAGCAGGAAGTCAAACACTGGAGATCAGATAAGAGCAGGTCAGAAGCCAAGCCGGGTCACAACAGGAAGCAAACAGGAACAGGAAGTTCGGGTTCAAGAACACAGGAAGCTGAAAGACGATCCAGCAATTGGTGTGTCAAGGGGCTGACCTTTTATAGGCCAGCAAGCAGCCTCATTGGTCTCGGCGCTTGTGTGCAGGGATGCGCTGATTGGGTCTATGACAGGAGGTGACTACATGTGTGTGTGTGTGTTTGCAGGATGGAGGTGACTGTGTGTGTGTGCAGGATGGAGGTGACTGAGTGTGTGTGTGTGTGCAGGATGGAGGCGACTGCATGTGTGTGTGTATGTGCAGGATGGAGGTGACTGTGTGTGTGCAGGATGGAGGTGACTGCATGTGTGTGTGTGTGCAGGATGGAGGTGACTGCATGTGTGTATGTGCAGGATGGAGGTGACTGTGTGTGTGCAGGATGGAGGTGACTGTGTGTGTGTGTGCAGGATGGAGGTGACTGTGTGTGTGTGTGTGTGTGTGTGTGTAGGATGGAGGTGACTGTGTGTGTGTGTGCAGGATGGAGGTGACTGTGTGTGTGTGTGCAGGATGGAGGTGACTGTGTGTGTGCAGGATGGAGTCCTGTGACTGCATTGTAAGGAGGGGTTCTGTCATCTGTTATCTCAGCCTCTGGTCAGACATATTGCACTAGTGGGGGTGTCTTTTTTATGTTTACATGTTTACATACTACCGGTAGAGCATTGGGAATCCAAACAACAACCTTAATGGGGAAGAAACCTGGATATTACTCTGCCTTGCTATGTGTGAACAGGCCCATTGGGGTCTTTGCCTAAGGTGAGCCTCCAATCTACCCGGTGGAGGATATGCTTACACAGAGTTGATGTTATTGCAGGAGTCACTTTTTATCTTTACATATGCAAGATTTGACCCCGTGGGGTCTAACCCGGTGAAGGGAGCATGTGTGCTTTCCAGCTTTTGCATGAACCCGTGGACTGCTATACCTATCACATGAGAAGCATCCTTCCATCTACCTGCTCATAGACGCCTACCTATCGTTTTGTATTGGGATTATTGGGACTGCACATTGGCACTAGCATTTTGTTTTAGCATTTTTTGCACATGTATTAACACATTCATGATATTGTTTTCTATGTATCATACGAGAAGCATCCTTCTACTTATTTATTTATTTATTTGTCTTACTATTGATGCCATATAAATTAATATATATTGTAATTGTTCTAGTATTGCACCTTTAATACCAGCACTTTGTTACAGTTGACATATGCACTTGTTTTTTTCTGTATGAGCTCTTATTTAATGGTATCCTTATTCTTTTGTGCTATTTTATCTACCAGCAGTTATAGCAGTGTGTGTGTGTGTAGGATGGAAGTGACTGTGCGCATGTGTGTAGGATGGAGGTGATTGTATGTGTGTGTATGATGGAAGTGACTTTGTGTGTGTGTGTGTGTGTAGGATGGAGGTGACTGCGTGTGTGTGTGTGTGTGCAGGATGGAGGTGACTGCGTATGTGTGTGTGTGTGTGTGTGTGCAGGATGGAGGTGACTGCGTGTGTGTGTACAGGATGGAGGTGACTGCGTGTGTGTGTGTGTGTGTGCAGGATGGAGGTGACTGCGTGTGTGTGTACAGGATGGAGGTGACTGCGTGTGTGTGTACAGGATGGAGGTGACTGCGTATGTGTGTGCAGGATGGAGGTAACTGCACGTGTGTGTGTAGGGCGGAGGTGACTGTGTGTGTGTGTGTGTGGGATATCGAACCCCTTCCATTTTTCCCTTCTGAAGCCCTTAGTCCTCAATAAGTTCTCTCGTCCTTTCCCTACCGTGGTTCCGGGCTCTGAGGATAATCAGGAGTACGAGGCTAGTCAAATTCTGGATTCTCGCCTCTGTAAAGGCATCCTTCGGTACCTCGTGCATTGGAGAGGGTTTGGTCCTGAAGAGAGGTTGTGGATTACTGCATCTGAGGTATTGGCGCCTCGTCTTGTGAAAATGTTTCATTTGAGGTTTCCCTCCAAGCCTGGACCCAAGCGGGGGAGGGGGAGGCCTTGTAAGAGGGGGAGTACTGTTATGAAACCACAGCAAACATTAAGGTCCTATCTGTTGCCTACCTTTGCTGCATGTGTCCAGTTAAAGGCCGGGCCTCCCTGCTCTGTGTGCTTTAGTAGGCCTTCCTCAGCTGGTCTCCACTCCAAGCCTTAATTGGGAATAGGATATAACACCTGGCAGTGCAAGCCTGCATTGCTGACCAACGTTTGTCCGTGTTAGGCTTTGTGTGTGGTTGTTCCTTTTGTTTGCTCTGAGTCTTATTCTGTGTACTGATCTGTGGCTTGTATGACTATTCCTGCCTGCCTGATATCTTGATCTTCAGCTTGTTCTCTGTTTCTCCTATCTGCTTGTAGCCCTGACCCTTTGCTATTGCCTCTGACTAGTCTTTGCTGTTCCTGCGCTGCTGCTTCCTCTCCTCCAAATCCATCCTCCCCAGTAGAGGCACTGGTGAACACCCACTATCTCTTAGACTCCGCGCCCTGGGGAAACCGATGCACTAGCTCCCTGTGTTTCAATGTCCATGCTCCAGGGGGCCCTCTTCCCGTATCAGCCGGAACTCATTAACAGCAGTCAGCCATAGGTCCACAACGGCAGTGGTGCACTTCACAACCGTTGGTGTGATTCACACTCCAGTGGTGCGCACCTGTCACCTGACCCCAGGAGTTGTGACATAAGGTTGGTCTTTAATGATGGAAATTTTTCAAGTTTTTTCTTTGGCATAATGGGAGGTGAGTGATGAGGATTAACTGTTTGGCCTACACTGGTCTGTGTGGGTGGAGGGTTTTGAAGTTCTTATTTTTCATTCTCTTCTAGCAGATCCATTAAATCTTTTAACGCATGAAAATCCCTTACTGGGAAAGTTTTCCATTGCTCCATTAGCTTTTTATCCTTATAATTTATTTTCCGATCCTTATCGAATAAATATTTGTAAGTCAGTTTTCATACAAAAAGATTAAGGTCTTTCACTGTTTCAAAATTATTTATCTCTTGGGTAGGACAAAAGGTGAGTCCTAGACTCAATACTTGGGGTTCTGCATTAGTTCATTTGTGTGTCGATAAGGTAATCACATTTAGAGTTGTGCCCCTTGTGGTGTTTTCAGTACATATTGGTCTATATTGTTGCTTAGCTTGCGCTCTTTTTTGTGAAGGACCCCCCCCATTTTCGAAAAAAAAAAAAAAACGCAGGGGTAGGTGTACCGGATTGGGAAGGGGGCTGTGCATTAGTCATATCACCATTGTTAGAGTGCTCATTTGTGGTTTGATTGATAGGTATTTTAGGGGTTCCCTGATTGGCATTATCCCTTGTGTTGGAATGTGAATTACCCGAGTGCGATTTGTTGAAGGACATTTTCTTACCACCACCAGGCCGTGTGCGTCCATTATCGTGATTAGATGGTCTTTTTTTGAGAAATATGGGTTCTCCAGTGGGATTTGCGTGTGCTCTGTGAAAAAACGAGAATAAGTGGAGATATTAGAAGAGTCAGAATCTCCCACCTCTTGTTCATTAGTGTTATCCTTTGATTCCTGTGCCCCTCTAGATTTTTGTCCTCACCATTTGTAGGCTTGATTGTTAGCAAAAGCAACTTTGTCCCTAGCAAACTTTTTTCTTTATCAGATCTGCATTATATTGCTCAAGATGATCGCTAAGTTCTTTATCTTTTGCGCTGTAAAGAGGGTGTGAGCATAGTGGTTTATTTTGAGTATATAATTGTTTGATCTCTTCATCTACCTCTTTAATGTTTTTCATGTATTCAGCTACTAATAATTCCATCATCTTTTTAGAGCATTTTTGTAAATTTTGTCCCCATGCGTTTTTAAACACAGGGGACATATTCGGTATATTAGGAAAAGCTTGAACTTTTAGCCCATTAGGGTTAATTTCCTCATCAATATAACGTGTCAAACAGTGGCAGCTGGTGAAGTTTTAGGATGGGGGGTGCGAGATCCTGCCCTTCCTTTTTACCCATCCCACTTCTCATAAGCCCCACCCATTATAGAATCCATCCACTCTGTCCCCTCTAATCCACTTGCTTCTACCCATAGTGTCAGGAATATACAGCTCAGCATCACAGGACAGAGTATATAGTCCCAGAATCACAGGACAGAGCTCAGCATCACAGGACAGAGTATACAGCCCCAGCATCACAGGACAGAGTATACAGCCCCAGCAACACAGGACAGATTATACAACCACAGAATCACAGGACAGGGTATACAGCCACAGAATCACAGGACAGAGTATACAGACACATAATCACAGGACAGAGTATACAGCTCAGCATCACAGGACAGAGTATACAGCCCCAGCATCACAGGACAGAGCATACAGCCCCAGCATCACAGGACAGAGCATACAGCCCCAGAATCACAGGACAGAGTATACAGCCCCAGAATCACAGAACAGAGTATACAGCCCCAGCATCACAGGACTGAGTATACAGCCCCAGCATCACAGGACAGAGTATACAGCCCCAGCATCACAGGACAGATTATACAGCTCAGCCTCACAGGACAGAGTATACAGCCCCAGCACCACAGGACAGAGTATAGAGCTCAGTCTCACAGGACAGAGTATAGAGCTCAGCCTCACAGGACAGAGTATAGAGCTCAGCCTCACAGGACCGAGTATAGAGCCCAGCCTCACAGAACAGAGTATAGAGCTCAGCCTCACAGGACAGAGTATAGAGCTCAGCCTCACAGGACAGAGTATAGAGCTCAGCCTCACAGGACAGACTATAGAGCTCAGCCTCACAGAACAGAGTATAGAGCTCAGCTTCACAGGACAGAGTATACAGCCCAGCATCACAGGACAGAGTATACAGCCCCAGCATAACAGGACTGAGTATACAGCCCCAGTATCACAGGACAGAGTATACAGTCCCAGCATCACAGGACAGAGTATACAGCATCAGGAGCACAGGACAGAGTATACAGCATCAGGACCACAGGACAAAGTATACAGCCCCTGCACCACAGGACAGAGTATAGAGCTCAGTCTCGCAGGACAGAGTATAGAGCTCAGCCTCACAGGACAGAGTATAGAGCTCAGCCTCACAGAAAATAGTATAGAGCTCAGCCTCACAAGACAGAGTATAGAGCTCAGCCTCACAGGACTGAATATAGAGTTCAGCCTCACAGGACAGATTATAGAGCTCAGCCTCACAGGACAGAGTATAGAGCTCAGCCTCACAGGACAGAGTATAGAGCTCAGCTTCACAGGACAGAGTATACAGCCCCAGTATCACAGGACAGAGTATACAGCCCCAGCATAACAGGACTGAGTATACAGTCCCAGCATCAAAGGACAGAGTATACAGCCCAGTATCACAGGACAGAGTATACAGCATCAGGACCACAGGACAGAGTATACAGCTCAGCATCATAGGACAGAGTATACAGCCCCAGCACCACAGAATAGAGTATACAGCCCCAGAATCACAGGACAGAGTATACAGCTCAGCCTCACTAGACAGAGTATACAGCCCCAGCATCACAGGACAGAGTATACAGCCCCAGAATCACAGGACAGAGTATGCAGCTTCAGCATCACAGGACAGCGTATACAGCTCCAGCATCACAGGACAGAGTATACAGCCCCAGCATCACAGGACAGAGTATACAGCCCAAGTATCACGGGACAGGAGTATACAGCCCCAGCATCACAGGACAGGAGTATACAGCCCCAGCATCACTAGGGCAGAGTATATAGCCCTAGAATCACAGGACAGAGTATACAGCTCAGCATCACAGGACAGAGTATACAGCCCCAGCATCACAGGACAGAGTATACAGCTCAGCCTCACAGATCAGGGTATATAGCTCAGAATTACAGATCGGGTATGTAGCTCAGCATATGAATAGGGTATATAGCTCAGCATACGAATAAAGTATATAACTCAGCATACAGATAGGGTATATAGCTAAGCATTACAGATCATGGTATATAGCTCAGCATATGGATATAGTATATAGCTCAGTATACAGATAGGGTATATAGCCCAGCATTACAGATCATGGTATATAGCTCAGCATTCGGATAGGGTATATAGTTTCAGCATACAGATAGGGTATATAGCTCAGTATACAGATAGGGTATATAGTCTCAAAATTCAGATTCCCGGCCCGCAGCACATGACTGACAACACCACCCCCCGGCCTGCCGCGTGGGACAGAGAAAGCCCCCGCCCATCAGGCAGCCAGCAGTAAGGCACCTACCTGATCTAGGGCTGGGGCTGTGGTCTCCTCTCCTCAGTGTGGGCAGCGGCTCTCTCCTGAGTGAGGACAGCGGCTCTCTCCTTCTCTCTTCAGTGCAGGCAGCGTCTCTCTCCTCAGTGCGGACAGCGGCTCTGGTGTCTGGCGTCTCCCCTCACCACCAGGCATCCAATAGGATCACCTGGTGCTTTGGCCAATCCAGAAACAGGTCTCACAGACCTGGATCCTGATTGTTGGGGAGGAACGGTAGTGTAAAAATAGCAAAAATGTATTTGCTATGGTCACACAATTGGGTGGGATCAGGGCTCATGAATCCTATGAGAGCCTCTGGCTCTAATCATATGCTTAAAAAAAAACACCCCCGCCATAGGAATCATGCAACTGGCATCCTGAAAGGGGCCGGGCACATGGATAGGGGGCGGCGGGAGGGACAGAGGGGGTGGCATCCATGCGCCCTCAATGCACGGGCCACCACTGGTGTCAAAAATGTATAATGCCAATACAGGCTTGATTTTATTTCAAGAGCTTTGTATAGCTTCTGCATGAACACATTTAGCTCTAGAGATGCACCCTCCTTCCCTGTACAGTTTTTTTGGATTTTAAGCATCCACCCGTCCCAAGCTGTGCCAACGTAGTCCATCATGTTAGAAGAAATAGGTACAATACAACAATAAATGCCAAATTTTGTTGAAGCTGCAAAATCACTGTACTGCTGCCAAGATTACCTTGCATTTTCTTAAATTAAAATAAGTTGTTTTCTGATTGGAGAAGGTGGAGGCCCTTAAGTCATCATCCCTGTGTTCCACCTGGGCCAAGACAACTACTATATGATTGTCACTTTCCCAGGTATGAGATATGCATATGCTGTAAACCCACTTTGTTATTATCAGGCAATCCCCTGTCTTTCAAAATGCTAAGTGTCCTGTATATATGCCTCATTAAAAAAGTGCCGTTCTATACCTGATTTCCTGACATGCCTCTCCCCTCTCTCATTCTGACAGCTACAGTGGGAGGGGCCAGCAATCCCCCGCTGACATCAATCGGGAAGGGAGGAGAGGTGGAGAAAGGCGACGCCGGTCACGTGAGCACCGAGTGGCTCTCTGAAATCAGGTATAGAACGGCACTTTTTTTAATAAGGAATATATACAGGGCACTTAGCATTATGGAAGACAGGGGATTGCCTGATAATTACTAAGCTATTTCAGCAGCAGGAAGGGGGGTGGGCCCTGACACAGAGCTGACAGGCAGGGAGGGGAGGGGGGAGAGGAGGACAGAGGAGATCTGCTGATGACGGAGGCATGTAAACTGACCACGGTGTCAGGGCTCAGCAACCATGATAAACCATGGTCAGTTTACAGGGGTGAGGGCAGAACCATTTTTTTTAAGGTAACAATCACATTAAATTTTGCCAAGCTGGACCACACTAAGTATCCAATAAACCATACCTGGAGTTCAGCTTTAAAATTAACCTTTCCTAGAAGAAGTGATTGCATGGCTAATTGCATGGCTGTTATGCTAACAATCTGGGCTTAGTGCTTTTTAAATCCCTAACTCAGAACAGGTATGCAGGTCAAGAAACTTGTCATAAAAATTAAGAACTGTGCATCTTTGTTCTGGGTTAGTAGCCAGAAGGCTGATAACAGCCAGGCAGCTAGCATTTGCAGAATGAAAATTCACCAATTGCAGCTTTTGTGTTTGTCTCAGGAAAGGTTTCCGATAAAAAAAATACCATTTATAAGAAAAATCGGTCCATGAGCGAATAAGCTCTAACAATACAATTATCAGTTATGTAATCTGAGCATAAGGCTTTGTTTTCATATGGCGTTTTATTATTTTGGTTATTGTACTATATCCTTATTTATGTTCACATATTCACCTTATGTGTCCTTTAGGAGAACTTTTATACGTGCACTAATTGTGCAGAAAATACATGCCTAAATATCTGACCCAGCATAGATAATGTCTCATGTGAAGTGTTATAAAAATGGAAAATATGTTATAAATGTGTTGAAATATTCCAGTTTATCTTTCCTAGGAAGTCATACATTTATCAATTCTATGCTATTTTATTTACTCACACTAATGAAAAATGCTCTTTATGAAACCATTGCGAGCACTGTTACTGTTTTGAGATGAATATTAATGGCACTGAGATCTGTAAGGAGCTGTATTCCCCAGAGTGTGAAAAAAAAGAGCATGTGGGGGAAGAGAGGCATGTCACATAGACGTGTGCTGTGTGCTGGAGGGCAGGAGAATGAGTTAATAATGCAGAAGAAAAAAGGGGACCTTTATCATCGATTGGAGGCAGGCCAATGAGGTCTGCTTTATTAGTCTGAGCAGAGAATGACTTGGTCATTATCTCACCCGTGGGCTGTTAGGAAACACACTTGCTGTAGGAAGATCCGGGTGACAAAGAAATCATAGTGCCAATAATGTGTATGTCTGTGAATGTATATATGCTTTTAGATTATATAAAATATGACGTTCTCCTGTACTACAATGGCCTTAGAAAGCTAACTATTGCTTTATTTTGCTGATAGTAAACTACTTCAACCCTGGAATTGGTTGCATATGCCAATAGAGACTTTCCAGCTCCACTTGGCTAATCTTCAGTGCAGTGTTTCTCATCCATGGTGCCTTGACGCCCTGGGATGCCATGAGTACGAGAACCATTTTGCCCTGGATCAACGTCATGATGAGTTGCCATGGTGCTGTTGGGTGCTGATGTGATGGAGGACCGCTAACATAATAGGGGGCCTCTGATGTCAACTTCATTTAATCATACAATTGTGTGCATTTGTTCAGGTTTTTTCGTTTTTTTTTTTTACAGTCCATACTGGGGTGCCTCGGGATTTTGCATACTTTTAAAGAATGTCATGACTGAAAAAGGCTGAGAAACATTGCATTAGTGAACATGTTTGTATGGCTTCTTCTCATTGGGGAAGCACAAGATAATTAGCTAAGGGATAGGTAGATGTCACCTTGTCTAGTGTTTGTAAGGAGCTATCTGCCTGTCTATGGCCAGTCTTAGGCTGATAGCACCTCCAATCTGAACTTTTGTTTTTCATAATAGACAACCACAATGGGGTTGTTTAATATAACTGGAGAGTGCACGTCTGGCGCAGCTGTGCATGGTAGCCAATCAGCTTCTAACTTCAGCTTGTTCAATTAAGTTTTGACAAAAATACCTGAAAGCTGGTTTCTATGCAGAGCTGTGCCAGATTTTGCACTCTCTAATTTTAGTAAATCAACCCCAGTGTGTCTACCTCCATGCACTATCCCCATTACACATACAATGAAAATTAAATACTGTTTGCAACATGTGGTTGCCCTCTGCAAAGTAGTTGCAGAAGACTGAAGTAGAACTAAAGCTTTGTGTTAATCTTACTAGGGCTCCCCAAGCATTAGCCACACCATTGCACTCTTTCCTCTATTCACAAGTTCTCCCTCCCATAAAGAGAACTCCCCCCCTGGTAAATAAACAATGTCCAAACAGGATTATCATTCCTTGAACAGAAGGTTAACTCTACTTGTAATAATAAAGGAACATCATAAGGTCATGTTAATAGTGAAGTCAAAGTTTCTGCACAGACAACACTTCTCCAAATGGAGAGACTCAGGGGTTGATTTACTAAAGCTGAAAAGTGCAAAATCTGGTGCACCTCTGCAAAGAAACCAATCAGCTTTCAGGATTTGTTGTCAAAACTTGATTGAACAAGCTGAAGTTAGAAGCTGATTGGCTACCATGTGAAGCTGCACCAGATTTTGCACTCTCCAGTGTTAGTAAATCAATCCCTCAGTGTTCACACAGTTCCACAGAGCAAATCCAATGAAGGGGTTATGCTTTCTACTCTGTTCATCTCCATCAGGGAGCAGTTCTATTTTTTCTTCTAAAGGGGAGCATACAGCCCACTACCTTAGGTACTCTTTTCTGGCTTTATCAGTGTGCTTGGAACGTGTGGATAGCCTCCTTAATTTACCTTCTATGCAGAACCAACCAACTGACCCATCTAACTCCACCACCAGTCCCTAAATACCCCCAAGCAAACAAGGAAGACTGACAGGATATGCTGCCCAACAATCATAGAGTGACAATGCTCTGTCCCTGTCCCTCAATTGTTCTCCTGTGTTGTCAGCCTGTTGACTTCCGATGGAGACTACAAGTGGATGTTTCAGCATAAGGGGAAGCAGGACTAGCACACCAATAGTCCTATGCACATTAATGAAAGTAGATATATATAGAGTACCTAACACAGAGCAGCAAGCATATCCAATGCACAATGTACAATAATGCAGCACAATGCACAGTTAGGTACATAAATAAAGTATACATACATACATTAAATTAAACAGGATGCTGGCCGCATGAATAGGGGGTGGCCGTGGCTGTCACGGATAGTTTCCATTTAGCATATAGGGGATGGTGAGGATAGAGGGGGCGGGGGCCTGTGCATCCTTAATGGATGGGCCGCCCCTGATATACGGTATATTGTACAGCGCTTTACAAATACGGTATATGGTTGTACACTATGTATTGGATATATGGTATATCAGTACACTGCTTTATATATATGGTAAATGGTTGTACACTATGGGGTTGCTTTACTAAAACTGGAGAGTGCAAAATCTGGTGTAGCTGTGCATGGTAGCTGATCATCTTCTAACTTCAGCTTGTTCTATTAAAGAGAAGTTCCTGCCTGGGGAAAAAAAATATATGTTAGCAGCTACAAATATTGTAGCTGTTGACTTTTAATATATGGATACTTGCCTGTCCAGGGAGCCAACGATGTCAGCACCCCAGCCGATTTTCGGATCAGCTGTCAGTTGCTGTCGCCGCCATCTCCACTAAGGGAAACCGGCAGTGAAGCCTATTGGCTTCACAGCCAGTTCCCTACTGCGCATGCGTGAAGTGCGCTGTGCTTTCTAATTGGCCCGGTGGAGGAGGAAGGAGGAGGGTGGCTGAACTTCTGAGTTACAGCGCCGCGGTGCCGTCTACTGGAAGTTAGAACGAGGACCGTTCAAAAACAGGTCCCCCCTGAAAGGTGCCAAATGTGGCACCGAAGGAAGGGAGGAAGCAAATAAGCGGATTTTCCACTTTTGGGTGGAACTCCACTTTAAGCTTTGAAAAAAAAACCCTGAAAACTATCCAGAGCTGCCCCAGAATTTGCATGCTCCACTTTTACAAAATCAACCCCAATGCATTGGATATATGGTATATTCGTACAGTGGAGTAAAAATATGATTTATGGTTGTACACTGTGCATTGGCTATATGGTGTATTGGTACAGTAGTATACATATACTGTATATGGTTGTACACTGTGCATTGGATATAAGGTATATTGGTTCAGTAGTGTACAGATACAGTATATAGTTGTACAATGTGCATTGGATATATAATATATTGGTACAGTGGAGTAAAAATATGATATATGGTTGTACTCTGTGCATTGGATATATGGTGTATTGGTAAAGTAGTATACATATACTGTATATGGTTGTGCACTGTGCATTGGATATAAGGTATATTGGTTCAGTAGTGTACAGATACAGTATATAGTTGTACAATGTGCATTGGATATATGGTATATTGGTACACTAGTATACATATACAGTATATAGTTGTACGCCGTACATTGGATATACAGTATATTGGTACAGTAGTATACACATACGGTATATGGTTGTGCACTGTGCATTAGATATACAGTATACTGATATGTTGTATGGTTGTCTATTGCCCATTCAATATATTTGCTTTGTCCAGCAGTGCTGTATAGTGCGTCTGCAGATTGAGCAAAAATCTAATAATGTATGGCCAGTCAGCCAGCCACAATCCATTGTAATGCTTTGCAGGTTCAAATGCAAAATAAAGTTAAATATATATTTTTGTCATTGAGTGCATTTTTTATTTCTTTTAAAAAGGTGGAATATGCCTGTAGCAATGTGGTTCAGATGGGTTTACACCTTCTATAGCTATTTAGATTGAAAAATGTATAATATATATGCACACACACACACACACACACACAAGTGACACACTTATAGGTGTCTTGTTAGTAAACACTGGTTGGTAGTTGTATATATATATAGTGTTGGTAGTTGTATATATATAGTGTTGGTAGTTGTATGTATATATAGTGTTGGTAGTTGTGTATATATATATAGTGTTGGTAGTTGTGTATATATATAGTGTTGGTAGTTGTATGTATATATAGTGTTGGTAGTTGTGTATATATATATAGTGTTGGTAGTTGTATATATATATAGTGTTGGTAGTTGTGTATATATATATAGTGTTGGTAGTTGTGTATATATATATATATATATATATATATATATTTGTATATATATATAGTGTTGGTAGTTGTGTATATATATAGTGTTGGTAGTTGTATATATATATAGTGTTGGTAGTTGTATATATATAGTTTGGATTTGCATGTATGAGAGGGAAGGCTGTAGAAGGTGGGGCTCTTCCTATTCTGAGCTGTGCCTTGCACAGGACAATGAGCACACCTTCCTCCCTTGTCGTCCTGTGTGATACCTCGTCGTCTGCACCTCACTCACAGTCGAATCTCTGAGGTCGCGACCCGAAGGGTCAGTAATCGGAGGACGTGTCGGTCGGACGGAGAGTGAGAGACGAGGACGACGGATGTCGATACGACGAAGGTGACTGTTTGCTAGGGTCGGAATGCATTACGTGTCTCTTCTTCCTTTCACTAGGGTCGTGACTCTAGTCCAGTGTGTCCTGCTGTTCCCTCCTTCCACACGAGTAACAGGACACGTTCCGTGTCGAGTCTTATCCTTCTCGGGGTGGAAGATGTCGGAAGGGAGAGTATGTACGTTTAGGTTTGATATATATATGTTGATGGTTGTGATATATATATATGTTGATGGTTGTGATATATATATGTGTTG
>BLSH010148152.1:600086-629842 GCA_018402905.1 Glandirana rugosa
TCGTGACATCGTGTTTACCGACCGAAGAGAGAGAGGATTAGATTCGAGACACTTTAAAAGAAAATAAGTTTAACTACCTTTTTTATAGCTTGTTGGTATATGCAGTCTCCTTTTCCTCTGCCTGTGGTCATATGAAAAGCTGCCATTGTATATTCCAGACATTTATCACAAAATACAGAAATCCATATTTTCTCTTTTACTCTAGTCAGACACAAATGCACTCGCGTGTCCCTGATGCTCATTTTGGCATTCATCTTCTCCCCCTGGCTGGCCTGCTGTTGGTTAATTTCTGTAGTCTGGTCTTCTTGCCTTCTGTTTGCTCCTTAAAGCTCAACTCCAGGCAAATATTAAAGACACAAATTATTTCAGCTCTGTATTTATTAATAGATCGTTACATTTTTTTTAATGCAAGCGGTGTAAGTATGCAAATGTAACTTGGTTGAAACCTCATGCAGACCCTGTACAGCAGAGCTTAGATTAGGAGAGAGAGAAGCCAGCCATTTGTGCTACAGTGCTCATGTGCTAACAAGTGACATTCAACAGGAGGAGAGAGAACAGACAGATGAGCTCTTCAGTCTGCTGCTTCTACTTTCACTGTCCAGTCCCAGGCTGGTGGAGAAACAAGTTCTGTAAGTGTTACTAATCTGCAGCAGAGAACAATCAGGCATTCTGTCCTGCCAGACAGAACTGTGCTGTGAATTTGTCTGTGGTTCAACTTTAATCCATCCTAGCAAGATGCATGCCAGTATTTTCCTTAGTCCCAACACCATCCTTTCTCTTAGCCCACTGAGACTGCAATCGCACACCTTGGAATATGAAAGAGAGACAAAGCACATCATTTTGGAAAGAAACGTATGCAGTTCTACCTAGTAACAATGTAAACAGCTTGCTAATGACAGAAACCTTGTATTAAAGCGGAGTTCCACCCAAAAGTGGAACTTCCGCTTTAAGACCTCCTCCTCAGCTCCTGATACTGAAACTGAGATTTTGGGGAGGAGGGGGGGGGGTACGGATACCTGATTTTTAGGGGTACTTCCGCTCCATAAGCCTTAGGCGATCGGAAGTGGAAGGTCTCCTTCCACCTCCCTCCCGAAGTCTTCTGGGACACAGGACCGGTCCTAGAAGACTTTGGGACCAATCAAAAAGTGCAGAGCTGCTCGTGCATGTGCAGTGCGCACCCGGCCGTGAAGCCACTTCTTGTCACGGCTGGGTGCCCACAGTAGGAATGACAGCGCCGCAGAGTGGAGGGGGAGAGAATGATGGCTTGTGCCGGCCGCATCGCTGGACCGGGAGACAGGTAAATGTCTGTTTATTAAATTTGTTGTAGCTGCTGACTTTTAATAAACTTAAAACACAGTGGAACTCTGCTTTAAAGGTAAGTTTAGTAGAGCTTCTGCAGTTGCAGTTTCCTGGTTAGCATTAGCTGGTTGATATTACTTGTTTTTCTGGGATACTCTGTTCTTTTTTAATGGTTTGGCACATTTAACTATTGTATGCAGTTTGTCAAGCTTATTTTTATTGTTATATTTATTCCATCAATCATTTGTTCAGTTTTGGCAGCATAACTTTTTTAATATCTCTTCAAAATCTACAATAAACCACATACAAGACTGTGCTGAGACATAAATAAAAGGTCCAGGAACAGAGGAACTGTTCAGGCACCTAATGATTCTGATGCTACGACCCTTTCCACAAAGCTCCTCTAAAGCTTTTAGAAGGATGTACCCCAAGAACCTCTGTCTAGTCATACCACCCTTCCATTCTTCTGCACTGGCATGACAGCAGGTGTTACTGCATTGGAAGACATCATGCTACTTCTATAAATAATAGGTTCCATGAGTCTCGTCTCTTGTTCTGTGCTATTGGATATGTGCTTTAGAAGAGAGAGCAACAGCCCCAGATACAATAAGCAGGGTAAAATAAAATAAAAAATCAAGAATGAGCTTTATTGTGCAGTTTAGCAAGGGTTCACAAACTGTTAAGTGAGTGAAATGATCTGTTGGCTTTAATGGTGTACTCGCACTAGGGTGTATGTGCCGTGCCTGAGCACATTTGACCTTCAAGGTTCAATTAGTTTCACTAGTATGGTTGCTCCATACCACGCTTGGGCAAATTTCAGCTTATCTTGTACTGGCCCACTTGAAAGAGATGGCCTATCGCACAGTTCAGTTGGACTTGGGCTTGGTACGCATCTTTGTGATCGCTAAACATGCCCAAGCACGGAACTCAAAAATCCTAGGTAAACCCTAAGATGTGACATGGATCTGGTTTATTCTCAGCCACTAACATTGGCTAATCTGCACTCACTGCCCATTTTGTACAATTTAGAGGATAAGTGTACCATTGTGTTCTTGTACTGTGGTATGGAGAACATGCCACCTGCTGCAGAGAAAAACTCAACAGGGTTCTACTAAAAAAACTGCACAGAAATGCTGGTTCCTAGACATCAAGGTAGCCGAGGACTTTTGCTTTCTATCCCTATGAGTCCAGTAAAATTCCTCTCCCTTCCTCCACCAGCATTTTATCAGGGTGTCTAGGTGCCTATTGCTTCTCTACAGTACCCCAGAATTTCCTTCTGCCAGTGCCCCAACACCTGGAGATGAAGTGGGAATTTTGTCTATTGTTTCATTTTTGTTGGACATTTGGATATAAGGTTCTTCTGTTGCCTTCACTAAATGGTAAAAGCCTACTACACCAGGACTACAAGCTGGTATGCCCATAACAAGGGAACTGCAAGTACATCCCTGCCTTGGATAAAATAATTTATAAGGGTGCATTCTTTATACAGAGTTTGGTCCTCCTTACTTTGAAAATTCCAGTCTAGGGTTCACTTTGGAGTAGTAAAGCTCCCCTGCATTTTTATTTCTTTCCAACCACCCAGCCCCAGCGTGATAGAATTTCATAAAGATTCCTAGTTGCCAAACCATCAATAGATCATTCATTGAGGAACATTGAGAGAGATTTGATTCTTCTTTCCCTAGTGTTAAAGCCATGTTGACCATTTGAAGCAAAAACGCAATCCAAGATGGAGTATGCAGATGTTTTTAGCCTATTGTAATTACCAAGTTTTGCTTTGCATGAGCAGAATTTATCACCTGACTAATGAGAAATTGCCAAGTATATTAGCAACTGAAGGATACCCCAGTCCACAGTTTATGCACTGACTTTTTGACTAGATTCACATCTACGCACTGCAATAACACACACACACTTTGATGTGCATTTTTATATGCATTTATTGGAATGCGCTGTGTACTGCACCAAATCACACCAAAAAAGGTGCATGTATTTTTTTCTAACGCAGTGCACCTAATTGCATGGTAGTACATATGCTGCAATAAAAGTGAATTTATGCAAAACACAAATGTGAACAGAGCCTTAAGCTGGCCATAAAATGTACGATTTTTATTGATCTACGCATCCACACTAGCATGGATGGATGAATCTTCCCTTCTGGCTATTGTATTCTGACAGCCAGAACCAGAACACCTGAACAAAGGCTGCATCTGATTGGATGTAACTGCTGTTTGCCCCACAATTTTCTGTCTGACTCCTTCAATTTTCAGAAGAATGTCAGGCAGGAGGATGCCAACAGGGCCACCAATGGCTCACGTTTTATCTGGTTCATCAGGGACGTGTATGGCCAGCTTAACATAGTGTATTTGTGAATTATTTCCTAAAGATGCCCACCAACAATCCTGTCCCCAGTTAAAATAATTACTGAATTCCAAACAAAATCCCTTTGCATGTGGCACTGGAGATAGTAGGAATTGTCAATATATAGGTAGGCTTATAATTATATGTTGGAGTAAATAAATAGATTGACCACTTTACCATCATATTCTTCTGTCCTGCTTTCCTTCTTTTTAGCTATGTGTAATGAACAATGTCTGAACATACAGTTGTATGGTCTTTCCTGAGATATACAATGATTATTATAATAGATAGCTTCTCACAGGTCCTTTAGGAAAAATTTATGTAGTACACATCAAGAATTATTTTAATATGAATCCTTTTCATGTTGTGGTTCTAAGCCCCGGTTTCATTTCATGGTTCAAAATTAGTTCCAGGTTATTTACTATCTAAAATAAATGAGGTTTAGAAAAATAAAATTAATGGAGCAATACAACTGCTTTCCGGAATAGTGAGTAAAGCAATCAAGCATCAAACTGTGTGGTTGCTGAGGTTGTTGCCATGACAATGAGAAGAAGCACTTTCAATGATCTGAGCCAGTGGAAATATCCCCAGTACTGATTGATAGTTTGTTGCTGCTCCACTCTTGTACGCAAATGTGATGACAGCATACAGCAATTACTGGTAATGTCTAACAGCTGCTTCTTAGCTTCAAGAACTATATTATTAGAGACAAGATAAACCAGCCACATGTACATTAAGATAGCTAACCTTTTTATTCTTTACCTCAGTTATTATCCAGCGTTCCTTGTATTCCTTTCATTCATAATTTGTCATTTTCATCCACTTTCTTTGGAGAAGGAGAAATGAAGACTACTCAAAGGGCATTAGACGATTCCATAGGTTTGTGACAGGTTCAAGTCTTCATTTTTAATAACATTTGAAATGCCTACTGTATGTACATTTCTATGACAGTGAGATCTTCTAAAACTATTTAACCGCTTGACCATATCCCCAAACTTCTGTTTTGTGGAAACCCCATTAAAGCTGTATGCCAATACATAGGGTGGCATTGGCTGTAAAGTTCTGAGCAATACACATTTATTTATTTATGCCAAAAATCATTTCCTTTTTTCCTACCACCATCATTGGTCTGGTGCCTGAAAATATCATGGGTCCTTAGAGCCATAACATGCTTTGAGGTCAAATCAATACATTCCCTTCTTTACCATGCTGGCCAAAACACTGCAGAACCTGGCCTGCTTAAGTATAACTAAAGGCAGTTTTGAATAGAGGGGAGAGGGATTAGAACACCTGTCAATTTTGATTGCTGTCTGTGCCCCCGTTAGAAAGATTCAACCTCTCTATTTGTCCTGTTTAACATTGCCATTAAAAGTGAACATAAAAGGAAAATCCCAAATTTTTGGTTGTCTCCAGAAAAGTAATAGAGGGGAAATCTCCCAATGGGGACACTAGTTCTGTTGACCTGGAGGTCTCCAAGAGATTCCCCTAATTAGCAGGGATTTCCTCTCACTTACTGTTTTGTCTATGGGACAGGAATTGAAGATAAATCTCCCCAATGGGACAAAAATGGCAAAAATAAACCTTACAGGCGTTATAACCCTCCTTTACTCTATCCAAAATTTAAAAAAAAAAGTTTTGCCTATAGTTCTATGTTAAGGCATTCCAGGCTGTAATTGTGTAAAAGACAGGTTTTCTATGCCTACTACTACAGCAGTAACTATGCCTAATGCCATTGCTGACGTAAAACTTAAATGGATTGAGAAAAAATTGTTTATAAGCTGCAGGTTGTATTTTCATGTCTCGTTAAAACTAATCTGTTTGGGGTTTCTTTACTAACTGGAGTTCATAGGAAAATTGTCCCTTTACTCTTCGTGCCGCACTCTTATGTAGATCCCTTAATGGATCCACTATATCCTAATATATGGACACCTGATACAGTGTATCTGTGAATATCATATAGTATAAAGGGACAAGTGCAAAACATAAATATCTGTGAAAGATAAACTCATATGCAATAAAAATCAAAGTGAGAAAGATTAAATAATCCACATGTAATCCATAACCATGAGAAGAAAAATCCAATCCAAAAAGTGCGAAAAAAAATTGAGAATTCTGTGTGCAAAGTCCTCGTGCAGAACGGTGATACTCAAATCTGAAGATCCGTGGCGATCCATGAAGATCCGTTGTCCCATCACCACTAGTTTAATATGCGCTTACCCCAAGGATGAGTATAGAAGGCTCATAGATCACAGTACTTCCACGGTAGGGTTCTGACCACCCAGGGTGCGTGAGGATATGGAGGTCCACCTTCTCCTTAAGGGGATGTTATTCACTGGTACATCTCACAGCCACCTTCGCTATGTATACATAATACTCCCCAAATGACATGTGGGTATAAAAAAAAACTCTACATAGTGTAAAATCTTTTATTAATTTATTAAAAGTAAATTAGAAAACTTACATCCAGTAAAATCAACATGAGCTCATCAAATCCTCCATAAAATGACACGCAACAGCCAAGATATAGCATAGAATCCTACTAGTTTTGTCTCAAAAGACTTCTTCTGGGATTCACTGTTCATGAGTGCCTGGGCTCACAGGAAGTGGATTGATTGATGTTTGTCATCATTCGATGCAAAGACTGATGGAGGTTAGTGACAGAGAAGTACTGCTGGGGACTGCTCCAGGTTTAAGGTGAGTATTGCAGCAAAAGCCACTTCTTTTATTTTGTTTTATTTTTTATTGTACGATTATTTTATTTTTCATTGCGGTTCTGTCTTAAAAATAGGTCTGGCCATGTTTAAGACTTTTAAGGGTTTTGCTGTTTTTTTATTGTTTTGAGCATTTTTCTGTGTATTTCATTGTTTTTTATTTATGTATTCATTTGTTTATTTATTTTGAGATTCTTGAAGACAACACACAACAGAAAACACTAAAAGTCTTTGTTCTCTTTGTTTTTTTGTATTTTACTTTTTCTAAAATAGGGCAATAAAATATATCAAAAAACGTATTCATGTGCACTGTCTTTTTTTTTTCTTCACATTGTTTAAAAAAACAGCAAAATTTACCAATCAATGAAAGGGAAACAGTATAAAATCGTGATATGTTTTACTTCTTACTTGTATGTTTGCTTTTATTTAAATAATGGAATGTATTTATTAGCAAACCCATTCACTGTAAAGAGTGTAAAATGACAACATGGCAAACACCACTGTCCAAATTTTGCCTTCTCACAATTTATTCAATGGGCTGTATTTAGAAAATAGCCCATTGATAAAAAAGGCCACTGATGAAAATGATTTTATGAATGGATATCTCTATCAATCAGCTGTATTGGAAACAGAACTCATTACTGGTAAATAGTCAGTCATGAATTGATCATCATAGTGAACCAAAACACAGACACAAAAAAAAGCTATAGACAAGGAGCAGCAGAAACCGTATACCACAAAAATGTATTGTATTGACAATCATTCATGTAGACATAAGATTATACTATAGGGACACTATTTCTGGATTTGAGTATTGCACTTTACTGACCTCCTAGCAGGTGTAACTTGTGAAATTATATTCCTAGAAAAAGCCTCAAGGATAGTCAAGGCTATTCTAAGCCAGCAAAAGTCTTCTGGGACATGTAATGTATAATGTGACATTGTGACATTGTGACAATATGTTTGTACCATACCTGTTCAGTTTGCTGAAATGTAACAGTTTACTGAAATGAACAAAAATCAGATAGCTCCAGCTTTATAACAGAAATTGCCTGGTCTGGCATTATGTTGCACACAACAATTGATTATCAATAAGAGTTATGACAACCAATATACAGTATATATACTCTTTCCCCTTACCGCATGTAATATAAGTTACCAAACATTTCCATCTTATTTACAGTATAATTTTACAATGTTTATATAGGTCATCTGTTAATGTTAATAAGTATACAACATGAATAGCTACCAAGTGTCCTTCATTTCGTACCAATGCCCCTCTTTCCTTCTCAAAGTTCCTCTTTTTTGACCTCACGTTCAGATCTCTGCAAATAAATGTCCTATTTAACTATCCAAAGTATTATATTTCATTTTACCTTTTACTGAACTGCAAAATAATTGGATTTGTTATTTAAAAAAAAAAAGCAGCCTAAAGGAAAGGTAGAAAAACTACTAGTAAAAAAAAAAAAAAGAGCACTTATGGGTTTAACCAATCCTTTCATTTTAATGTATCCTTTTGCTTTCTCTATGGTGTGCATAACTAGGGGTGTGGCAGAAGCATGTCCTTTGCCTACTTAGGTTATCCTAAAAGATGTGCCTCTTTCTTAGGCCGGCCATACACGGGTTGCAGGAAAGAAGTTTGCTTGATTCCCCCATCAACACAGACAGTGTTGATGCAGGAATCCCTTCTGCTGGGCCATTGTCTTCTCCTGGTGGGGAAACCATCCCCATCAGGAGAAGTCAATGGTTATTGCTAGCGGCTATAGCAGCCGCCAGCGATAATCGAAGGTGAAAAAATTGGAATGCTGGTTGCACCCAAGTTGATCGATCAATCAACTTGGTACATTTAGCCTGCCCATACAAGGTTCGAATCTCAGGAACCGGCCAAGATTCAAACAGAGTATGAACTGCCCTGGTTTAGAAAGTCGGTTAGTATGCATGTTTAGGTTGTTTAGGTTGAACATATGTTTCTTGATTTTGAAAAACAATACAATAACATGGAAGATAATGTAATTGAAGTATGTGTGTTTAATATGGCTTATGTGGTAGTGCTAAAATGTATTTACATCTAAAATTTAAATTTGTAGTTTGCTGTATTCAAAACATGCATTAGTTTTAAGAGCAACTGATAAACAATTCAAAGAAGAGTTACTTATGTAGAATCTAAACACCAAAGAAAGTGTTTCCTTGTAGCAAAGGAAATGCTTCTTAAAACTTGTTCCCATGTGCTTTGTGTTCGGATTGCTCTTCAGAGAGCATTTGATAGGGGATGAAAAGTTGAATCACCTCTTCACCGCCTGCCTTAACCCGTTGAACTCTGCACTAGTGAGCTGTGGCCGCATTGCATTGCAAGATGTTGCAGGGAGCTTGTAGGATTGCCCCATTCACTTAAATTGATCATGCTCAGCAGGCGTTATGCCTACTGAAAGTAACAGAGGATATAATTGCTTCCACAGCCTCACTGTCTCAGCATGTGTACACCTACAGCTGCCACCTCTGCAGCTAAAGGGGGAGCAGTTGGGGCGGTCTAAATGTGGCTCAACTGCAAGCTATGACCACCCCTCAACCACTAGTGTAAATAAGCCCTTAATATGCCATCTATTTCTTGTGGAGAGGTTACTGTTTATACCTCAGTAATGCAGTGGTTTGTATGCTTGATCAAAGAGTTTAACCATTTACATATGTTGGGGGTACTAACAGAGCAATCTGCTGTTGAAGCAGGACATCATCCCACATTGACACACAAAAGCAGTGTGTGAATAATCTGCCATATGTACAGAACCAATTAAATCTTTGGCGCCTCCATATGATTTTTTAATGAGGCCCCAGAGAAGAGTCTTTATACATAAAATGTACCATGCTTTGACCAACATTCAAAGGAAAAGATAAATGTTTAGCTACTCTGAGTAGTTAGATTTCAACTTCCATTAGGACAATGTAGAAAAGATAGTCCACTTTCCTTTTGATTCTTATGTGTTTTTGTACTTGGTATATTGCTTATTGCCTTATTCAATACAGGTCCACATGTATAGATTACTTGCATTCAATTGTGTATTCAACATTAAAGTGCTACTAAACCCAGAAATATAAAAACAATTCACCCCCCCCCCCCCACAGTGCACACAGCTTCTAAATCTACTTTTTATATCAAAATACTGCTGCTATATACTTTTTTTTTAATCTGTAAATTGCAGTCAGGTGATAAACTGCAAAGAGCCAGGGCTCCTCCATATAGGAGGAGATTTCACTCTCTGATGATGTAACTTCCTTTACATATGTGACCCTTCACCCACAATCCAGCCAGAGCTGAGTGGTGCTTTGCTTATTGTAAACCATACTGTTTCCACTATGTATTATTATGTAATTCTTCAAAATCTGCAAACATGGCAGATAAGGTTAGGCTCATATAATGGGCTCACATGACTTGGTATGGGAAATTAAGGTAGAACTATAGGCACAACTTTTCTCTTCAGTTTGGATAGAATAAGGGAGAGTTTTAACCCCTGTCAGATTTTTTTTCCCATCTGTATCCTGTTGGGGAGATTTACCTTAACATCCTGTCCCATAGCCAAAACAGGAAGTGAGAGGAACTCCCTGCAAATTAGGGGAATTTCTTGGAGCCCCCCTAGGTCACCAGAACTAGTGTTTCCATTGGAAGATTTCCCCTCTATTAAATTCTGGGGACAACCCAAAATTTGGGATTTTCTTTTACTTTTACTTTCAATGATATTGTAAACAGAAAAAAAATAGAGTTTTTATAATGATAACTGCATGGTTGGAGGTATCCCGTAACCAGACCACATCCCTAAGGGAACAATATTGAAAAAGGTAGGATGGGATCTTTAAGGTGCCATTAAAAAATGGTATATATTAAAACAAATGTACTTTATTTGTACAAACATTAAAATCCATAGACATATAGACAATATACATATATACAGTTTGGACAGTAACTTGCTACATTGTACTGAGTCACAAGTGCACTTATGTCGTCTACTCTACATGTTTCGCCAAATTGGCTTCTTCAGGAAATATTAAAGTGCAACAGTACAACTATATACAGAGATATAATCATAATTAGTGAAATTTCATACAACAATCAGTCTTTGTAACATGTCAAGTTCACATCACAAACCAGGGCTCCCAGAGGTTACACCCAGATGAGACCAAAGGTCAGAGACAAAAAGGGGGACACAATTCCAAAGAGCCAGGAGGCATAGGGGACAGCCCAAGAGAACAAATAGAGAAGGTTATTCTCCCTGACGGGGACAGAGATAGCAATAAAAACCTAATAGGTGTTCTAATCCCTCGCCACTGTATACAAAACTAAAAAATAAAATTATTTTGGTTATACTTTAAAGTGTATGTAAACTTGATTCATGAAATTTGAGCTGGGCACAGTTATCTGCAGTGTTTTCATATCTTTCTTCAAAGCACTCCTGAGGCTTTCTCCTGCTCCGTACTTCTGTTATCAGCCTGATAACCTCTGAAAGTTCTCTGTCTGAAAATCAGGCTGAATTCTGTGTCTGGGAGGTTGCTATAAAGGGATTAGCAGTCAGCTAAACTATTCACAGCACAGCTCTGAGAGTCTCTGCCTATGTGGAGTGGGGGTGTGTGCCTTTCCTCCAATCAGCTGTCTTGGCTGCATGCCCAGACTTCACACTCAGTGCTGAACAGGAAGAGAGAATCTCTAACACACTGTGAACTTTCTAAACAGTATATAAAGCTGAAGACAGCAGATATACATGCAAAATGTATGTAGGGAGATTTATTTCATCTCTGCGTACCATCTGAGGCTGTTCATGTCACTGGGTATAAGTGAGGGTTTACATCAACTTTAAAGTGGTTGTCAACTGATGACAACCACTTTCGCCTACAGGTAAGCCTATAATAAGGCTTACCTGTAGGTGCTCTGCATATCTCCAAAACCTGCACGGTTCAGGAGATATGCAGTGTACTAGCTGTGCCAATGTCATTTCGGCACATGCGCAGTGAAGAAATGGCCTCCGTGCCGCTTCTTCACTGTGATCGTGCCGTGACTGGTGAGTGATGGCGAGTGATGTCACGCGATTCCGGCCAGTCACAGAGCCGGAGTCGCGGCCCCGGAAGGAAGAGGGGCAGAAGATGGAAGCAGCCAGCACAGGGGACAGCGCTGGACATCGCAGGCTTCGTTTGCAGGTAAGTGGCCCATTATGCATCTACTTTGCAGGGGAATACAGAGGAAGTAAACCCCATCTGGGTTTATTTCCTCTTTAAGTACTGTGGCTTTGTGTAGGTTTTTAATGCATTTAGCCTCTTTGACTTTAGTCAAAGGATTCAGTCCTCTTTGACTTTTCATTCAGATTGTGGAAACTTAAATATTTAGGCGGCCGGTGTTGAACAGTTACCATGGTGATTCCATTTTCTCCATTTTATTTTGAGGCATCCCAGAAAGCTTGCTGTGTCATGCCAAGCTGTTACACACATTTTCTCTGCAGTCTGTCTTTTCTCCTTTTGTGGTTTGACCTACAAATAAGGTGATGGCAGACAATAGTGTCAGATATACGTAATTCAGACCTTTACAATTTAGTGATTTAGTAAAATGTTAATGAAAAGGCTACATCAATTAAGTTTACACCTTTCTTTTTTGAACATAAAAAACTGTATACAGCAGGGAATTTTTAATGTGTTTGAATGGTAATTAGATCGATGCATTCAGGCATGATTTTCATATGGATTAGTGCAGGGCGTTTATATAGCAGTCTATAGTTTGTATGTTCTCCCTGTGTCTGCATATGTCCTCCAAAACATGCTGGAAGGTTGATCATTTTTCATACCAAAATTTAGCCAAGTGTGTATGATTGTAGTAGGAGCATTAGGCTGCAGGCTCCCTTAAAGTGTAGTAAACCCTCCTATCATTTTCAGCCAAGGAAGCTGCCATCTTGGCCTCTGTTTAATCTACAACTGCCATGATGCTGCACATGTGATCAGCTATGACACCAGCCATTGGATGGTTTGACAGTTTGGTTTAGAGCACAACCAATGGGAGAGTTATATTTCCGGCACGTGCCGGAAATGTGACTGGTTTTTAACCTGTTAAATGCATGGGTTAACTACCGCTTTAAAGGGGCACAGACTTATTTAAATGGTTCAGCTTTGTACGTTCTCCATGAGTTTGCGCTTCCCTTTCCACAACCCAAAAAAATACCATAAGGTTATCTGGTTCCCATCCCAAAACTGTATCTTGTGTGTATGTTTATGTTAGGGGCATTAGATTGGGAGCTCCTTGGGGGGGGGGTGTTTAGTATATTCTGAGAAGCGATTCAAAATGCTGATGCCATATCCATGGATAAAATAATACAAGTTTATCGGTGCTTGGATGTTTTCCAGGTTGCTGTCTAAACACGTTAGACTCTCAAGCATTTGCTTTTTCCAAAAATGTTCTGCAGCTGAAACAGGATCAATGTGATGTTAAGATGTGTAGGTTCACAAAGAGTCAGAGAAACCCAACTTCAGAAGATGTTTTCATGCTGGAAGAGATTTCCTTGAAAACAGATTTGGCAGAATAAGGTTCTTTCTTAGAACAATGTACAGCATTATAATCACATCAGATCAAACAATGAGCACTGCTGGGTCTGGGAATAATGTAGATGTGAACCACTTTTTCTAAAATGTAAGAAGTAAATGGAAGGCGCAGATGCATTGTTGTCTCTCAAGACATTCTTTTCTACTTGAGAAACAAATAAACAGAATCATGTATAAAGCATGCTGACCTTTCCATTCTGTAACATCATACAATACATTCTTGTTTCCATCAGCCCATGAGATAAATTTGTCAGTAATTTTTCTTGCCCTTGCAAAAAAAAAAAAAAAAATGTCTTGCAGGTAATCACAGGAATAATGTAATTACGAAAATGTAAATTTTGTTGCATGGTGAACATTACCTTGTCTAGGGCATTTGATGTGTTGAGCTATTAAAGTTGTTTGTAGGGAAGAGCTGACAATTATAAATTACACATAGATGGTCTACATAGCCTTTGCTATTCCTACGTATTTAGATGTGGAACTCATTAATCAGTTACAATATTTAAATGTAACAAAAAGACAGGTAAATTAAAAATGCAGAAATTATATCATTTCATTGTGGAAATGATAGAATTTTAAGAGATTCAGCATGGTGATCCCCTCTTTTTTTATTCCTGTATATTAAAGAAGAATTTTATCTATGCACCTAATGAAATCATCCCCAGTTAGCACTTACCATTTGATTTTCTTTTATACATCTTATATGCTCTTATACTGTCTTTTTCTTTAATACAGTCTTACGAATCCTAGGTGGTCCTATTTTCTCCAGTTGTTCTTTTGAAACACACATGGTTCCCTTACCTTCATTGTCGCCTTCATTGGAAGCTGTCTCTTCCAGGTTCTTGTAACCAGCCCTTTGATGATGCGGCACTGGGTGCTTCCTTTTTCAGTAATATCTGTAAACCCACAACCTTCTGGAATCAGTGAATTTGATCATCCAGGAGGCAGCAGGAGGAGGCTTTATGCCATTCTCACCTAGTGCACTTTTCTGATTAGGGAGGAAGAGATAGACTGCAGCAAAGTTTTAAATTGGTGGGAAGATTTATTTAAACATATATACACTCTGGCATAAAGGGTTTCTACAGCCGAAACTTTTTTTAGTTTTAAATATCATGAGGAAGGATTGGAACTCGTGTCAGGTTTTACTGCCATTGGAGAGATTCCACCATTTCATGGCTGGTAAAAAGGATGTTCCCAGGACAGAATGTGAGGAAAAATGCATGTAGCCTATGTGATCAAATGATTATTCTCAGAGTAGGATAATGTGATCAAGTCTATTAATGGAGAAGCGGGATGTTTCATTCATCTACCATTCGTAGATCATATCTCATTCTAAGAAGCTATAGAGGTCAGAGGTCAGAGGAGAATGGGCAGACTGGTTTGAGATAATAGAAAAGCAACAGTAACTCAAATAACCACCCGTTACAATCAAGGTATGCAGAATATCATCTCTGAATGCACAACACATCAAACCTTGAAGCAGGTGGGCTACAGCAGCACCACACCGGGTGCCACTCCTGTTAGCTAAGAACAGGAAAGTGAGGCTACAATTCGCACAGACCAAAATTGGACAATAGAAGATTGGAAAAACGTTCCCTGGTCTGATGAGTTTCGATTTCAGCTGCGACATTCAGATGGTAGGGTTAGAATATGGCGAAAACAACATGAAAGCATGGATCCATCCTGCCTTGTATCAAAGGTTCAGGCTGGTGGTGGTGGTGTAATGGTGTGGGGGATATTTTCTTGGCACACTTTGGGCACTTTAGTACCAACTGAGCATCGTTTAAATGCCACGGCCTACCTGAGTATTGTTGCTGACCATGTCCTATCCTTTATGACTACAGTGTACCCGTCTTCCAATGGCTACTTCCAGCAGGATAATGCACCATGTCACAAAGCTCAAATGATCTCAAATTGATTTCTTGGACATAACAATGAGTTCACTGTACTTCAATGGCCTCCAAAGTCACCAGATCTCAATCCAATAGAGCACCTTTTGGATGTGGTGTAACGGGAGATTCGCATCATGGATGTGCAGCCAACAAATCTGCAGCAACTGAGTGATGCTATCATGTCAATCTGGACCAAAATCTCAGAGGAATGTTCCCAACAACTTGTTGAACCTATGCCATAAAGTATTAAGGCAGTTCTGAAGGCAAAAGGGGCTCCAACCTGGGACTAGCAAGGTCCACCTAATAAAGTGGCCGGTGAGTGTATATGTACACTGTCTATTACTAGTATAATTATGACAGTATATATGGTAAATAAGGTCAAATAAATAAAATACAATAAAATAATTCCTTTTTTTTTATAAACTTTTTATTGCATTAATTTCAGCAAAAAGTATAGCATACAATTCGATTACAGCAATTCCATATCAGTTCCTTTTTACTTAAACACAACTTAACTTAACACATTCCCCACACCATATCATTATCCTGACCACCATCCAACTTCCCATTCCTCAATTGTCTTATTTCTTTCCCTTAACAATTCAATTTGCTATTTATTATTTTTCTTCCATCTTATTCCATGGTCGCCAGGGAGTTACACCATATATCCCATATTTTAAAATACTTATTAAGTGCCCCTCTATGTTCGTACATTATTTTCTCATAAGGTATTATCTGGTTGGTCGATCCAATCCATTGGTTTACAGTTGGGGCCATCGGTTGCATCCATCTTAGCGATATTTGTTTACATGCTAAATATTAAGTTTGCAACATGATCCTATTATATATTGACCATTCTCCTACTTCCAATAGTCCCAATATACATATCTCCAGAGTGCATGATACCCCCTTATTCAGAATATTGGTTAATTTGTCTGTCACTTGTTGCCAATATTCGGCCACCTTAGGGCATGACCACATCAAATGCATAAAATTCGCCTCTGGATGATGACATCGTCTACAATCAGACGAGGTCATCCTCCCAATCTTATACATTTTCTGAGGGGTTAAATATGTTTGATGAATAATATATAATTGAATTAATTGATTATTAATTGCAGGAGGAACTCCCTTTTGCAAAGAGAAAATCCTATTCCATTTCTCCTCTGTCATATCAGGGACTACCTCCTGCCACTTATCTTTGATTTTAAGTGGCATACCACTTAGTTTGGCCCTCGGCAATTGAGAATATAAAACGGATATTAGACCTTTTGGTCTTTGTGATCTTAGTATACCTATCAAGGGGTATTTGGATATTCTTGGATCCTGACTACCAAACTGGGACTGAAGCATATGTCTTACCTGTAAATATTTATAAAAATATCTATGCGGGATATCATATCGTTGACTTAGTGATTCAAATGCCTGTAGTTTATTATGATCATATATTTGTTTCAGTGTGACTACACCTCTTTTCTTCCAAAACTCACTATCCCCAAACCTATTTAATTGCTCCAGAGTCGGGTTGTTCCACATGGGAGTCTCTAAAGGGGTATCCTTAACCATTTCAATACTATGCACTTAGAACACTTTACTACCAGACCAATTATCAGTTTTCAGTGCTGTTGCGCTTTGAATGACAATTGGGCGGTCATGCGACGCTGTACCCAAACAAATTTTTTATCATTTTGTTCCCACAAATTGAGCTTTCTTTTGGTGGTATTTGATCACCCCTGGGGTTTTTATTTTTTGCGCTACAAATAAAAAAAGACCAAAAAGTTTGAAAAAAAAAAAAATTCTCTATTTTTGTCACAAAACTTTGTAAATAAGTACATTTTCTCCATCACTGGTGGGCACTGATGAGGCTACACTGACGGGCACTGATGTGGCAGTACTGATTGGCACTGATGAGGCGGCACTGATGATGAGGCACTTATATGCAGCAATGATGAGCACTGTTAGGCGGAACTAATAAGCAGCACTGACGGGTACTGATAGGTGGCACTGATATACAGCACTGACGGGCACTGATATGCAGCACTGATGGACACTGCTAAGCGGCACTGATGGGTACTCATAGACAGCACTGATTGGCACTCATAGGCGGCACTGGGCACTGATAGGTGGCACTGATGGGCACTGATAGGTGGGCACTGGTAGGTGGCAATGGTGGGCACTGATATGTGGCACTGGTATGCATTGATAGGGGCACTGGTAAGCACTGATAGGGGCACTGGTGGGCATATATACTGATAGGGGCTCATTCCCTGGTGGTCTAGGGTGGCATCTGAAGGTGGCACTGAGTGTCATCCACATTGGGCACTATGTCTCTTACCTGGTGGTCTAGAGGGGTCTCCCTGGTGGTCCAGATCGGCTCCCTGGTGGTCCTTGGTCAGCTCCCTGGTGGTCCTGGGTGGGCACATCCCTGGTGGTCCCTGGGCAGGCTCCCTGGTGGTCTAGGGTGGCGATCCGAGGGAGGGCTGTGCTGATAAATCATCAGCACAAACCCTCCCTGTCAGGAGAGCAGCTGATCGGCTCTCCACTCCTCAGGTCTGCAGACCTGAGTACAGGAAAGCCAATAAACGGTTTTCCTGTGTTACACTGTGACCAGCCGTGATTGGTCACGGCTGATCACATGGTAAAGTGCTTCGGAAGGAAGCATTTTACCGAGATCGGTATTGCGGGGGGTCAGACTGACCTCCCACACCACTGATCGCCACGATGCGTGCCCCCCCCGGGCACGCGGCGACTTGTTATCCTGAGGACGTCATATGACGTCCAGTCAGGATAACTAAGCCACTTCCTGGCCGTCATTTTGCATACGGCGGTCGGGAAGTGGTTAAAGCCCATTCATTTTTTTAACTTCTTTCCATACTGCTCTAGCTAATTTTACCATAGGTATATTTATTCTAGGTAGGTCAGAAGTGGTAGCCTCCAATCCAATCAATAAGTCTTCCATCTGTAGCATCCCCATAAGATGTCTCTCCACCCCCTTCCTTTGGTCCTGTATTACCCATGTCTTTAAAGGGTTCATTTGTCCTGCTACATAATATAAATAAATGTCTGGAAGAGCCAGTCCAGCCTCCTTATAGTGATAATAATTCTTGATATAGACCAGCAATGTTCGTTTTACTCTCTCGGTTTCAGTAAACGTTTGCTACTTGCACACACTGGTGAGTGTCTATAATGCAAATGTTGCTGGGTACCATTATCAGGTAATTATCCTCCTCAGCAGACACAAGACTACAAATGTTATTCTCTGAGTAGTTAAATATAGGAACACCATGGATATGCAAATAGTTCCACTTTATCATTAATAACACAGGCGACTTTCTGTGCTTGGTAATGTTGAAGATCAGAGATTTTAATTAGGCTGGCTTTCCACTATTTTGCTCCTTGTGAACTGTAACAATCAGTCTTTCTAAGCAAATGGCTTTTGTCTGCATTAAGTCATTTTCTTATATCAGCCCAAATTATTTATCTTTTTATTTTCTGTACAATTAACTTGTAAACAACAGTTAAGAGTCCATTGGCTAGCAGTAATTACAATCCCTCACATGCAGAATACATTCATGTAAAATTCCACAATACCATTAAATAGTAATATAAATGTTACATTAGGTGCGTGGCTTATTAAAGTACCAGCATGCATTATTTATTTATTTTATAGGGAAGCTGCAGTTTTTATTTCCAGATGGTAACAAATTTAAATCTTGTAACGTCTCCGTTCCGTTTCAGTCCCTTAGGCGATGCGCAGTTTCCAATATTGTCTTTTACGAGTATTGATAGGAGATTATTTGCATTAGGTGGAGGGATGCTAAGGTCAAGTAATTTAAAATCTTATTTATTTTGGAATGTGCTTAACCTTATTATTATTCTATAGAAATGAGATTCTGTCTATGTTTATTAATCTGACTTGATAAATAGACTTCTGTGTTAAAGGTATATGCAGTGAACCTAATGAAACCTAATGAAACAGTTTAGCAGGGTTATTTATAAAAACATAATGAATATGATAGTATAATTGTTATTATACCATCAAAAGATAATGCAGACAGTTATTGCTAAAACACATTTTAATTGACCTCTCATGATAGAAGTATGGAAACTGCTAGTGTTGACCTTTTTTTTTTTTTTTTTACCCTGACAGCCCGTGGCTTGCTCCTTCAAAAACAAGTCAGCATTTGTAATTCTGCCCCATCTTCATGGGTTTGCTTTAAACATCATGATATCATGAAGGGTTTGCTTTAACAGTTAGGCCACAGACCTACATGGGCAGTTAAAAACCTCTGTGCTTAGAACTCGGCATCAAGTTTGGAGTGGCAAAGTCAGCCATAGATGGGTCCCTTTTTTTGATCAGTTGGTGGGCTAATCAAAAAAAGACAAACAGATTCCCCCATCCACACAATCGAGGTGGATGGTGGAATCCTACCCACTGTGCCATTGTACTCTGACAGTGGGACTCCTCCACGGTCAGAAAAAACCTGATTGGCTGCAGCCCATTGACCAAATGAAAATTTTGCAACATCCCATTCAACAAAAGTAGATTGTTAGTTCAACTTCTGTCAAGCAGGAATTGCCATAGATGGATTGAAGTTGCACCAGTACCTGCTGAGCCAGCCAAATTTCAATTAATCTATGAACAGCTTTACAAAACTCATCCAGCAGAATAATAAATAGGAACAAGACAGGGGGTTTGCAGTTTTCAGTGGTCTTTTTAGTCACCAGTACTAATCCAGTTACCTGGGGCAGCTCTGTGTATTACCATTAAGCATGCATATTAATGGAAGAGGGCAGAATCAGCTCTGTTGCAAAAAAAAAATTCCAGTCCTCACCCAAGCCTTGCCTGTCATCCACAAGCTCCTCTTATATTTGCAGTGAACCTTCCAAACTATAACTAGTTGTTTCTTAGCATAGATTTATTGCACTAACTGGACCACAGAATTCTTGGAGATTCTCTTCTCATCCAATCCAGTTCCCATTCTGTGAATCAAATTTCTTGAAGCATTATTAAACCCCCCCAAAAAAATACAATATATTGCAGCTCATTCATTCTTACCTGGCCAGTTATGCACTCCCTGTCTTAGACCTCTTGTACATGGGAGTTAATAAACGCAGCATTTTTTACTGATTTGAAATGAGATGCATTGTTGAGTACAAAATCAACAGTAATACAGCGTTGAGCACAGAGCAGTAAAACAAAAATACATTTTTTTTACATTTGAGTGAATTCATTTGCTCACATACACATGTTTATTCATTTATAAGCATGTTTACATGAGTGTAAATGAGTACATTACACTACTAGCAATGAAGAAAAATTATACTCATCTATACACTTAAGCACCTGTATTCGCTTATATTCAACATTACTAAGGTCTTTACCCTCAGTTTTTGTTTACTCAGGGATGCCTGTGTGCAACTGACCTAAGGGTGTCTCCACTCTGGATGGAGGAGTAATGGAGACACCTTTGAACAGCAGCATTGTCCATCTGTGGAGAGGGTAGTGTTAGATGGACTTTACTGACAAATTAAAACCCAAATCCAGCTGTCTTTTTTTTTTATTCATTGTGGGATAAAAAAATAGTGGCTGTAAAGACTGAAGGTTTTTTAAAACCTTCACTGTGCAGCTCCCTTCTCAGCCCTCCAATACTTACCTAAGGGCGATCTTGTTCCAGTGATGTGCACAAGAGCAGCGTCTCTCCCGGGTCTCTCCCTCCTCATTGGCTGAGATGCAGGAGCCATTGGCTCCCACTAATCACAGCCAGTGAGGAGGGAGAAAGGAGCTGGGTTGAGCTGTGCTGTCTGTGTCTTGGAGCTTGTTTACACTTGACTAAATTTCTAATGCTTCACAAAAGCTCCTATAGCGTTAATCATGAGTGTTAGACTCACGTTAATGAGCTTTAGTATGGGCATCAGACTGGCGTGCTACAAGCATTAATGATGAGTTAAAAACATCCCCAAAACACCCGGTTCACAGTCTAGAAGTGTTTGATGAGCATTAAGGCACGTTAAAACTGCCCTATAAATGCCTATTATCTTCATTACAGGAAATAAACCAATTTTAACGTCCCGCAACCGCACTGCAACCATGCCGCAAATGCCTGCCAGAGCGTTTGCGAAGCATTACTATAGACTTGAATAGGAGGCGTTGAAAGGCTTCAAACACCTCCTGACTCAACACGAGGCTTAAATTTTGAAGCGAAGCGATGCTAATGCTTCATGTTTTGGTAATGTGAACAGCACTGTGTGCTGTCCATTGTATCATTTGTATAGGCATTTGACGGACATTTTTAATGCCTCTCAAATGCCCACTCTTAATGCCAGTGTGAACTTAGCTTTATGGACACAGAGTTGGCTCAGGAGCAAGCGAGCATGCACGAGTGCAAGGGGGAGGGGCAGATCGCCGCCAGGGGACCCAAGAAGAGGAGGAACGGGGTTGCTCTGTGCAAATTCATTGCACAGAGCAGGTAAGTATGACATGTTTATAATTTGTATTTCATTTTTTTCCTTTACAAATACTTTAAGAAAGCAAAACCTGACCAAAATAAGAACACCTGTCAGTGTTAAATGGTTTGTCCTAACTCTCTAACTGCCACTTTTGATGGACTTCTTGGTCTGTCAACTTACTGGCTGGCTCACAGGGTAAAAATAAAGGGGGAAAAAAAGAAAACAAATTCAGTCACCACATCTAAGAATTGGTAAGCTTTAACCACTTCCTTACTGGGCACTTAAACCCCCCCCCCCCCCTGCCCGGACCAATTTTCAGTTTTCAGCGCTGTCACTCTTTGAATGACAATTGCGCGGTCGTGCAACATTGTACCCAAACAAACTTGGCGTCCTTTTTTTACCACAAATAGAGCTTTCTTTTGGTGGTATTTGATCGCCTCTGCGGTTTTTATTTTTTGCGCTATAAACAAAAAAGAAGCGACAATTTTGAAAAAAGAACAATATTTTTTACTTTTTGCTATAATAAATATCCAAAAATAAAAAATAAAAAAACAAATGTATTCATCAGTTTAGACCGATATATATTCTTCTACATATTTTTGGGTAAAAAAATCGAAATCGGCGTATATTGATTAGGTTGCGCAAAAGTTATAGCGTTTACAAACTATGGACATTGGTTTATGGCGTTTTTATTTATTTTTATTTTTTTACTAGTAATGGCGGCGATCTGCGATTTTTATCGGGACTGCAATATTGCGGCGGACATGTCGGACATTTTTGACACTTTTTTGGGACCAATGACATTTATACAGCAATCAGAAATGTAAATATCCACTCATTACTGTGTAAATGTCATTGGGAGTGAAGGGGTTAACCTGCAGGGGGCAGTGAAGGGGTTAACTATGTTCCCTGGGTGTGTTCTAACTGTGGGGGGGCGGGGTTGGCAGGGGCATGACAGATCTAACTGATCCCAGTGACAGGGATCAGTAGATCTGTCATGCCCCCCCTCACAGAACGGGGAACCGCCGTTCCGGCTCTCTGGAAGGAGATTGCGGGTATCCGGCAGACATCGGGTCCGCCCGACCCGCGGGCACGCTCCCGCAGCGTGCGCAGGCACGTGCGCGCGCCGCTCACGCCTGCAGGAGCGCGCCCAGCACAAGCCAAATGGGAGGACGTCTAGCGCCAAGCTGTAGCCGTCATTCGGCTATGGCGGCGGCGCGAGGTGGTTAATGTATTGCATTTTTGTTTTTGGGTTTAATGCCACTTTAATTCAGTAGAAAATGTAGTAATTTGTAGTAATACAGTAAGGCTTCTGCCAATTCAGATATGAAGAAGTGCCCATCAGCAGCAGTCTGCAGGTTTAGGCTGGATTCACACCTATGCATTTTTAGTGCTTTTTGCATTTTGCAGATTTGCAGTCCATTTAACATGGTTTCCTATGGAACACATGCTGCAGTGCAAATTTGCAAAATGAAAAAAGCACTAAAAATGCATAAGTGTGAATCCAGCCTTAAAGTTGGTGCCAGAAAATAGTGTGAATTTTGCCCCTACCCTCCCAGCCAGTAATTGCAAAGGATTGGGTCAGTGCAATTCCTATTAAACTCTCCAGTGCCAGTTATGTAAAAACTAAAATAATAAAAAAGTGTAAAAAAATAATTTGTAAACAAATTCAACAATGTTCACAGCAGCGCAATCTCCAGATAAATATATATGGACAACGCAATAAAGTGCAAGCACATATAAAATAAAGTCTAATTTAACAGTCCGAAAAGTCCATTGTGTCACGCAGTGTTGAATATAATCCGATACCAATAACTGTTCCTCCACCAATGTGCAAATAACACCCAAATTTACTGAGGCTCACCAGATGTCCAGTAAAAATCAGCTTATTCAAAGAGAATCACTCAGAATGGGACCCACAAGCATCAGCCTTCACTCCAGGTGTCCAGTGATTTCAGCTTAAGGATATCTCCATACAGGACAAATAAGCATAAGTTTCCACTCCCCGATTTCCAGGCAGGAATATAAGCAAAAAAAGCATCTCATAGCGTAAAACAATGTAAAACCACTCTCTTCTTTTAAAACTAATTGCGCTTACATTCATTAAAATTTAAGATCACTTGTGTACAAACTTATGCTGTCTGTTAGCGTTTGCGTTCAATCAGCATCCATCTGACACTTTGGCACATCGGCAAGCGTCCAGCTATGCTTGGAGTCATCGTATAACCACACCCCTAACGTTTCATCATATCCGACTTGATGCACAAGGACCCTTGTTCAAGCGATCTTGAATTTTAATGAGATAAGAGCAATTTGTTTTAAAAGAAGAGTGCTTTACATAATTAATATCATATAAATGTTTTAAATCATCATACAAATATGTATTTGAACTCAAATTATTATTATTTGTATGTGCTACAGGGAGGTGAGGCCTCCATTAATCAACATGTAATATCCTGCCCCCATATTGTTTATCTGTTTAGTGGGAATGGAAGGGGAGGGAAGAAGTAGGCTGTCATTTATCCAGTGTATACACCCACATGTGTGACTCGATAGTCATGTGGGTTGCACAGATATGAAAAAGAAGAAAATGAACAGCTTAGACAGGAACTGAAACTGGAGCATGCTCAGTAGATGAGGCAACGGCTGGTCTACACAATCTCAGGTTGCAACAGGGTGACAAACAAGGAGGGAGGGACAATGAACAGCAGGATATGACTTCCATAGTGAGTGAGTATGAACAGCAGGCAGTACATATACATGTACTGACAGTTTTTAATGATGTGGGTTTAACGACACTTTAAATGCATTTACTGCAAAACATACCAGCATTCACTAATTCTTCTGCCTATGATCAGATCAATAAAATCACAGTAAATATAGACATACGTTTCTTTTTTCTTTGAGTGTGCAAGTGCTGTTCATTTGTCTTTATATTACTTGTTTGCAATGGCCATCTATACAGATGAATAGAATTAGCACATTTTTTTACTACCCCATTGCGGAACATTGTGAATAAAAAATAATTTATATTCAACTGGATTTTAACACATTTGGCAGCAGATATAAAAAAAGGTTTAATGCAAAGTTATCAGAAGGAGATAGTGTGTGCACCCAGAAAAGTCATGCTATAGTATATACTGTATTCAGGGAATGTAGGACACAACAAAACAGAGTTTCATGGCATCTTGCAATCATCATACAGTGTTCTGTTTGGGATAATTGATTATTTGGAAACATTGCAGGTGCATGGCGAGGAAAGAGTAGCAATCTGGCAAAAGGTGATGCTGAGAGATTGCGACCGTTTTTGCTGAACAGTGATGGCACATTTCTTCCATTAAAAATAATAGACTTCGTAAACTGCAAGGTGCTGGAGCAATTTTCACACAATCATTGTTTAAAGAGCTGTGCTGCTTTATAAAGGGGAAAACTCACACATTAAAATAGACTAAGGCACTAAGCACTGCAATCTACAACCAGCAATGATGGTTTTACAACAAAGGAGTACGCGAGGATTTGAAAACAACAGGTAGTAGTAGTAATGCAGAGTTTGGAGGTAAATTTGCTAAAAATGTAATAGTTCACCATGCCACAGTTGTAAACAGACAATTTATGGAAATTGTATTTGTTTGGCTATTATTTGCATTATTGTAGGCTCCTCCCTTTTATTAAGTAGAGATAGTTGAGTGGTGGATTTTTTTATTTAATTTGATATTAACCACTTAAGGACAGAACCTCTTTCTGACATTTGGTGTTTACAAGTAAAAATCTTTTTTTTTTGCTGGAAAATTACTTAGAAACCCCAAACATTAAATATTTTTTTTCTAACACCCTAGAGAATAAAGTGGCGGCCGTTGCAATACTTTATGTCACACCATATTTGCGTAGCGACCTTATAAGCGCATTTTTTTGGGCAAAAAATCACTTTTTTGAATTAAAAAATAAGACATCAATAAAGTTAGCCCAATTTTTTCTATATCGTGAAAGATAATGTTACGCCAAGTAAATTGATACCCAACATGTCATGCTTCAAAATTGTGCCTGCTCGTGGAATGGCGACAAACTTTGGCACTTAAAAATCTCCATCGGCGAAGTTTAAACATTTCTACAGGTTAACAGTTTTGAGTTACAGAGGAGGTCTAATGCTATAATTATTGCTCTCGCTCTAAAGATCACGGCGATACCTCACATGTGTGGTTTGAACACCGTTTTCATATGCGATCGAGACTTAGATATGCTTTCGCTTCTGCACGCAAGCTCGGCAGGACGGGGCGCTTTAAAAAAATATTTTCTTATTTATTTGACTTGTTCTTTTTTATTTTTACACCTTTAAAAAAAGGGTCACTTTTATTTCTCTTACAAGGAATGTAAACATTCGAAAAAAAGCATGACATGACCTCTTAAATATGAGATCTGGGGTCAAAAAGACTTGGATCTCATATTTACACTAAAATGCAATTAAAAAAAATTACAATGTCTACTTTAAGAGCATTGGGTGGAAGTGACATTTGATGGTGCCTTCGCCCTTCAATGCCATGGAGCCGAGTGGGGGCCATCTTACCCTCAGTCGGCATCCTGGCAGTAAGGGGAGCCGACCTGGTCATCTCCGCTGCTCCCGACGGATCCAGTAAGTGGCAAAGACTACCGGAAAGGGGCAGGAGGGGGTCCTCTCCCACCCCCGATAAAAGTGATCTTGCGGTGAATCCGCCACAGAGACCACTTTTATCTGAAAGCCGACCGCCCGCCGTTTCAGAAAATACCGGGGTTATGGTAGCTATCTGCTACCATAACAATCATATTCCATGTCAAAGTACCAACGTACAACAACGGCTGGCGGTCGGTAAGTGTTTTTTTTTAGTTACAATAAAAAAAAGATATTATACTTACCTGTCTGTGCAACAATATTGCACAGAAAGGTCCTTTACCATCACTTCCGTTAGTCCTACACTAGCTGTGTCCACTTGTTCCTCCTCCAGGTGCCTCCTTGGCATGTGCACTAACTCCTGAGCTGGGCTGTGTGTGTCCATAAACAGATAAAGCGCTGGTAAGCCACACAGAGTTTGACTAACAGCTACAGGAGCCTACAGCTCATGCTGCCCTCAGTGTCTCTTGTAGGATCAGGAAGTGAGGGGAGCAGTACTGCAGCTGAGACAGGGATGGAGCAGTGACAGGAGTCACGTAAGTGTTTAGGGATGTGGGTGAGTGGGTAGGATAGATAATGGGGTGTTTTTATCTTAATGCAGAGAAAGTGGTTGTAAACCTCAAATAGGAACAAAGCATAACCATCCGTAGTGTGTGCTTGTCTCCATCCAGAGCACTAAGTGTCATTTCTGTCCACTGTCTCATTCCTCTGCTATCTGCATGAGCCAGGCAAGATTTCCTGACACCAGGAGAAAAATGGTGATGGGGAGGGATCTCCAGGGGGTTTCCAGCCTCAGACTGTACCTGTGAGCTGAGTGACGGGGGGGAGGGGTCCCTTCTCTCCAATTAGCTATGAAGCTCCCCACACTGAGAGTAGCCTCAGCTCTCCACCCCCTGATTTTCAGAGCTAAGTAATTCTGTATAAATTCAGCATTGGAATCCATGTAGGGGAAAGATGGCTGTAGGTAAACATGTAGAACTTATGAAGGAGGATTTGTTTAATCTCTGTGTGTCACTTCACTGGGTATATGCAAGGGTTTACAACCACTATAAGGTAAAAAGAAACATAACTATAGAACCACTTTAACCACTGCGGCAAGGTGGCTCAGCTGTGCGAATCGTTGTACCAGTACGGGGAATCGTGCACTAGCTTCTGTGGGCGCACGGGGGAGCCAATAAGTGGGTCTGGTGGACTCGATGTCTACCAGCCGGCCGCAATCACTCCCCGCAGAGGCAGAATGGGGATCTGGCAAAGTATACAAACCAGATTTCCATTCTGACAGGGGATGACACTGAGATCTTGTCTTTCTGCTATGCAGGAAGAAGAATCCCTGTGTTATCCCAGGCAGCCAATCCCCCATACAGTTAGTAAATACATCCAAGGAACACAGTTAACCCTTTGATCGCACCTGGTGTTAACCCCTTCCCTGCCAGTGTCATTAGTACAATGTGAGTGCATATTTTTAGCACTGATCACTTTAATAATGCCACTGGTTCCCAAAAAAAGTGTTAAAAATGTCAGTTAGGTGTCCGATCTGTCCGCCGCAATGTCACAGTCCCTCTAAAAATCACTGATCGCCACCATTACTAGTAAAAAATAAATAAACAATAAAAATGCCATAAATCTATCCCCTATTTTGTAGACGCTATAACTTTTGTGCAAACCAATCAATATATGGTTATTGGGGGTTTTTTTTTACCAAACATATGTAGCCGAATACAAATTGGCCTAAATTTATGAAGATATTAGATTTTTAAAAATGTTTTATTGGGTATGTTTAATTGCAGAAAATAAAAAATATAGTTTTTTTTTAATTGACGGTCTTTTTTTGTTTATAGCGCAAAAAAATAAAAACTGCAGAGGTGATCAAATACCACCAAAAGAAAGCTCTATTTGTGGGAAAAAAGGACATCAATTTTATTTGGGTACAGTGTCGCACGACCGCGCAATTGTCAGCTAAATTTCTGATGACTTCCATCATCCAATCATGTGCAAGCAAAAATTGTGTTCTGTTTTATCCTTGAACATGATTGTATATGCTTTGTAAAGTGAAATTTCTCCAAAATTACTAGGCTCTGGGGCAAATTCTCTTGCACAGTGCAACTTCTATTGCAAATTGAACAGCCTATTTGCTTTTAATAATTTGAACCCTTGGGCCTCATACACACAGGACATTAAAAAGACGTTATAAAAATGCCAGTAGCATTTTTGACCGTTTTTCAATGGGATCAAAAGCATTAAAAATGCTGGTGAGCCACGCTTTTGAGCGTTTATTGCCGTTTTTGGGCATTTCAGCGTTTTTACAGCTGAAAAACTCCTCTCAGAACTCTCTGGTCTTGGGTTTTTTTTTTTTTACAGCTCAAAAACGCCCCAGCCAAAAGCAGTTGATAACAGCCTGTGTGTGCATGGACACATAGAATAACATGATGGAGAGTTTATTGACTGTAAGAAAGAACGTCTGCAGCTAAAAACAGCTGCTGTAAAACAGTCAAAAAATGTCCTATGTGCATAAAGCCTAATGTACAAAGATACAATTGCATGAAATATAAAATAATTGTACTCAGCATTTGCAATCTTTATTTCTCAGGTGTGTATTAGTAAATACCAACATCTTTCCTTTCCTAAGGGAGTATTGTGTATAATTTGACTGTCTGCTGACATTTATCATTGCCAAGGGCATTGTATAATAATTGTTTAAATTACTTTAACAAGATTTTTTTTATTACTGCTCAACACAGCCAGGAGTCATTAGAGATTTTTTTTTTAATTTATTTTTTCTTTATTTATTTCAGGTACTTATATAGCGCCGTCAATTTAAGCAGCGCTTTTACATATGCACATATCACAATGCCTCCAATAGAACTATTGTATCAAAAGAACATGGAACAAAGGAGACACAGTTAGCCTTCCTCTTATTTCATTTTATTTTACTGTAAGATTTGTAAGCTCTTCGCTTCCCTCCAAAGCCAAAGAATTTGCAGTCGCTGATCCCAGTAGCCACTGAGACAGCATCCCGTGTCTGGAAAGCCCAGAGGAATCCCGCAGCTAACAGCACTTTGATGAATGTGTCATCTGTAATGGATGAAGCTAGGTGTGATGAAAGCTATCCTGCTCCGTGGAAAATGACTTCTGACTCCTTAACCCTTTTCTTGGCTATTATAAATGAATCAATGGGTTCTTCTACTTCTTTGGGACGTAAACGAAATTCTCTTGGGAGGGTTGCAACGCATTTTCCAATATAGACCCTCTAATTCATGCTAATAAGATTACCATAGCTGGTTAACTGCAGTGTTAAGCCTATGAGACAATATTTTTTTGTCAGAAACAATGAAAAATATTCTATCTGTGATTTTCAAATGTGTACAGAAGTGTATCGGGTTTGCTGGTAAATTCCATGTAATCTTTCCATAGACCCGTTGGCAGGATATTGTTTAGCACTCATATCTTGTAGTCTAATGCAGTGGTTCTCAACACTGTCCTAAAGTACCCCCAACAGGACATGTTTGCCGGTTTTCCTTTATCTTGCACAGGTGCTTTAAATCAGAATCAATGGCTTGGTATTTTGGACCGCTATTTTAATCTAAGAGAAATTCCCAAAACATGGCCTGTTGGGGGTGCTTGAGGACAGGGTTGAGAACCACAGGTCTAAGGCAGTGCTTCTCAACCTTTTTCCATTCAGGGCACCCTTGAAAAAGTGTTACTAAACCCAGTTCATCTCCCCCCCCAGCGCCCACAGCTTATAAATCTTTTTTACATTAAAATACTGCCACTATATACCTTTTTCCCTGATCCGTATACCATGGTTTCCTGATAACCTGCACAGTTTGTCTATAGCTGTGT
>BLSH010148152.1:629852-643539 GCA_018402905.1 Glandirana rugosa
AATATTCGACACCCGTGACCCCCCCCCCCCCGTCTACTTGACCCAAATCATTGTGAAATGTGATTTTCAAATGTGTACAGAAGTGTATCGGGTTTGCTGGTAAATTCCATGTAATCTTTCCATAGACCCGTTGGCAGGATATTGTTTAGCACTCATATCTTGTAGTCTAATGCAGTGGTTCTCAACACTGTCCTAAAGTACCCCCAACAGGACATGTTTGCCGGTTTTCCTTTATCTTGCACAGGTGCTTTAAATCAGAATCAATGGCTTGGTATTTTGGACCGCTATTTTAATCTAAGAGAAATTCCCAAAACATGGCCTGTTGGGGGTGCTTGAGGACAGGGTTGAGAACCACAGGTCTAAGGCAGTGCTTCTCAACCTTTTTCCATTCAGGGCACCCTTGAAAAAGTGTTACTAAACCCAGTTCATCTGCCCCCCCCCCCCCAGTGCCCACAGCTTATAAATCTTTTTTACATTAAAATACTGCCACTATATACCTTTTTCCCTGATCTGTATACCATGGTTTCCTGATAACCTGCACAGTTTGTCTATAGCTGTGTGTTCACGTAGGAGGAGATTTCCACTACAGCCTCTATACACGCCAACAGTTCAACTAAAACAGGAAATTGTGAAAATGAACTGAAAATGTCCTATCCAGCATAAGAGACCAAACTGAGTATGTGCAGCTTAACCACCCTGCTGTGTATTATATGAACTTGCCCAGGTTGACAGTGCAGGAGGGAAGGATTTATGGCATACAGGATAAGATAGCCTTTTTACACAATGCAGAGGATTAACCCCTTAAGTTCCACAGTGAGTATAACAAGCATGCTATGCTGCATATACAGACTGATTTTACTGTTGTGGGTTTAGTAACACTTTAAGGCACCCCAGTAAACAGTGAGCCTAATGCCAGCTGAAAGAAAAGGCAACGGGGTTGTGGCTGATAGCTTCAACCATAATCCCAGTAAACCACTTCAAAGCCGCAACTTATATATATACGAGTTGCGGTCTTGAAGTAGAAAAAAAAACACCTACATAACACTTGTTAACAATTAGGGAACTTTCCCATTGACTCACTGCAGTTTGGCTGAAGAGCAGGTGTAGCGCGTTACCTTCCATTTCCCATGGACTTCTATTATGTCCTACATTTTTGGTGCGTTTTCTGAAAGCACCCCAAAAAATGTGGGGCATGATAGAAGTCTATGGGAAACCACAGGTAACTCACATGAAAAGCACGGGTACACTGCGCTACAGCCAAACTGCAGCAGAGCAATGTGCAAGCAGAATGTAAAATAAAAAGAAATGCAGCACTATACTTACCAATACCAATCAGTATATATATAAAACCCCATGAAACATAAAGTAATTAAAACCCACATATGTATATGTATATTACCTAAAATAATAGCAATCACCATGCCTGCAATTAAACCTAGAGAGATTACAATCACAACATGCTAGTAAATTAAGGGTACAATTGCTGTACCTCACAGAGCTCAGAGGAGCTCATATGCAGCCCCTGAACAGCCTCCTCCCTGTTCTTCCAACTCACCTCACACTCTGTTCACCTCCCCAGCTTCTTGGGGCAAAAGCCCACCAGCCAGCATCTCCCGGAACCCCCTAGAGCGCATTCCAGAAAGCTGTGTGTGTGCCCAAGCCGCCCTTAGCAACTGATAACAGTCAGTTGGCAGCATGTGGTCAGGAGGCCAGCACGACTTCCCTAGTGCCTGTGGCAGCAGGAAGCAAGCTAGAGACAGCAGACCGGCACTGCTGTAACACAAAGGCTAGTCGCCAGTAGCAGTTTCAGATAGCTGCCTAAGTTGGGGTCATTTTGCCGTGGCACTCCTGGGGACTCTTCGCGGCACCCAATTGAGAAACGCTGGTCTAAGGTTCAACTTTCACCAGAGAAAATCTCTGTGTTCTCCCCATGTTTGCATCGGTCTCCGCCAAGTGCTTCAATTTCCTTACAATACTGAATACAAACTGGTGGGCTAAATAGCAATCAATCAAATTATCAATCAAATTTGCCCTAGAATGTGTATATGTATATTCGTATGCACTCTAATTGTCTCAAAGTATGAGATATAAATGGTTTTAAGTACATAGTGAAGTGCTGAAAATGATGGTGCTACATTAGCCTGTTAAATAAGTAAACTGCCAAATAAAAAATGTTGTGTCTATGGCCACTGTGAAAACACCTATACTCAGTGAGAAATGTTGAAAAGTTTAATTATAGTTCAGTGATGCAACATTTTCTAAGTATGTGGGTTATAAAATAAGGAAAAAAAAAGAGTAAAAAGGGTCTTGTTCTGCTTCTGCAATCTAAGCACTGAAAATGTGATCTTGATAACTGATCCAGTTGTTGTGAGATAGCTTAACTTACAGTCTCAGTAGCTTGGCAGACAGTGACTAGATCCAAATGACATCTTGCAGATCGTAGTAAGCTGAATTGCAAAAAATTGCACAGATCTCAACAGCTGAATATAAAAAAAATCATAGATACATCGTACAGACCTGACAGCAGGGGGTTTACACACATTCCCAGTGGATGCAGCCACCAGGATGGTGTGTAAATATGACAAGCAGACTCCTGCCTGTCAGGTGGAGGCATTCGGGCGGCTGTTTCCACACACACACACACACAGTAACGGCGATCTGCAGTGCATTACATTCAGTGGAGCACAGGGGAGACATGCAGGGTGTCTACCCTGTGGATGTCTCATTAAGGAGATCCTGTCACCAAAAAATCAATAATGTTTTTTTTTTTTTTTAATAGTAAAAAAATTAAAGTGGCACCTAAGCACATAAAATCTCCTGCCAAAAAAATTTTGAGGGCTCTCTCTCACCCCCCCCCCCTTCCACACACACTTCTGGAGCTAAAATTATATTAATTTCTACATTTTCTTGCATGCATGAACACATGGCCACCTATGCATGAAAATGTTGATTGCGTTACATGTTACATATTGCCGCACACACCAGAGTGATAGCAATAATTCTAGCACCAGACCTCCTCTGGAACTGTAAACTGATGGTTTAAAGTGATTGTAAAGGCTTGTTGTTTTTTTTTTATAACAAACATTATACTTACCTCCTCTGTGCAGTTGGTTTTGCACAGAGCAGCCCGGATCCTCCTCTTCTCGGGTCCCTCTTTGGCACCCGAGCCAAAATGCATGCGTGTGTGCAGGAGCCCTTTTTTCTTGCAAGGTCCCGCCGCGATACACTGGGCCTTCGCCGGGACATCACTGAGCATGCTCCGCTGACGTCAGCCGCTGCATGCAAGGTGAATATCTCCTAAACCGTGCAGGTTTAGGAGATATTCATTTTACCTACAGGTAAGCCTTATGAGGCTGTAGGTAAAAATGACAGATGGGGGATACAATCACTTTAATTAATGATTTTTACTGTATTAAATTGTATTTTAATTGTGCTGTCTGCCCTTATGTTTTATGTAAAAAGGGGCGTACACATACATTCATTAGGTTAACCTCTTCACGCCTGTGCCTCCTGGTCCTTTAAAGCGGAGTTCCACCCAAAAGTGGAATTTCCACTAATAGGATTCCTCCCCCCCCTCAGGTGTCAAATTTGGCACCTCTCGGGGGGAGGGGGAAGAGGACACCTGTCTTTAGACAGGTGTCCTTTTCCACACGTCCGGGAGCTCGGGCCGGCGGCCGCTGACGTCAGCAGCCCGGCTCCCTCCTCGCTCTGCTACTGGCCACTTGGCCAATAGCCTCACGCATGCTCAGTAGGGCGCCCGGTGTGAAGCTGTAATGCTACACGTCCAGGAGCTCGGACCGGCGGCCGTTGACGTCAGCAGCCCGGCTCCTTCCTCCCTCCTCTCTCTGCTACTGGCCGCTTGGCCAATAGCAGAGCGCAGTGGAGCCTCGCGCATGCTCAGTAGGGCGCCCGGTGTGAAGCTGTAATGCTACACGTCCAGGAGCTCGGACCGGCGGCCGTTGACGTCAGCAGCCCGGCTCCTTCCTCCCTCCTCGCTCTGCTACTGGCCGCTTGGCCAATAGCAGAGCGCAGTGGAGCCTCACGCATGCTCAGTAGGGCGCCCGGTGTAAAGCTGTAATGCTACACATCCGGGTTCCCTTGCATATAATGGACGCGGCTGCACTAAACCGCCAATCCGAAGATCGGCGGCGGGTGCCGATATCGCTGGACTACAGGACATGTAAGTGTCCTATTATTAAAAGTCAGCAACTACAGTATTTGTAGCTGCTGACCTTTAATTTTTTTTAGTTCTGGGCAGACCTCCGCTTTAGGGTTATGATGCTGGGAGGCGGGGCAGGGCTTAAGATCACATGACTGCCATGATTGGCAGCAATCGGGAGCTTTCGGTTAGATGCCGATGAATGTGTCACACGCTCTCAGCACAACTGTATTGACAGCAATTCACGCAAATATATGGCCTCTCTGCGCCAAGGGCCAGACATCGAGAGGCTGTATATTTGCGTGCGGCCAGCGCCAAGGGGTTAAACATAATTTTATATTTTTATTTCCATCACATATCATAAAAACAAGACTACCTTTGGTGTGGGAGTATTTTCTTAGTTCTTTACTCCTACACCAAAGGGAGGTTTGTTTTTATGATATGTGATGGAAATAAAAATGTAAAACTATTTTTATCCTAATGAACATGCGTGTATATGTATACCCTTTTTTTATTGCCTAGAAAATCCCAATAAGAGGTTTTCATATAGCAAAACTAAAGGTTTGATAACTCTCCTTCTGTGTTTTTAGGTCCCTATTTCCTTGGTGTTGGGGAGATCCTATATCCACAAATAAACCCAAAAATAAATCTGACTATGAAAAAAATGATGTATTGTTTTTATTGAAAGGTAATAATGTGATAGTTTTATACAGCGCCAGTAGCACTGTGCAGTAAGTGGAATAACACGTTCGGTATATGACAGTCTGCAACCCATTGTACACAAGGGCATCCTCCTGTTGTTATAGAAACACAGAGACTGATGTCATATATAAAGTACTTGGCCGAGCTCCACGGCCCTTCTCTTCCATGTTCTAGTTTGGGGTAGGTCACCTTTTGTGCTCCAGTTGGCTTTATGTTGGCTGCAGGTGTGTCTGAGATTACTGATGGAATAGGCTGGCTTTACTCCGTGTCCTCGTATATCTTTTTTATCCCCTTTGTAGTATCTGTTGTCACCGCTGCATCTCATTTATTTCTGGGGCTATAAAGAAGCTGCTGTTGTCAGCACGCCATACAAAGCGACAGACAGGCCTGAATGATTCCTGAGTGTCGGAGCCATGCAGCCTCCAGCACATAGACACAGACAGCTATGAAGTCTCTTCAATCCTCTTTAATATCTATTTGTGCATTCTTTCTGTGTACATTCACCATTACCTACTACAGCCTCAACTATTACTATGGCTGCATCATTATCAGCTTGACAAGGGCAAGTCTGGTCAGTGTAGGAGACCAAGCACTGCCTATAAATGCATATTAAGAACAAAAAAATGATAAAGGACAAATCAAGATGTTTTACATAAGCTATAGAAATATAGAATAAAGTATTCCTGCAGTTTGTTAGGGTCAAACAAGGTATTTTTGAAAGGGAGGGTTCCAATTGTGCCATTTAAAAAACATTGTTGTACTTTACAAAACTTCAATAAAAACTATTGAAATTAAAAAACATACTTTTTACCAGTGGCGGCCCGTCCATTAGGGGCGCATGAGCGCTGCCCCCTCTATCCACAGCCGCCACCCCCATGCTCTGTCCACTGCTGCTATTTTGACAGAACACCGCCACCCCCTGTTCATGCGCCCAGTCCCTTTCACGACGCCGGGTGCATGAATAACAACAGCTTACAATAGGCTTCAAAATAGGGTGGGCTCATGGCTCAGAGCATTGCACTACAAGCCCATCCGGGTGTTGCAACAGCGAATGAATATTCACTATTGAAACACGGATCCTCAGTCCAGCCAATCAGACGAAGGTCTGAGACCTGTTTTCCGATTGGCCGGAAAGAGAAGAGTCCCAATTGGCCGTCGAGGGGGAGGGAGCAAACGGAAGCCGCCGCAATGCCCGTGGAGAGCAGGGGATGGGGAAAGCCATCGCCGCCGAACAAGGGAAGCCGCCACTTCTTTTTACCCTATGATCATACAGTGCATGGTCTAAAAATACTCTTACACAGATTAAAGTGGTTCTAAAGGAAAACATTTTTTTTTTTACCTTAATGCATTATTGTACATTAAAGTGGTTGTAAACCTCACATGAAATATGAACAAAGCATAGCCCTTTATAGTGTGTACCTGTCTCAATTAAGAGCACTAGTTGTCATTTCTGTTTGCTTCTTCATTCCTCTGCTATCAGGGTGAATCACTTCTGACAATATTTCCTGACACCAAGAGAAAAATGGTGACAGGGGAGGGACCTCCAGCTGATTGACAGCCTCAGCTCTGTTTCTGTGTACAGTGTGAAGGATGGGTAGAGGGGGTATCCCTTCCATCCAATCAGCTCTCTTCACTGAGCTCTGCAGAGTGTAATTTCAGCTCTCCGCCCTCTTTTTTAAAAACAGGTAAAACTTATGTAGGACGATTCGTTTCATCTCTGTGTATCATCTGAGACCAGTCACTTTACTGAGTATATGCAAGGGCTAACAACCACTCTAAGGTAAAAAACCTTTCAACAGCACCCCCCCATTAAACACCTACCTGGGTCCATTTTTGATCCAGCACTGTCCCATCTGCAGCAGCTCTTCTCCCATCTCCCCTGTTTTACAGGCTTAGCTGAGAGCAGTGAGAGCGATTGGCTCCTGCTACTGTCAGTCAAATCCTGTGTGGAGGAAGTGGGGGGCAGGACAATACCCTTGCACAGAGTGGGTAATTAGAACCACTTGCCCACTGGGCACTAAACCCTCCTTAATAACCAGACCAATTTTCAGCTTTCAGTGCTTTCACATTTTGAATGACAATTACTCTGCCATGCTACACTGTACCCAAATGAAATGTTTGTCCTTTTTTTCACACAAATAGAGCTTTCTTTTGGTGGTACTTAATCACCACTTTTTATTTTTTGCACTATAAATAAAAAAAGACCAAAAATTGGTTTAAAAATGCATTTTTCTTCATTTCTTTTATAAAATTTTGCAAATTAGTAATTTTTCTTCATGAAGTTTGGCCAAAATTTATACTGCTACCTATCTTTGGTAAAAATAACCCAAATTAGTGTAAATTGTTTGGTTTTTGTGAAAGTTATAGAGTCTACAAGCTATGATGCAAATCATTGAAAATTAATCACACCTGATGTACTGACAGCCATTTCTCGTTTCTGCATGCCACAAATTACACCCCAAAACACATTCTACTACTCCTCCTGAGTATGACGATGCCACATGTGTGAGACTTTTTCACAGCCTGGCCACATACAGAGGCCCAACATGCAGGGAGCACCATCAGGCATTCTAGGGGCATAAATTACACAAGGACATAGCCCTGTGGAGCATTGGTGGGGCACTGATTGGGGCACTGATATGGCACAGATTGGGACATGAATATGGCACAGCTGGGCACTGATATGGCACAAATTGGGGCACTGATATGACACCGCTGGGCACTGATAAGGCACTGCTGGGCACTGATAGGGGCACTGATAGGGGCACTGCTGGGCACTGATATGGCACTGCTGGGCACTGATAGGGGTACTGCTGGGCACGGATTGGGGTACTTCTGGGCACTGATAGGCACAGATTGGGGCACTTATGGGCACAAATTGGGGCATGGATTGGGGCTGGCACTGGGAGAATACCTTTTGCAGCCTCACGCTGCGTGAGCAGCAGAGAGAACCAGACATGATGCAGGTTTGTTTACACTGATCGCTCCATCATTGAATGGAGTGATCGCATGATAAAGGGCCATTGTCATTGTCCCTTTACCGTGATCCGTGACCCACCGAGTCCCGTGAACCCAGCGGCATGGACAGCCCTCAATGCACGCCCCAGGGGGTACGCAGGGCGCGTGATTCTGGGAGGATGTCATTGTACGCCCTCCCAGAATTAAGCGACCGCGCTGTAGCCGTCATTCGGCTATGGCCTGGTCGTCAAGTGGTTAATTAAAACAAACAAAAAATGCATCACAATTACTATAAGGAAAGGCATGGCTTTATCTTATCACTTATCACTTTTTTAAAGGCTTAGTTGATCTTAACCAAAAAAAAACCCACCTGTTTAGGAAAGGGATGCCTGTAGATAAAAGTAAACTGTGCAGCTTTAATCAAAGCTAAATAATGTCCTTGTTGTAGGTGTAGGTCATTTATGTACCTTATGAAACCTATACAAAAACCTCCAAGAGATGGCATCATCCTATCCTACTTTGTTGCTAAGATGTTGCTAAAATACTCCTATCCAAGTCAAACCACTCCTATCCAAAGTATGCCTTCTCCCTTATCACAGTATCTCTGAGCTTGAGATGCTGTAACAAAGGAGAAAGTGGACCACACGTGGGGGGAGGGAGGGTTGTGGCTGTAAAGCCATGGCTCAACCACCCGTTTTCACCACCCCCTTGTCCACCCGTTTCAAAGAACACCTTAAGCTTGGTCTACATGGGATTCTGGGTACCTATGATTCACAGCTCATTACATAGCTTTTGGGGCCACAGCTGTAATTAAAGAAACCCTGCCATGACCGAAATATGTAGACTGCCACTGGAAAGCTCATCTGAAAAATGCTGGTTGATTGTCTGTTCTTATGAGTCTCTAGATTCAATATGTTTTGAGTCACAGACCTAAAAAAAGTAGGCAAGAAATGAGAGTCAAAACAGCCAATTAGTGCAAAAGACTGATCTGCACAGGTTTCCCTTAACACATGACAAATAAAGGCTCATTGATCTACACTCACCGGCCACTTTATTAGGTACAGCTTGCTAGTACCGGGTTGGACCCCCTTTTGCCTTCAGAACTGCCTTAATTCTTCATGGCATAGATTCAACAAGGTGTTGGAAACATTCCTCAGAAATTTTGGTCCATAGTGACATGATAGCATCACACAGATGCTGCAGATTTGTCGGCTGCACATCCATGATGCAAATCTCCCATTCCATCACATCCCAAAGGTGCTCTGTTGGATTGGGATTTGGTGACTGTGGAGGCCATTGGAGTACAGTGACCTCATTGTCATGTCCAAGAAACCAGTGGTGAGATGATTTGAGCTTTGTGTCATGGTGCATTATCCTGCTGGAAGCAGCCATCAGAAGATGGAGACACTGTAGTCATAAAGGGATGGGCATGGTCAGTAACAATACTCAGGTAGGCCGTGGCATTTAAACAATGATCAATTGGTTCTAAGGGGCCCAAAGTGTGCCAAGAAAATATCCACCACACCATTACACCACCCCCAACCTAAATCGTTGATATAAGGCAGGATGGATCCATGCTTTCACGTTGTTTATGCCAAATTCTGACCTTACCATCTGAATGTTGCAGCTGAAATCGAGACTCATGAGACCAGGCAACGTTTTTCCAATCTTCTATTGTCTAATTTTGGTAAACCTGTGCGCATTGTAGCCTCAGTTTCCTGTTCCTAGCTGACAGGAGTGGCAGACGTTGTGGTCTTCTGCTGCTGTAGCCCATCTGCTTCAAGGTTTCATGTGTTGTGTGTTCAGAGATGGTATTCTGCATACCTTGGTTGTAACGAGTGGTTATTTGAGTTAATGTTGCCGTTCTATCATCTCAAACCAGTCTACCCATTCTCCTTTGACCTTTGACATTAACAAGGCATTTTTGTTTATACAACTGCCACTCCCTGGATATATTCTCTTTTACAGACCATTCTCTGTAAACCCTAGAGATGGTCATGCATGAAAATCTCAGTAGATCAGCAGTTTTTGAAATATTCAGACCAGCCCGTCTAGCACCAACAACCATGCCATGTTCAAAGTCACTTAAATCCCCTTTCTACCCCATGCTGATGCTCAATTTAAACTTCAGCAAGTCATCTTTACCACGTCTAGATGCCTAAATGCATTGAGTTGCTGCCATGTGATTGGCTGATTATCAATTTGTGTTACCAAGCAATTGAACTGGTATACCTAATAAAGTGGCCGGTCAGTGTATATGGTAATTATATTGGCTGCTGCTTCATAGAAAGTCACAGACATTCACCTGGTATCTTCATTAACACATACATTCAATATATTTCTATATTCTTATTATTTAAAAAATTCAAATGAATGCGAGCAACACTAAGTGAAATGTGGGAAAGCAAAAAATAAAACTGTGCCTTATGATAGTAATCAGCCATATGCCTATTTCATTCTATACAGACACTAGAAAAATGTCTGCTGGAATCTGATTGCTCTGGGGATTGCATCTGCACTGTTTTACCATGTACCTATAAATAGCTTTTAGAATAATTTAAAGTTCAGAGCTTCTTCTTCATTTATATGCCAGTTTACCCAAGCTGCTGGATTTTCTACTGTAGAAGCACACAGTCAACACTGCTGGCATTATTCACATAAGAACCAAAAACAAAAATATGGACATAGCCATCGAACAAAATGATTTCAAATTAGAAATCTTCGAAATCCTTACATAATGATGCCAGTGTGTAGATGCATCCATTTAATGCATAATTCAAATTATTTGGCCATTGTACATTTAGATATTAAAGTGGATGTAAACCCACCACTTACCCAGTATAAACTAATGGCACAGTATTAATGTATATATACATGCAAGCCTCCTGCATCTATCCCTACCTTGCAAATGTCCTTTATTTAAGCACTAGCAGCTCTGTAAAACTCTGAAATCAGTGTGTTTCTCTCTTTGCTGGAACTCTGTGGGTGGAGTTGAGATGTCACAAGCCCCCCCACCCACCTCTATACTGAGAGATTGAAGAGGGGGGGGGGGGAGTGTAAAACTTTCTCTGCTCCATGAAGGAGATAAGCAAATTGTTTGTCACTCACAGAGCAAGGGGCAGATCGACTGTGTATTTCCCTGTTAGTCAGACTTTCACTTCCTGAAAAAAGATAAGGTCATTACTCACAGTTGGATTAACTCTTTGTGGCAAGACTGGGCACAGATGACATGACATGCTACACTCTACCAGGCAGAATTATTAATTACGTTTTTTTGGGGGGTTTTGCATCCACTTTAAGGCTCTCCAGTTAGTTTTCCTAGGGATTATTTCTTCTTTCAGATAAATTGGAAGGACAAAGATTTATAGTATAATCTCAACATGGACACTTTACTTAAGCCACATAGATCCCATGCTTGACTTATATTCTATAAAACTCCCATAAGAGGATCATTCTTCAAATATTGGAACCTTTCCTAACACAACCAAAGGGTCATATATAAGAACATTTAAAAAAGAATTTATCTTCACCAAGGGAATATTAATCCCCACTTACATAGATGTTGCACTCACTTTTGGACAGCAGCAGTTCATCAAGTCTCCATCCATCAGAAGCATACTGAACGTTTTGCTATAGAAGTACTCCATCTTCTGTCCAGTATGACTTAGTCTATGCTGTGCCCTACATTATCACTTGACCTCATACAAAGAGGAAGTGTTTTCCGCATTCTCATAGTCACTCTTCGAGGATGTTTTCTTATATAACTGCTCAGTGAAGTGTAGCACAGTGTAACTTGCATTACTAGACCTATATTTCTATGTCTATAGAGCTATACTTCCAGAATTACACCACTAGACCCACTGGACTCATAATTCTCAAAGGTTAATCATGTCAGTTACATTTCTTCAAAATATCCAGAGCTAAAGATTCCTCTCATTTTACTATTTTAAGGTACAATTGTAAAAATTTTAAGATAGCCACCCTCATTTTTTATTATTTAAAGCAGTGTTTCTCAATGTTTTTTCAGTCAAGGTACCCTTTAAAATTATGCACAATCTTGAGGCACCCCAATCTAAAATGTAAAAAACTAAACGACTAGTTTTACATAGCATAGCAACATCCACACTTGTAGCACATAGCTCTAAAGAAGTTGGTGGGTCCCCCGAAATGTGTCTGCTTGACGACACAGTGGTGCATGGGATAGGCAACCTGACGCCACACTGGAACATGATTTGATATTATACAATGCAGTAATTTTTGTGAGTATGGATTTAGCTTTCTGCTTATTGTATTAATAAAACTTGTGATAATGGTGTTTGTGCCCTCCTGTGTGCTCTTTTTCATTTGTTTATTGAATTCCCCTCTCTGAGGCGGGCTACAACATTGAGTAGAAGAGTTTACCATCCACACAGGACCTTGACCTTGTGGCAGTTCTCTGAGCATTGGGGGTGTTTGTTTGTTTGTATACCTCTGATAAGGGGGTACAGCCAGGCCTCCTGTATGGGGTCCAGGTCCCCTTATTTCAGCAAGGGGAATAGGATTGTAGACAGGAGGGGGTGATTGGTGATTGGTGCAGTGGGGGGGGGGTGGCAATTAATAGAACTGATTGCCCTGTGTGGCTCTCCCCGAAGCAGCTGCAATCTGGCAGGAGGGAGAGGAGGAGAAGCCGGCTTTCATCTGCTGCAGTGAGATCCACACAGGATGATTGGTTCCAGTAATGACCCTTTTGCAATGATCACCCCCTCCCACCCATGATCCGCTTCCTCCTGCTGCCCAGGTCTCTTGTGTGCCCCTGTCCCCCACTGTGCTGCCAGCTTCTCCTCCTCTCCCCCCTGCCGGCTTTCGGCTGCTGCAGGGGGGGTCCTACAGGGGATTTAGACCCCTGGTATTTCACCCAAGTGATATATAAAATATATATATATATAATAATTAAAAAATGTAAAACCTAATTAAAACTAAAATTTAAAAAATAATTTGAGAAATGAAGGGTTCATTCACACAGGTTTTCTGGCCCATACAGCATGAATGAGCGGTTAGTTCATGCAGCTGGAGCTACCTGTTTCTCTATGGGGACTATATGAACACAGCTTCAGGTGCTTATTTGAAAGGTGTGCCAGTGTGAGTGGCCCTAAATGCACACTGTCTGAGTTCGGGGCCACACACCTGCACCCACATGCCTGTCAAATTAGGACCTGCTGTTGGGTCCCCATAGCATAACAAAGGCTGCCTGCACACAGCTCCAGCCACAAAAAAAAAATGCTGATTCATACTGAACAGGGCACAGTGCCCATGTAAAGTCCCAAGACCTCCTTCAAACACTCAACTTTTTATTAAATCAATAGTTTTATCTTTTAGATTGAGCAGGAATTTTGTAAGGTATGCTGTGTTTGTGTCTGCTAATAATGATTTTAGTGTATTTTTAGCAAAAATATGATTTTAATAATTTTGTGTGTGTGTGTGGGGGGTGATTTTAGTAATAATCGTCTGTGTTTGTGTCGTATGGAATGTTTTAAGGACGAGTTAGATTTTCTATTTTGATAACTAAATTATTTTTCAACTCACAAACTTCCTCCAGAACCCTGAAATGTACCCGTGACACGGGACAAGTCATACTTAGTCGTAAAAAAAAAACACCGACCTCGACACACGTCCGTCGGAAACAATACGATACCCCTGGGTTGTCGTCCAGGATTAAACTGTCCGTACACCCACGTCCACACACCGGGGCTTGAGTCTGTCACACGTAAATCCCGGTGAGTGTGACCGTGTGGAAAGTTTATTCGTGGACTTCGACACAAGTATATCAGGGGTATCTCTTTGTCCATCGAGGTCGACGTACTTGATTGGCGAGTAAGTACGACATACCCG
>BLSH010148152.1:643549-658802 GCA_018402905.1 Glandirana rugosa
CCAGGTCCCTTGTGTGCCCCTGTCCCCCACTGTGCTGCCAGCTTCTCCTCCTCTCTGTCAGGTAGGCTGTATGGGGCCCCATGATTTCTTACAGCAGCCCTGGATTTAGCATCGGCGCAGCTGCAAGCCCACAATAGCCATATACGATATCTGCTGTACTTCATAGGTATGCCAGCATTGCAATAACTGTTGCATATGATATTCAGCTAATGTGCAATGTGTTTGGATAAATACAAATGGTATAATTTTATTAGCATCATTTATTTGAGAACAACATGCAATAATGAAAGATCCCAAACATAGTGTAAGTTATGTCCGGATTTAATATTTCTATTGTATCACAAATGCTTTGCCAGCATTGCCCTTGTAAATTGTTTAAATAATTATGGAAGTTTTAAAGGCTGGGGATGTATCATTAGGCTATAAGGCTTGGTCACTTGCAATGCCCTTGTACTGTGCATTATATAATTATGGCACACTTAAAATGATCTAATCTTTAATAATTCCTCTGAGTGTTTCACATGGCTGTGATAATTACACGCACTGAGTGAACACACTGGCCCTGTGTAGAATTGGTTGTCCTTGGCACATAAAATAGAGCAGATTTTAATAACCTTAGTAATTATTTCTCCATATAATCCAGCAGAGCTAAACTTGCAGTGAATTGACAAGCGTAAGCTGTCATGGTATTCGTCTGGTAATCTTTTTGGGATCTGTTGGGAAATTATTCATGAAAAGGCAATATAAACAAGGACAACATGCATAAAATTCATAATTGAACTGGCCTTGGCCTGTTTTCTATCGCTCTGGTTCACAAACCCAGATAATTAATATTCACACTAATTCTCAGTAAAATTAATGATACTAACTTTCTTAACCAGGGCTCCAGAAAGGGTTTTCCATAGGATACAGATATATTTGTTAAATTGCTCAAGTAATAAATAATATATTCAGTATTACCTAGTATTAAAAGTCCAGACTGCTATCATCCACTTTCCTTGTTCAGTTCAATCTAAATTCTCCAACTCTCCCTCCTAGCAAATTTCCCTGTGTGTTTAATGACCTAAACATAAATGTCAGTATATAGGTGGTAGCAATAAACTTACAAACAGAACTAAACCCATCAATTTAACGGTTTAAAACAAATGCCGGGAATGATAACTGTCACATTGCTTGTGCTGTCAACCAAACTGTCAAACCATCAAATGACTGAAGTCATAACTGATCACATGTACATCTCCATGTCACTTGCAGATCAAACAGAGGCTAAGAGGGAAGGCTCCTTGGCCGAAAAGGATAGGAGGGTTTAGTTCCACTTTAAAGGGGTATTAAACCCTCCCATCCTTTACAGCCAAGGAAGCTGCCATTTTTGCCTTTGTCTGCAGTTGGCATGGTGCTGCACATGTGATCTGTTATGACACCAGTAATTTGATGGCTAAGAATTCTGTTGAGAGTCCGAGCAAATGTGGGAGCTATCATTGATGGCTTGCCTTGAATGTAACTGTTTTGGGAAATAGTTAAAGTGGTTGTCAACTTGTGACAACCACTTTAACCTACAGGTAGGCCTATGATAAGGCTTACCTGTAGGTGCACCTCATATCTCCCAAACCTGTATGGTTCAGGAGATATGCAGTGTTGAAGCTGTGCCAAAGTCATGTCAGCACATGCCCAGTGAAGGAACGGCCTGTGTGCCGTTCCTCCACTGCGACCGTGCCGTGACTGGCAGCTCCGGCACGCATACGCAGGAGTGACGTCACGCGACTCCGACCAGTCACAGCGCTGGAGTCGCGGCCCTGGAAGGAAGAGAGGCAGAAGATGGATGCGCCCAGGAGAGGGGACATCGCTGGATGGCGCAGGCTTCGTTTGCAGGTAAGTGGCACATAATGGGCTACTATGCGATGCATAGTAGCCCATTATGCTTCTACTTTACAGGGGGACATAGAGGAAATAAACCCCACCTGGGTTTACTTCCTCTTTAAAGCAGAAGTTAACAAAAGGAAGTTCCACTGATCTTCCTCCTCCCCCTCCTCTGCATGACTAGTAACCCTTTTTTCTTTCCAGGGAGTGGGTACCTATTTCTGACAGGTACACGCTCCCACTACCACTCTGTTCACCTAAGTAGTTAATCTCCCCTCTTCCCACCCACAACCTCCTGGGACACGTCACTTTCCAAGGAGGCTGAGGAACCGTTCAGAAATAACAGCGCGTCTTGTACATGAACAGTGGGGAGCTGGCTGCGAAGCATCAGGAAGTCACAGCCAGCTTCCCACAGTCAAGATGGTAGTACCAGGGACATAGAGACCAGCAAAGAACCGGCCTGGGTAAAGGCAGCACTGGATCCTTGGGCTGGTAAGTTTGCATATTAAAAATAAGCAGCTATCATATTGGGTTTATAATGTTACATTTCTAGCATATTTTCCTGTCTGGGAGCCACCTATAGAAATCAGTATCCAGATGTGTACAACCATACTGGCCTATACCCACGTACAGCTGCATACAGCCATTGAGTTCTGCGGGCTCAATGATTTTGTGACTCTATCATTTCTACACATTTACTAAAACCTGCTTCTATACTGCTGAAATCTGGGATAAACAACTATTGTTTAAATACAAAATCCATGTGAATTCTTAGTTAAATCTTGCTGCCTTTTGTGTATTTCTTCCAGATGTGTGCAGTAATCCAGCATAAAACAACTTCTACCTTTTCCATTGTGCAGGAATTTCCTGTAATACAGATTGGTCAGTGCTGCTCCCCTTCCCTTGTGCAAAGTTGCTGGTATTGTATCTGACTCCTATAGTTTTCTACAGGCCGCCTGTAGTGGGAGGACTTACTGGGTCTCATGTAAGTGGGGTTGTTATCATTTCCAGTTTGGACTCGAAAGGGTGCACGCCTCATAGGTTATGTTAGAAAGTGAGAGGAGTTTAGGCAGGTTGTCAAGAAGACAGAAATTGGACTCCAGAGCTAGTCCCAATGGGACTTGGTAGGGTCCTTTCTATAAAGAAAATTTCTTTCTGCAGTGCTTTCAGTGATTGGTATACCATGGCTAAGGAATACACTGAGAGGTCCTGGTGCCCTAGATAAGAGAGAGCTGGGGCAGGACATAGATTGTCCACCTGGGAAAATGCCCTGAAGTTGCCTACCACTTCACCTCCGGAAGAATTTCCCAGTTTAGGACCAGAGCACTTTCTGCGATTCGGCGCTGCTTCGCTTTAACTGACAATTGCGCAGCCGTACGACGTTGTACCCAAACAAAATTTGCGTCCTTTTTTCCCCACAAATAGAGCTTTCTTTTGGTGGTATTTGATCCCCTCTGCGTCATTTCTGATCACCGCTATAAACAAAAGAATAGCGACCATTTTGCAAAAAAACCCAAATTTCTTACTTTTTGCTAAAATTCAAATCCAAAAAAAAATATAAAAAGACATTTTTTTTCACCGGTTTTGGCCGATTTATATTCTTCCTCATATTTGTGATAAAAAAAATTGCAATTGGCGTTTATTGATTGGTTTGCGCAAAAATGGCCGCGTTTACGGATGGTGAGAATTCATTTCTGGAGTTTTTATTTTTTTTTTTTTTTTACTAGTAATGGCGGCGATCTGCGATTTTTAGCGGTACTGCGATATTGTGCGGACATGTCGGACATTTTTGACACTTTTTTGGGACCAATGACATTTATTCAGCGATCATAAATTTAAATGTCCACTGATTACTGTATAAATGTCATTGGCAGTGAAGGGGTTAACCTGCAGGGGGAGATCTAGGGGTTAACTGTGTTCCCTGGGTGTGTTCTTACTGTGGGGGGGTTGGGCTACCATGGGCATGAGAGATCCAACTGATCCCAGTGACAGGGATCAGTAGATCTCCCATGCCCGCATTGTTAGAATGGGGAATCGCCATGTTCACATCGGCGGTTCCCCGTTCTTTGCCTGTGGCCGCTCATTGCGGCTCGCCGGCGGACATCGGGTCCGCCTGAGCTGCAAGCACACTCCTCAGGAGTGCGGCGGGCGCACGCCCCCTAGCGGCCATACGCAGATCGCCGCGTTTTTACGGCGATTCGCGGCCAGCGTCCACACTGCCGCCGTAAATATGCGGTAGGCAGTGTGGAACTGGTTAAAGATGTCAAAGTAAACTTGCTTTGAAAATATATTGGACTCTCCTACACTTGCTACCAATGCCCTATCCCTGCTCAGCCAGGAAGAATGCAGGGTGAAGAGTTGGGCATGGCAATGTACATGTGCTGGTGAATGTACGCTATTTGGTTTCCTCTGGGACCGGGGACTCACACCAACATGAAATTAAGAGGCCTGTTAGTGGTACCCAAGAATGAAACGTTATGCCCTCATTCTTTTGGCTCTGCCTACACCCGCTTAAAGCTTTTGCTTTGTGCATCCCAGTGATGAGGTCATTTTGGGTTTGTAAGATATTTGGTGTACACAAAGTGGATTTACATCCTTTTGTAATTATTGAGAGATATACTGTATGTAAATTAATGTTTTTGTTCCCGGAGTTTAGCTTAAAATATTTGAAGTATGTGTAACACATGTACAATTACAACAAATTGCCTTGGGTACCACATTATAAAATGTATAAGACATGGTTGCAAACAATATTATTTGTTATGATCTACGGTTGTTGTGGGAGATATACAGTCATACATTTAGACCAAAAATATGAGTTAGTCTCTTAGTGGGTAAAACTTAATCTGAGAACATGGAGGTGTAATTTAGGTGGGGGTGTAGGTGATGTGGGAACTTAGACCCCCCAACCCCTTTACACCTACGCATACATAGCATGGAACAAGCCATCTTTCTACAGTGAGAATAGAAGCTTCCCATGGTGAGCGATATTTCTGTGTTCTGGCTTATCTACTACAAACTTTTCACTAAGTAAAACAGGAAGTCTGACTCTGTGCAATTTCCAGACTAACGCACAAGGCATTCTGTGCAGCACACAATAGGAGAAAAATTGCTATTCGGGTGCTCAATAGCTTTTAGTGACATATACCCAGCTGTCTATTGTCTCCAAACTTTGCACGTCATATTATCTTTGTATCACTCCTTTCCAACACAATAGAAAATAGGACCTGCTGACATGAAAGCCCTGTGTAGTTTAGCAAGCACATGAAGAATGATTTATCCAAACTGCTGCAGCATGCAATTTATTTGTTCAAAAAGAGAAAATGCATTCTATGGAGAATTCCAGGACACTTCTAATATAAATATATAGGCAGACGAAGATGTCTCCTGTCAGGTGCATGTTAGGAAGTGTAGATAAATGTTACATACTTCAAGATCCATTTCGCATACATATTATTCAGCCTATTGCATTACATTATTCCATTCATACAGATAGCAGTTTAACACCATGGTTGTGACAGTTTCTTTCTAAATCTACCAAAGTACTATATTTATGAGCTAATCATGTAGTCATGTATTCTTTAAGCAGAGGTAGTAGCAAATAAAACTCATTTTCAGATACCTTTCCATCATTTTTAGAAGAAGTATCCCATGGGCAAGCTTGTTGAACCCATTTAGAGGTGTAGGTTTGGATAAGCTGGATCAGTGTTATGGATGGTTACGTATATGAAATATACACACAAGGCACGTTATTTATGTCTGTCCCCTATAAAGAGTTTGTGACGGCCTATTAATTTGCACTTCACGTGAAGCTAACCAATACAAAAAAGTGCCTAAGGTAGCCATAGCGTTGAAGTACAGCCTCCAGGAGGTTCCTGCAAGTACCTGTCTTAGATCAATCAATATACTTTTAAGCAGCTATTGGATCCTGGGCCCAAAGTCTGCACAAGGCAGGCATTGGAATCACCTGGAGAGAAGTCACAGATCCATGTAGAGGCTGTACCGGGTCATGTTCAATTAAAAAAAATAAAAAGTCAATATGATTGGCTACTTTTGCTGAATATAAACTTCCAGGAGCCTGGCCAAATTATGTACTGCATGTGCATCCATCTTTACTTTAAAGTGATTGTAAACCCTTTCATATACCCAGTGATGTGACCGATACACAGAAATTAAATACATCCTCCTACACAGATTTTACTTGTTTATCTGCAGTCTTCTCTTCCCTACACCCCTTCAAAAGGGCAGAATTGTGTTAAAATCCTTCTCCATCTGTAAGTGTCACAGAGGAGGGGGTGGAGAGCTGCAGTTACACTGTGTTAGAGCTGATTGGAGGAAAGGCACACACCTCCGTCCACACAGCAAACAGGAGCAAAGAAAGGATACAGAGCTGTATTGTGAATAGACAATCTGTGTGCTGAGATCCATCCCGCATCACCAATTTTTTCTCATGTGTCGAGAAAACTTCTCAGAAGTGACTTATGCTGATAACAGAGGAACGAAGCATCAGAGAGAAAGGACACTTAGAGTTTTGAGGAGAGATAAGTAAACACTACAGATAGACGTGCTTTGTTCAGATTTCATGACTGAGGTTTACAAACACTTCAGGCAGCTTCGTCTTCTTTTTTAAAAAAAAAAAAAGGAAGTGTGCCTATAGGCTACAGTGATGAAAAGGGCTGCCTTTACCTTTTATTTGTGTCAATATTTTTTCCCATTCCACCCTTAGGTTCATCTTTTCAGAAAAAAATGAAAAGGTAAATTAAACTGGTCTTACATGGTTCCGTTTTTTCATTCAGCCGGTGGGCTGAACAAAAAAACGGAACCGATTCCCCCATCCACACATTTGAGGAGGATGAGGGAGTCCTCCCCACTGCATTATTTATTTTGAAAGCAGGAAGACTTCCCCGATGTCAGCGACTTCTGACAGCGGGGAAGTCTTCTTGCTGACGCTGATCAAGCACCTTTTTTCCAATAGGTCTGTTCAGCAGAAACCGATCGATAGATCAGCAGTGGCTTCACAAGGATCGAAATTCTGCTAGTCCCTTTTGAACCGGACAAATTTCAATCCTTCTATAGTCACCTTAACACCCTACAACCACCGCCCCAGTCCCTACTGTACTTACCTCTGTACGTGGTGAGCTGTCAGTGCCCATGCAGCTGATGCAGCAGTCTGGAGATTTGAAATTCCTGCTCTCCTCCCTCTTCTTTATGTAGCTTCCATGACTAATCATGGCGATGCTTTGTACCGGCGCTGGCCAATCAGAATTGCTCTGATTTGTACTGGAAGTGCTGCAAAAAAAAGAGGGAGAATAGCGAGGAGTATAAATTCCCGAACCGCTGTAACCAGCTGCATGGACACTGACAGCTTATCACCCATGGAGGAAAATACAGGAAGGACCAGGGGACAGGGAGGGTGTACGATATTAGTTCACCTTTCCATTTTATACTGTATAAAAAGATGAACTAACCCTTTAAATAGATTACATTTACTCTGAACAGATATGCTTGAAATACCAAACCAGCTATGAAGTGAATTTTCAAGTTTTACCCTAGTATAAATGGTGCCAACCTAAAATAACATGTGTTAAAAAATTTAATTATATATGTGACAGCTGCCCCTTTAAGTGTGAAACACTAAATGATCAAAACCTCTACAAATAAAGTAGGCGCTATTCCTCCTCAATACTAACTAATAACATGTGTTACAACCAATACATGGTTAGTGCCTCCAAGAATATCACTTCAAATTACATATAATTCAACACCATACAATAAATCATAAAATCAATATACACATTTGTGAAAAAACATGTGAAACAAAAACCAAAAGAAAGTCCTTAACAATGTTCAAGCAAAAAAATTCTGTGTTATTTCACTTGTTAAACTCGTTCGTCCCATCCACCGTGCATTTGTGATTCTTAAACGTACAGTAGATACAAAAAATGGCTCCACCGCCAGTGATGCTACTATTGCACTGACCAGAGCCCTGAGGCCATCTGGAACAATCACGTGTTATATAGCCAAGACCACTAGTAAGAGAGACGGCGGTTTGAACTACTTGGAGGATCGTTTGGATTCTAATATATACAGATACACTGATCAAGCTGGTGCTGCTCTGGCCACTCTAATGTGTAAGCGAATAGATTGTGGAACGAGTTTTTAAAGAGGATCTTTTTTAATAAAACTGTGTTGCATGATTACCTTGTCATTTCCTTTTTTGGTGATTGGAGTACATCCATTGAGGATCTATTGGATGAAGAAACACTGATTTGGAGTTTCCATCTGGTGGTCTTGGCTATATAAAAAATGCGTGATTGGTCCAGAGGGCCTCAGGGCTCTGGTGAGTGCAATAATAGCATCACTGGCGGCGGAGCACTTTTTTGTATATACGCTTAAGAATCACTTATATGAAAGCATGGTGGATGGGATGAAGTTTAACAAGTGCAATAACATGGAATTTTTTTTTATATATATATACAAACTGATCCATAACAATGGCATATACAATTACAATCATTTACAGTGTAATATTCCGAAACCATATTAGGAGTAATCAAATAAACACACATATGGCAGAGTATTACCTTATATATCCCATCTACTATACAATTGTTCCAGATTGGCAGATCAGTGGATTCGACATCAGGATCATATAAAAGAAGAGCAGAACAATAGAAAAAAACAGAAAACAAGAGAACTATTCCACCATGGCCTAAACCCTCTCCCTCCAACCCTTGTACCATATTGTCCATATAGTGTAAAACACCTATTACATTAGTGGTTTTACATTTGACTGCCTCCACCCATTGTTTTCCATCTGGAACCTGTGGAGAGATCCAGTATCTGGCTATCAGTTTGCGGGCTATATATAACAGCCGTAATACCGCTGTGTGTCCATGTGGTGAGAGTGTAATAGAAGAGGAAGTTTTGGGACTTTAAATGAGGTGGGCATGCGAGAACAAAGAGTCAATCGGTTAAACAATGATATCTTTATTCAAAACGTTTAAAACAAGTACATATGGTATCTACCACAAGTGGTGGGCTAACATATATGAATATTTAGTGTCGGTACAGTATTGCAGAGCTACAGGGGGATCTACCCCAGTAGCAGCTAATGTACTCACAATATCACAACCACAAAGGGGACAGCCCTAGTGGCACTGGCAAGCATGTAAAAATAATTAGTCAACAATAATAAATATATGAAGATGTGACAGAATATATGCATATCATAAGCCCAAACATCACAATCCCCGATCACTGGATGTTGAAATCCTGGTATAGAAACGTATATGCATGTAATAGGCACAAACCAGATACACATGGTATGTGCCCAAGAAATATAGGCTGCCAAATGTAAAGTATACAAAACAATGATAAATATCTACAAGCAATGTTATAACCCCAGGGGGATCTACCCCAGAGGTGCCAATGCATGTGAAATGTAGCGACCACAGGGGAATGTACCCCCATGGTGCTAGCATGTATACAGTGTCACAACCAAATAATTGTATATAACATATAACATATAATTGTTCGTGATCTTGGGTCGCTGATAGTCAAATACTGTGGTCAAGAAGTGTATATGTATCTCATGGGCCCAGTTGTCAAAATCGCTGATCGCTGGTGAAAGAATTCTGGTATAAAGAAGTATGTGCATATCGTAAGTCCGACGCGTTTCGTGTGAATACCACACTCTTCAGGGGCAATGCATCAAAATCTGCAAAATATATATATATGTAAAAAATTATATGTCAGTGCGAATGCAAAAGGATTACAATAGTAGTGAGGGAGAAGGAGGGGGATGACCACTCCTTACCGAGTATATATAGGTGTACACTTTCTGGCCAATGGAGTGTATACCAGGGAAGGCCTGGAAGCGTCAACCGCCCACCGCGCCTGCGACAGGAGCTGAGGAAGGAGGCTGCTGAGAGATAGCCAGGCACACTGCAAGGTCCCAATTGAAAAGGAATGTCCAATGAATATTGAAGTATGTGTACTGAAAGACAAACATGAGAAGGGAATAGATGTGTGAATGCAAGTGGGTGGAAGTGTGTGGTGTGAACTAGTGAAACCAATGGAGATTGAAAAAAGGGGAATGGAAGAGAAATGGAAAAAGTAGTGGGTGAGAAAGGAGGAAAAAGAGTGTGATAAAAATGAAATTCAGAGAGTGAAGGGGTCTAAAAAAAGGAAAGAAAGGACAAGAAAAAAGGGGGAAAGAATATAGACAAGAAACATGACCAAGACGAAAAAGAAGCTGATGTGTTGCAATTAAATAGATGAAAAGTTACCTAGAACTGAGGATGGGTGTTGTGTGGCTGGCTGTATGCTTGTGCTGCAGCTGCTAGGCAGACTGAAGTGTAATGGGATCCTTAGATGCACCTGGGAACTCCCGCTGATTGGCTGTGTGCTTGTGCTGCAGCTGCTAGACAGACTGAAGTGTAGTGGGATCCTTAAATGCACCTGGGAACTCCTGCAGACTCCCCCCAGCGTCACACTGCCCAATCGAATTGGCCGATGCGCTCCTCACCCATAAAGCGGTAGATCCACTCTACAGCCGGGAATGCCATCCACCTCGTAGAGGGCAAGATGAAAAACACAAACGCCAACGCCGGATTGCAAAAAAAAACAAAAAAAAAACAAAAACAAATACAGACGTCACCGGCGTGGCGAGGAGGTGTGGCGCCGATGCGGGGAGGGACAAGTCCGCCCGATCCCCCGCACCAGCCGCAGCAAGCAAGGGGGGAGGGGGGGCGCCCTAACCAGCATCGCAGCTCCCACAACAGGTCAAGGGGGTGACACGCAAGAATCCAGGCACATGGGGCACACTCACCGGCAAAGCATTAAAAAAGTTGGAAATGAATGCACCGCATTGACAAATATATAGAAGAATGAAATTTGTATGAGTATGAACATATGTAAAAGAGATGTATTGACCAATTAAGGTGTCCAGTATAGGCCATATGAGATACCAAAGGAAAATAAATTATCTATTTGAAACAACAACATAGGTGTCCCTCATCATAGGATGAAGCTTCTGCACATCTCACTCAAAGTCCCAATCCTTTTTCCTCTATGTGGTGAGAGTGAGTCTATCACCAGGGCGCCCAACAAACATACAATTGGATCTTGTAGCATAGGTATGTGAAAGACAGTATGTGAAAGAGATATAGTAGAAAGAACAAAATTCCAGTAGCGAAACAGTTTTGGGCACCTCCAAAACATGTAGTTTGCCCTCATCTCTAACACATTTTGGGCACAGCGGAGAGTCCCTTCTCCCCCATTTGTGGAGTTGAACTGGTGTTCTGTAAGCTCTATGTAGCAGAAAAATATGGGAGAGTCTATGAGATGCCGAGACTGAAAGCGAGGGAGCGGATTCTAAACACAGCTCCCATTTTTCCCATGTATGTGGCCTACATCCTTTTCCCATCTCCTCTTGCAAGGGAGTGTGGTAGCGTCATGTGTAGAGTGTAACAATATGAAATATACCCTAGAAATCATCCCCTTCTTATCTCCCATAACAAGGACATTCAACATCAGAGGGTGATCAACATAATTAAGTGAAGAAAGCATCGCTTCAGCCTGTATAGCGTGTCTGAGCTGTAGAAATTTGTAAAATTGGATCCTTGGAAGGGCAAACTCTGTCTGCAACTCTGAGAAGGATTTGAATGTTGTGTCAGTAAATAATTGAGTAACATACAGTACATCTGCCCTTTCCCATGTCTGAAAGTCCTGTAGTTTAAATAGTTCTTTATAATATAAATTGCGCCATATTGGGGTGTGTTGACAGAAACCACGGACATGTAAAATAGTCCTAATGTAGGCCCATAGCGTTTTTAATAACTTTATCATCGGGGAGTTATCTGGAATGTGTGCGAATCCTGCTTCTAGGTGGGATAGAGCAGGGCTTGTGGAGTCCCGGGGGATCAGTAGATTTCTTATTGGATCTAATGGATCTTTGGAATTTTTGAATCATGTGTAATTTGCAGTGATATTTTTGGAGGCACTAACCAGATATCGGTTGTAACACATGTTATTCGTTAGTATTGAGGAGGAATAGCACACACTTTATTTATAAAGGTTTGATGAAGTGAATTTTGGCTGGCTAAAAATACCCATTGAACTAAGCAACTGAACCTACTAAGCATAGGTTGAGAAACGCTACTGTAGACCATGATGATGCACCATAGTTGCACTTTTGGCACTTTCCAAGTCACAACAAATCTCAGTCTTTCGAGAGCCCAAATAAAGACAAGATATGCACAGATGATCATTTACATTTGGTGGTCCGATGTCATATTGATTGATTGGAGTGAAGTGAATTTTAGTGATAGGTCCACACTTTTTTATAAATTCATTTCTATCCCACTTTTCAACCAACCTAACCTTTTCCCTGGTCTGACGGTAGTGTAGCTAGAATCTGGAATATTTATTTATTTTTAATTATTTCATTTCATGTTACGTACAAAAGAATATATTATTTTCCGAAGCGCTCCTGCGTGTGTGAGCTGGGTAAATACAAAATACCAAGAAATAAAATTAAGTTAATAGGATGTGATCATGTTATAAATTAAATCATGTACTTTTTTACATGATAATTTATTTTTAAAAATTCCATACGATTATATATGTCTCATTTTAAAGCGCTTTGTTGCCGTACATTTTGATGTTTTATTAAATTATAGACAGCAATCCAATTTATATGTCTGTACCTGCAATTACTGATTATTTGTCATATGAAAGCCAGCCAGAAGGGGCCTCAATTATCCATTGGAACAGCAATCATTTATGGTTCAGGGACTCGAACATCTAATTCACTGAGCACAAACGCTGAGCTCCCTGATCTTCTGCTAAGATAAATAATAGCATGGAAGGAAATGTGAACAAGTCTAATATTTTTTGAGACGGTGCTCGGTTGAAGTATACCATTTCGCAGTTGTCTTCTAAGTTACATTTTAAAGGACTACTATCATGAAAAATATTGTATTCCGATAATGATATTCATGTACATGTGTAGGTAGTACCTCTACTTGTGGTATTCAGTATATGAATCATTTTTTTATTACAAGATTTTATTTATAGTTTACTCCAGGGTGTGTTAGAGTAAGGGGGCTAAGTTTAGGAAAACCACCAGTCAGGCTCCTGCTTAGTGTAGCCAATGTATTGGGGTATTCTAGAGTATATCTTGCTGCTGAAGAGCATGAGTCACTAGTGTTGGAAAGCTGCTGTAGATATGACTCTTACCAGTCAAGGATGTTTGGCTGAGCCCCACTTGTTTTATTGGAAAATCACAGGAGTACAGGGACAGGAAGTTACATCTTGACAATGAAGTACTACAAGAAAGAATTTTACACTCTACAAGCATTAAACATCACCACCTAGTGGCAATACTACTAATCAACGGTATAATATATGAGGATGGCTGTTGCACCTACATCTGCACAGAAAGCATGTTAACCCCCCCCCCCCCCCACTTAACAAAATCTTCTCATATAAGTCCCATCTTCAGTCAGAGTTCTTTAGACTTTGCTTTTAGTAATGGTTTTGTCATAGCACCCACTATAATGTTTTTAGTTTCACAGTATTACGATACAATCACATTTACTGCATGACTCTTTTAATTGCTGTTTAGTCCCTTTATCAGGGTTTATTTGCACATTTGCAGAGAACCGACATGGCAGATCCTATATCTATACCAAAAAAGAAAAACAAAAAAGACAACTGCACCAACCATATAAGTCAACTACATTTATTGACATGTAAAAAATAAGGCATAACAAAAATCCGTGTACCGAACACCATCAAGGCCCCTTCACCATTAGATACCCTCCCTCGCCCCTCACCATCCAACCCAGCCTGAATGATGCCCTAGGGCCCAACCTGAACACCCTGTATCCTACCCCTAGGGGTAGGAGGGAATGGAGACCCCTCACTGCCCCCCTGCGTGGGATGATGGATCGTTCCCACTCAAATGACCCACCACCAGATGATGATTGCGGTACTTGAATGAACACAAATGTGGTGTTTAAAATCAGTCTGTCCCATCAAAACAATATATGAGAGAAAGGCAGTAGAAGATCATACAACAGTTACCATGTGTTGATCCTATAAATTGAAAATGGGGTGTATTGAGTATGGAACATAAGTTCTGATTATAATTCAATCCCCCTGATGATGCATGGAACTGTAGCTGGCTCCTGTGTGGTCTGACTTTCTGCTAGAATGTCATTAGTGGTCGGCTGTGGAATAGCATACATGGACCGACTGGTGCCGATCCTGTCTGTTAAACAGACCTGAACCCCCGGTGGGATGGTCTCCACACAGGGAGTGAGCAGTCCTAAACCCCTTCAATAAATGGGTGTGGGGGAAGAATGGAACTGGAACCCGACCGAGATCAACCAGTGTATAAACATGGGGTATGAATGAACTTCGGGACCAAGTCCTGTGAACAAAACTCAATATCCCTTAATGTAAATCTTGTGACTTACGGTTGCCGTAGGATAGGGTATGGCTCCTCCACTGTAGTTGAATCAATCTGATAGTCCGTGGACCCAGCTCTGACCTCTATGACACCGCTATCTCTGTATGTTGGTATTCCAATTGTAGAGGATCAACCCTGGATGAACTCAATCTCAACCTGTGCAGATGAAGTACGGTGAGCACACACTGGAAGACCACCAATGATTTAATCAGGCAGTCTCTGCCAGACATGATAAACTCAATCTCAACCTGTGCAGATGAAGTGCGGTGAGCACACACCGGGAGACCGCCAACAAGTTGCTCGGGCAGTCTCTACCAGTAATGAAGGCTGTGCTGCAACTGGGCTAAGAGTTCTTGGGCTGCAACAGGGAGATCGCTATGAGTGATTAAGCAGTATCTACCTGTATACCAATGCCATAATTGTGTAGGCTATCACGCTTTTGGTTAATCAAAAGCCGCAAACACAGCATTCGACCAAATGCAACCAAATGCGCTAAAAAAAGGAATTGACTCATATGACAAGGTCACTCAATTATTTAAAGTGACAGTGCATATATAGAACCTGTAGTGATCACATACATATACTCAAAAATAAAGTGACAGTGCATAAGTTGACTCTTCATTAAGTCCAAATAACCTGTGATGGTGAATGACTTAAAGTGAACAGGGTATCAAATAAGTTGACTCTATGATGGTCAATGATTCAAGTGAAAAAGTCCAAATAAACCTGTGATGATGAAAGACTTAAAGTGAACAACAATAATTGAGTGACCTTGTCATACGAATCACTTCCTTTTTTTAGCGCAACACTTTTTGTTTATTTTTTTGATGCCATAATTAAACCGATGATCCCAGGGTGTATACGGTAGGGTGTATACGGTAAGGTGTATACCTGAAGTCCACGCCATGCTGACTG